>VYXB01003401.1:1209158-1238434 GCA_013397135.1 Pachyramphus minor | reverse complement strand
AAGACTGTAATGGTAATTAGTTCAGGAATCATCAGTCACTTCCTAATGGAGGAATAGATAGGTTCCCAGCTTTGATTAGTAAAGACATTTGCAACAAAAGAAGTGCAAATGCTGTAGAGGAGGTGCTACAGAAAATTCATGAACAGCTGTTGAAGTTCTTGTGACAGTGTTTGAAAGTTAGTTCAGCTAAAACTGCCCTTTAGCCGTTACTTCAAAAGTCCCTAATTATTTTATGGATCATTTTCTTGCATCTTTCCTTAGAAATGTTTCTGTCAGTAATGAAAGAAATGAAAATGTGTGGTTCTACTTGGAGATTTTTATGTAATTTACACACATATACCCCCGCCCCAAGCAAACAAACAGAGAAAGGTAAAACTGTGCCTTGAGAAAAGAGTAAGTTTGTATGTAGGCAGTATAAAAAACTAAGTACTGCAGTCTTACAAAGAAATGCCTCCTTTTGTGAAAGCTATAATAAGAACACAAAGAATATAAAAAGTAGGCATTAGATAAGCTGGCTGGTCTTTTGAAGAAATACTTTCTCAATTATTGTAGTACTTGATATTTTGTGAATGCTTCCTGAAACGGTATGTTTTTGAATTTTGTGGAGACCGCTAAGTATGAAATATCAAAAGTGACTTCTACAGAGAAACTCCTTTCAGGGAGGGCATAATACCAGTCTTTGGCAAAGTAAGTTGTCTTTTATGTTTTTTTTCTGAAGCTCAGTGGGGAATTTTGTAAACCCAGATCCACTAGTCCCATTTAGTAGTATTATTGGAGGAGCTCAGCTTTGCATTCAGTAAAGTTCACATGCATTTTTCAGTAAACATAATCAATTCATGTTTTCTTAGAACGTTAGTGACTGACATTTCAAATAGGCAAAATATGCAGCTAAACTGTGCGAAAAGTAACCTTATTTGTAAAGTACTGTTTTCTCAGGTTTAAAGGACTGTCCTTATTTTCTTCTATCCTTACAGTGCATCTGTTACCATAGTATTTGGATCCTACCAGCAGGGCAGAAGGTGCCATGTGCTTGTTCTCCCATATAGGAAATGGGGAATGCTTTATTTGGAAAGGACATGTGTGTGAATCTATTAGAGAAGTTGAGGTCAAAACCCCCTCATCTTTACCTGAAGTGGCTTATGTAGGTCCTTACATGTATGGGATTTGTAATCACAGGATTCCCCAAAGCTGACTGTTACATCATCTAGTGCACTGTGTCAGATTCCATACGACTTCATCCAGCTACATTTTCCTGGAGCTAAAAAACATGCTTTTCTACAAGTGTCTGTTCTAGAGAAGCATGAAGCATTTAAAAAGTAGAGTGTCTGCCATTTCCAGAGGAGATGGGTTCTGATGGAGCACTGCACTGTGCAAATAAATGTATTCCAGTGAAACAAGAAATCTGAATATTTAATTATTAGCATAAACAAGTATTGGGAAAAATCAGGCTACAAATAGGAGACAAACTGAGTTACTGCAGAGCAGAATTGATTTGGTAAATAAGTTACACATAGATGTGTGAAAGCTTTGGTTTGCTTCAACCTGGTTTGTAGCTGGGTTAAAGTTATGACTCAGATATTTATCACAGGAGTTCACAATGACCTATGTAGTGAAAATGTTAATGTTTTTAACTGATGATTAAATGTTAATGTTTGTAACTGATTAAATCAAATATTTATAGTATAATATCACCCGGGGTTGTTACTGCATTTACCATATCCTTTCCTCGTTGCAGCTCATTTATACAGAACAGAGTGTTTTTGTGATTTTTAAGACATCTGATGCATTCCTGATAGTAGAAATTAATATTAATTTCCAAGTATAAATGTACTTTTGACTTTTAAACTGGATCTTGTTCACATCTTTTAATGTGTATTCCAGTTTTCTGTAGTGTAGCTGCACTCATAATTGCTTTCTAAGAGGAAGAACTGATGAATTCTTGCCTCAGCAAACTCTCTGCTCCTGAACACTAGAAATTCAACATGCTTCAAAAAAAGATGTATCTGTCATGTCTCCTTATATTATTATTAGGAGGTTTGCTTTTTTGATTGCTTATTGCATTCTGTACCTGTCTCTACTACAGCTTAGGTGTCTTCTTGGAGGACATGTGCTTGTTGGGCTGGGATATTTCAGAGATCAATCTCTCTTTAATGATGATTTTTCAGTTTGGTCTCTGTGTTCACATGTGCGATACAGTGATGTTGTTTGGGGTTTTAAAGCTCTGCAGCAGAAACCTGACCCTGTAAAGGCTTAGCTGTGTCTGAGGCTCTTGGCTTGAGATTGTGGGGCTGCTCACAAAGTGAGGAGATCTGCAGAGCTTGAGGCTTCTGGGACCACTGCCTAAATTATTTTCAAGCCATTTGGAATTCTCCCACTGAAAATCACAATGCCAAAGAAGAGGGAACTTAAGGACGTTGGGATTTCATCTTGTTAATATTTAAAGCTGGGCATATAAATGGACTGTTTGTAAGTCTGACCTCTCTTAAAGCAATGAGATTTAAGAGCAACTCCAAGGACTTTTCCAAGGTAGGCTGGAGAAGGCAACAGCAGCTCCTTTTTTCCTGTGTTTTTCATTGTAGTGTGGGTAGAGGTCCAGGAGAAGATACATGCTCTACCATGCATGCTCTTCTCTGTTTCTTTTAAAATTCCATGAGAATTAGGTATTGTTTCCTTTAGAATTTAATGAGATTTGGGTACTTAATTCTTTTAGGCATCTCTAAAAATCCCAGTGTCAAGTTCAGGGGCCTTTGCAGGTATAGGGGAGTATTTCATCAAAGTGTCGAACATGTCAAGCTGTATGTGGGATAAATAAATAGAAGTGACTACATCATATTCTACATACATTTTAAAATAATTTCTTGGTAGCTCAGCAATGAATGTGACTTCTATATACTCTCATACCTTGTTTTTATGATCATGGGTAATATTTTTTTTTCCCAATGTTACTATGAAACCTTAGAAGTTAATTACTTGAGATAGCTGGATTATTTTTGCTTATCTTTATTCAGCTGAGATTACATACAATTTGAATGTAACACTGTGGTATGAGTCCACTTCAGATACAGTCAATTATATAAGTCTATCAGCAGCTATTTTATTATGGGAACAACAGAGACAGAAGGCTTGTGTTCTGTGATGAATGTAGATTAGAAAGAGGTCACCCTGACATACATAATTAGTTTCAGAATTTTAAATTAATAGGTAGTGTGCCCCCAAGGCATCCATACATTCAGGCTGAGGCTGCAGGATGTCTGGTCCAGCTCCTGCCTGCTTTTGTCAGCAATGACATGGCTTAATGCACTGCTTGTATAATGGCATAAGATATTATGGCAGGGCTAAATCACTGTAAAAACAACATTTGCATAATACTTTGGTCATACTACATATATTTCCCTTTGGAAACATTTGCACTGTTAAATTATTATGCAGATTTCTAGGAGGTAATTGGCTCAACCTGGGATGTCTTGAGGTGCTTTATGAGACCTGAGCAGATGCTTAAACAAGTTTCTGCAAACAGTTAATCGAGAGGAGCTAGAGGTGTATGAAATCACCAACCTGTCTCATCACCTGAGCAACACTAACTTAAAGTGACCAAACTAAAGGTGAACTCAAAGACATCAGCTGTCAACACCTGAATTACAGCACAGAATTCAGGCTTCTAAACTGGAACAAACCAAAGCTGAGAATTCCATTTCTGAGGAATTCGACTGATAACACCACCTCTCTCCTTGGATCAATCTTTTAAGGTTTCTCTCTGCCACTGGCAAGAAGTGGCTGTAGGCAGGATCACACATACTTTTCCTTCCTGATCTATGGGCTTAGGTGTGATACCTAAGGTACTGGAACTTTTTGAGATGAACTGAGTTTCAGTTTGAGTTACAAATTTATCTTTAGATGTTCCAGGAGATAAAAATTCTGAATAGCATGTGAAATCGAATAGCATGTGACACTTTTCAATTAATTTACCTGCAGATTAGTTTTCAGTTTATTCAGGCATCAAACTGGGAAAAAAAATTAGGTAATTCAGTATTTCACAAAAATGGAGACAATGTGGGCATTCATTTCAAGGGACTGAAACTACTGAATTATAGTAATAACTAGTGAAAGGAAACTATGGCAGGATTTTCAATGGTATGGGGTTTTGGTATTTTTTTTGACATATGTAATCAAATACTTCATCATCTTTATGAAAAATGTCTCTGAAAGATACCTTTCTACTTCACAGCAAGCTTTAGCTGAGGGACAAAATATAAGTCAGTTATTAGTGGTACATTTTTAGGTATGTGTAAGAAGTGCGTAGGTCTTACATGAGTCTAGAAATCTGCAGATGAAGACAATTGCATCGTACCAATTTACAGTCTTTTTTTCCTTAAAATGTCATTATTTGCCAGTCAGTGGCTCTTCTGGAGCCACTGGTAGGTAGGGTATGGTAAATGGAGTGTGTGATAGATCCACAACTAATCAGCCATTTTAAAATTAATTTTTTTTGTTGTTGCTTGGGGATAATGCTGTTGAAATAAAATGTCACCAAGCAGTAGTTTCTGGCTGCCACTTGAATGCTGTAGAAAAACCAGTTATTTATTTTACAATTATCTATTTTATGGAAAGTAAATACTGAAGCAATCCCCAAAATGTTTATTTTGAAAATAGAAGACATTGATCCTGTGACATCCCTCAATTATGATGTACTTACTTCCATTATTATGGCAAATGATTGATGGGTTGCTAATTGAATCCTTTTGTCTTATGGGAACTGATGTAGTTGAGTGATTTTCACAAAATAGTGGTTTTGTTGAATTCCTGTCTGCCCTTCCCTGTGGTCAGTTTGGGCTACCTTTCTTGTTTACAGAATGTACAAAAAACCACTTGATTTCCTATTTATGACAGGTTTTTATGTTCTTCATCCCTTCTCTGTGCTATCCCATAGTTTGTTACTGAGAGGAGTGTGGAAGTTCCCCTTTAGCTCTTCAGTTCCTCTTTAGTTAAGACCCCTTTCTTTGAAATTCAACTTTAAAATCTTTCTACTTACTGGCAGTGGTATTATACAGGGCTCCAACAGAAAAATAACCTTTATCTCTAGCAGATATTCAATTCCGTGGATGAGAGCATGTGAGAGTACCACAACACAGGATGGACAAACAAAGATATTTATTTACACCCCATGTTAAGAAAACGGGGAATCTGTAGTGAGAACACAGGCAAAAGCACATGGCAAACGTTTCTATAAAACTGCCCGAAACTGCAGAAATATACAATTGTAGTTTATGTGGTTTGAAAAGATATAAAACAGCAGAACTCTGAAGACGTGAATTCAGAGAAATGTTTCTGTAATCTTTTCTTGAAGATCACTTTTGAAAAGTTGCCATGTGCTCCAAAAGCAGTACACTCATTTTTCTTCCCTGTTATAAGAGAGAATATGTAGAGGCAACTAAGGCTCTTCTTCCAAAGTGGGATAGAATGAGGAAATAAAATATAAAATTCATTTCAGACAAATTGAAGCTACCTTAATTTTTCTTTTGTTGGAACTAGTCATCTTTATTTACCTTTTTTCTTTTTTCTCCCTGAAATCAAGTTTGCTTCTGCTTTATTCTTGCCCTTACGTAAATCCAGAAGACTTTTAGGCTCCCCTGAGTTTTTCCAAGTTCATATCTCTGTCACCAAGAACTGCATATGAATTCTTATCTTGTTGATATTTTATGTAACGGTTCAAGAGTCAGAGCAAAACAGAGCATGGTAGAGAGAGGAGAAGCAAACAGAACAAAGCTAACCCCTCACAAATCTACAAGGATAAATAATACCCATTTCCCAACATTACTTTTCTCTTCTGCTTGTCAGAGGCTTAGAATTCTCAGATCTTTATTAAATATGTATAAAAAAAAAAGAGTGTGGCATGGGGAAACTTGTTATAAAATGGAAAAAACTGTAACATGTAATAGCTTTTATTAATACATCACTAATACTGAAGTAAAGGACAAAAGGCTGCATTTTTCAGCCTCACTGCTGTAGGTATGTATTTTTTATTTCAGTCACAGTTTCCTGCTGTTACAAACATGCCATATAATCTGCAGGGATCTGGGGAATTAATTAGGTACATTTCATTTCTCCTCTAACTAATCCCCTCAATTCTCTTAGTTTAGGGAGCTGAACACACCAACGACTGATAAGCCACAAGGGCCTTATTTACTTTACAGAAGGTTCTGCAAATCCCAGTGAGATGCTGGCCTGTGCTTAAATGTTCTCCGTTTAGTCCTTGGGATAGTGGCATTTGAATGTGACCCTCGAAATCAAAAGCATTATTGCACTTGGAAAAAAGCAAATGAGGGTAGATTAATAAAGAAGAACAAGCACAACAGTTTAACAATAAACCTTTTCTGTAGCCTCAGAGAGGATACAAAACATCATTTAAGATAAGCAGTATCAACTTGTGTCCATTTCAATTCAAAAAATAATAATACCAGTGAAACATCCTCATGTTTTTCTGAAGGTGGTTACAGTTGATTAAATTGACTTGTTTTCAGTCTGATTTTAGACCGCTCTTTAGAATCAGATTAGCTTTTGTTGTCAGAGAACTGAAAAAATTATGCATCTGAACTGTGTTATTGATAATGCTGAGCCTGTGCCTGGGTGTGAGTTATGGGACAGAAAACACAGCTCTTTCTTTTGAGCACACTAAAAATGTGAACAGCTGGCTCACCTCTGGTTCTGCTTGGCGAGCTCACAAGGCCAGGGAAGAGAGGGAGCTATTTTGTGAACAGACACTAAAGGGAAGCAGTGGCACTTACTCATTTTGTTGCACTCACCTGGGGCAGTTCCTTCATGGCTGTAAACTGAAACTATTTGATTTGGGTGAGGGTGAGCTGACTGAATAATCCCATTGATTTTGTTGAGTGTTGACTTGCTGTGTTTATATTTTAATCATTTCAGGACAGGGATTATTGAGGAACTATGTATCTAGAACCTGTGAATCCCTTCTGAGATTTATTTTTTAATGCCTGTTTTTCTAGTTTTGAAAGGCTACAAAAGAAAGAAAATGGGCAGAATATTTTCATCTTTTGCCCATTACTAACGATAAGAGCAAGCATGGAGTGCATCCCAGATTTTCTTTGTTGTTTCATGGTTGGAGGGTCACTACAGAGTATTGTTGAAAAAAAGGCCAATCCTTGCCAGTACAGTGCCTCATCTCTTACTGTCACTGGTTCTATATCCTCTTCAGGTCAACACAGTTGTGTCTTTTGTGGTATTTTATGTATTTTTTTTTCCTTCTGACACCTCTTGTGTCATTTATTAGGGCAGAATCCCAGCTTTCTTCACCACTGGCAATAAAAATTGACTTAAAATACACATATGGTTGAATGGGAAGAGCGTGAATAAAATCTCCAAAACAGTTTTCTTGGAAGGCCCCTAATAACAGGGAAAACTACATTCCCAGTAATTCATCTAACCTATTTCTTCCTAAGAATTTACCACTACAATTGTGAAATGCTAGGAGACTCTTTAACAACTCTGAAGCATTAATATATTCACTTTTATTATTAGAGTGAAACATGACAATTTCTTATCAGAGAAAATTTCACATTAGGTTGTTACAGGAGACACAACTTAAAAAGAAAGATTTGTAAGCACTTGTCTCTCTTTTCATAATTTCTGACATTACATATCCAGAACAGTTTTCCTGATAAATGTGCAATACCAGTAATGCACTTGCAGTGTTTATGGTGGTTGGAAGCTTGTGTGAGACTCCTTTGTCAGAGTTTGATCCTTGTTCTTCCTAAGACAATTGACTGGTTCTCCAGAAATGAGTGAAAGAGCCTTTATAGCATCTCTTGTCTGTATTGATCTTTCAATAGAGCTCAAAGAGCTCTTTTGTAGAGCTCAAAGAAGCATTTTTATCCCGTGGCTCATTAATGTGGCAAATACTTAGACATTTATCTGGAGAGAGTAATGATGTCATCTGATGTGTTGTAAAATCACCCGTTCGATTTTCCACATTTGAAATAATGGCTTTTCATTGCCTTTTCTTACCTCGAGTGAGGCTGGAGCTAATTATGCTTTGCTAATTTCCTTTGTTTTATTAGTTAAATAGAATAGTTCAAAGTGTACAATCTTCTTTGGTAATGCTGTGCTTTTGCTGTGCTATTAGGCAACTGTAAAAGTGCTGAGATTTAGAGAGATGAGCTAGCATTCAGTAGGCTAAGATCCAAATAATTCTGCTGTTTTATGGTGCTTTTCAGTGATATTTTGTAAAGTTCACTTTAATTCAAGTAAGCAGCCAGGCATCTTTGGAAAAGTCAACTTCTCTGTTGGAAAAACTGGAGTATTTCCAGGTTTGCAGCAAACTACAAAACACATAATAGTTGTGATCCTTCTGAGCCTCATAGAACAGGGTTTGCTCTGTAATACAGGATTGGCAACTACCTTTAAAAGTCTCTGCTCATGGCTCCAATTAATGTCCTGCCTATAAAAGTCCTGGCTAAAAACCAGGAGCACACACTCTATGCAAGCTGGCAAACCGTATGTAAGACATCAGTGGGAGGCTGTGTTGGTGGCATGTACAGGAATAACCCCTGTTCTTGTCACAGAACTACCTAAATCTCCAGTGAAAATTCACAGAATCACAGAATATGCTGAGCTGGAAGGGAACCACAAGGATCATCAAGTCCAGCTCGTGGCCCTGCACAGGACCATCCCCAAGAGTCACACCCTGTGCCCCAGAGGATCATCCAAATGCTCCTTGAGCTCTGGCAGCCTTGGTGCTGTGCCCAGTGCCCTGGGGAGACTGTTCAGTGCCCAATCACCCTCTGGGGGAAGAAAAACAGCCAACTTAAACCTCCCCTGACACAACTTCAGGCTGTTCCCTCGGGTCCTGCCCGAGGGTCCCACAGAGAAGAGATCGGTCCCTGCCTCTCATTTAACCCTCACGAGGAGGTTGTAGACTGCTGAGGTCTCATCATCAATTCTAGTCTTAATTTCTCCTCTTCTACCAAGATATTGCATTACACAGTAATATATGCAGCTCTGAATAAGGGATTTTTTCCCCCACATTGTAACCAAGAACATTGTTAGCATGTCAGAAGGTGTCTGACACAAGAACAATGGGAAGAAAAGAAACTGCAAGCAGTGTTGTGACCATATTGATTACATGGAGCTTATCTTCCTTTTATATTCTCTGCTGTCTAAACTAATGCTATTCCTTTTCCTACGTGTTGAGCAAGAGAGTATTTGGCACTTTTACATTAGAAACCCAATACACAGAAAACATCCTCCTTTTAGCTGTAATAATTTAGTGCTCTGAGGTAAAACGCTCGCTTCTTGAATGTTATTCTCATTTAATGTCATAATCAAAAAAACACTTTCAGAGAGGGAGTCTATTTAATTTCAATGACTTTGGATGAAGCCTTTATTTTTCGGAATGAAATTGTAGATGCCCAGCCCAGTAGCAGAATACCTTCACATCACTGATGTTTGTTTGCTTAACTGTCAAAACAAGCTTTTTATATGAAGGTCTGATATTAATGATGTTATTGATATTGCTGCTCAAAGTTTGTCCGTTTTAATATTGGTAAAATGAACATATTATTTAGAAATGCTTCTCTAGCAGTAAATCTACTTGTGTAGAAGATTCAAGCAACTCTTCTTCCTCCCTGGAGTTTGTAATGAAAAATGATTTACGGCCCAGAATCCCCAAACCCTGAGACACCCCTCCCCCTGCAGTGTCAGTAATCTACAGTTTCAAGATTTCAGTCTTCACACCAATATCTGATAATTGCTGGCTTGGGTTTCGGCTGAGAAATTGGGTTTTTAAAGTCAGAATGGTGTGGCTAAGGACTTTGAACTAAGACTTGGCCTTCTATATTGCAAGATACATGTGTGTTATTTAAAATAAAGTTTAAATGGAGCATCATCTGAGTTAAGATTACACAATACCAGTGTTTTGGAAACTATAACTTGCTTTTCAGTGGGAATTCTGGAATCTTATTTTGAAAAATTGGAAGAACCATTTATTTTGCAAATGGGGTTGATAAAGCCCTGTGTTCTCATAAGGTTAAAAACACTCTTTGTTTTCACTGCCTTTGCCCCTGCCAGGAGGTACATTATGTAAATGTTCATAACTTCCAAATCAGGCTGTAACTCCAAAATCAGTATAAAGAAGTTAATTCTTTGATCAAGGTGACACTTGTGGGACTGTTAGAAATAAGAAACTAAGCCTATTTAGCCCTGGTACAGGAAGGTGAGGTTTGAGGGTCATGAAAAGACTCCTTCAAGTCTCCTTATCTGGTTTTGTACTCTTTGTGTAGCACCAGAAGCAAATTGTTGTTAGTAATCCTCTTTGCCCAAATGCACATCTGGATATGCTCCTGTGGTTTTTTGGTGCTCAACCACAACATCTTTATTCAGGTTTTGGATATTTTCATTTTCTCATCTTGAAGTTTTAGTAATGCAAGTTTTTATACTTCCTGTTGTAAAATCCCAAATTACAAGCAAATGAAGCCCAATTTAGAGAGTTGTATGGCTCATTAAATCCTCTAGAAATGTCCGACATTTGCTAGCTAAAATATGAGAAACTTAAAATATCTATATATTTAATTCTTCTATCTTGTAATAGCGATAGCAATCTCATCATGGACCATTTCCTAAAGATTAATAAACAAATGCAGTTAATGACCCTAGGCTATATTTTGGGACGTCAGTTCCTCCCAAGAGGTCATTAATTCCCAGGAAGCCTCCTGCCCGAGTCGTCATTGTTTAATTAGACCATTAGGATATTGCATGTTGATTGCAGTATTACAAAAGGGAGATGATGATCAAATGCCTGTGAGGATCAGCACTATAAGACTAAAATGATTCCAACATCTGTGAGGGTTTTAACCATAGCAGCCCTGAATTCGTGTTAACCTGTATTTCCTGGGTGAAGCATGAAGGAAACTGTGACCAAAGCAAGGAATACATGGATTTCTGCATGAATCAATCTGAATTAAAATGCACAATTAAAATATGGATTTGATTCCAAACCTAAAATAATGTAAGGCATTATAATTCCATTCAGTGATATTTTATCATGTTTATGTCCTGCACAATCAGAAGTGTTTGCACAAGATGTATCTTAGAATTCGAGTTTCACAGGTGAGGTTACAGAATTTCTCGCAAGGGAGTGTCACCTGCATCAAATTGGGAATTAAACTCAGAAATTTTTTAAAAATAAATATATGAATAAGGAAATGCTTCTTTTGCACTGATGCGTAACACTTTTTGTGAGAAAGCCATATAAATTTGCCTCTAATTTTCATAAAATAGTCAGGAGTTCAGTGTTTCATTTTATTGTAACCTGCCTAGACACGTTTCTTATCATAAGTCTGCTATTTTTTAATGGGATGGCTGCTGTAACTGTAGGTGATTAAACAGCTGCAAGACAACAGCCAACTCCTGGTTACTTCAGGGCTAAAGCCCATCGATAACCAGAGTGTGGGTGGGGGAACTGAAGGGGCTCATGTGCTGAGCATGATGCTGCTTTAAGGGAATAAACCTTCAGCTCAGTTCCAAGTCAGGAGGATTCATAAGCAGTTGGGTAAAGGCAGTTGCTGGCAAGAGGATAATGCATCTACATGTAAACCATTAATCAGATTGCACAAACCCAGGGGTGTCTGTAAATCAAGATAAGCTTGAAAGGCAGGCTGGGAACACTGTGATCGTGTCTTTGCTTCAAAAGACAAGTTAAACTTCAGTTGCATCTTAGTTTTTATTTTAATTAAAAATATGTACTTATAGCCTTTATCCTTGAAAAGCTCCTGATCTGTGCCTGAGGCAGAAGAGGTTGTCTTGAATTTTTTTTTTATTATTTTTTAAACTTGTATCTTATTCCATCTGCACCACACCTTTTCAGATCTGTAGAACTCCTCATTAGGTAAGCCACAATATTTTGAATTTTATTGTAATGTACCAAGAGATGGTGCTTTACTGTCTTCATAGTGAAATTCTGAGAATAAGTAAAACTGTTTGGTCAGAACTAATATGTTGCCAAATGAAGCTAAAGCTTGGCCCCCAAAAGATTTTTTCCCTGCTTTCTCACCAAGATTTTTTTTTCCTTAGACCTGGAAGTTATGCTTCCTTTATTTTCTTCAAAAATAAGATACACTGTTATGGCAGAAATTGTCAGGTTCAACAGTTAATCAGTTGTTTGTTTGGGGGTTTTTTAAATCTTAAATGATTTTTTTATTTGCAAGTTTGAGTTCTGCCACCTAATTTGATGTGCTGAAACATAAATTTGTTTAAAAAAAAAATTACCATCTGGGTTTGCATCTCCTCTGGTAAAATATCTTGCTCAGCTCTACTTCATATTATGATCAACTTAACAGTATTTAATCTCTATTCTTTCGTTGGACCATCTGTTAATTTTGGACACTATTTCATATGTGTCTCACAAAGGTATTGTGAAGCCTGTTTCATCCAGACTTTACAGCCAGTCCTTGGGGCCAAGAAACCGGAATCAACCAAGTATGTGGAGCAAATATGAGAAATGCTTTTGTTCTTTAATGTTAGTAAGATGTTATTTACAGGCAGAGCAGGAGAGTACAGGGTATCAAAGTGGTCTGTTCTGCATATCCAGTTTGGAGAAAGGGGGTTATTTGCACAGTTTAGGAGCGGGTTTTGTGCAGTTACATCCACGGTCTGGCAGTGGGCATTGGGGTTTTGCCCATGGAAGGTTTCTCTTTCATTAACTTGACATCTTGTTTTCCTAATTTTTTTAAACTTGATAACCTGTTTACCTGTGGGCCACCCTTTAAGGTGTCTCATGTTCTTCAGGGTCTGGACAATCTGCCCGAGTGCTTGGCCATCCTCAGCATGATTTTTTTTCTCCAATATCCAGTAGGAATTTCCCTTCTTCGTTGCAACTTCTGCTGCACACCTGCAGGTGCTTCTTTTCTGTGAGCTCAAGGAACTTGGCTCCCTCGTGTGAGCATCTTATTTGCCCTCTTCTCACACTTGGTTTCTCAGCATGTGTCTTGTCCTGGGGGACCCGAAATGGGACAGTTCTCCAGATGTGTCCTTCTGAGGGCTCAGGAAATGGGAACAGTCACTTCCTTCAACCCTTTAAAGTTCGTTATTGCAGAGAATCATGCTTATGGAGCTGCTTTTTTCTTTTTTTTTTTGTGCTGTTATTACTTCACCTAATGCATTTCTATCATGGAGTCTAATAAGTATAAACAAACATAGAGGCACACAAGCAATTACATTTGAGCATTCTGGATAAAAATACAATGTAATTACGCAAATACAGTGAAGGAGAACGGGTTATTTTTTTCTCCTTATCAATACAGAAATTTTATTGTCTGTCATTCAGAATTGGCCTTCCCTGGACTGACAAATAGAGAAGGAGGATAATGAAAGAAATAAGAAACTTCTTAAATTTATTTCAAGTCATACATTTCTCATTTTGATGGAAAAGGTTTTTCTCAAATGAATGGTTTATTATTGATTTCCCTGTAAATAGTGTACTTGAATTACCCTTTCTGCAATAACATATTGGAAAAATCTTACAATTTATTCAATATCTCGGTAGATCTGCAAACTCTGTGTTCTGCTTAGTGTAACAGCATAAAGTGTAGCCCATCCACACTATATTTCAGCCATTGATTTTTATTTTTTTTTGAAACTAAAACAATATTCTGAATTTGATTTGCATTTAGAAAGTAGCTCATATCTTCACAGTGGTGCTTGCAATTGTGTACTTAAGTTAATTTTGACTTTACCTTATGCTTTTTTTGTGACAAGGGGATTACCAAACTATTGCATGTAGAATTAATTGGTGGAATTCTCTGACACAATATGTCATTAAATGTAAAGTATGTAAAATTTGAGAAAGGATAGATGTGAGATAGCATTCCACAGTTCCATTTGTTAGATTCAAGCTTACCAACTACTGAAAGTAATAATTACATTGAGATTCCTTGTGTTGTTAGATCTTTCTGTAATTGTGATGTATATATTATCTTATCACTTCACCTTAAATACCACAATGGGAAACACAATCCAGGACTACATGGTTATTGAGATTCTACCCAGCAGCTGTACCAATATCCCAATGTATAAACAGTTACTTGAAGTACAGGATTTTTTCTTAGAATGACGAGTGCTGTAATTTTCAAATTGGGCTCTGACTCTGTGTTGGCCTTCAGGTTAATTCATTTTTTCCTTATGGCAACATTAATCCCTTTTCTCCAGTGGCTCATTTTTCACATTTTCAGTACTGAGAGAAGACTGCAGTATGTTAAAAATCAGGACACTTCAAATTATGCCTGCTGGATGGTATAACACTTGATAGCATGACACACGTTTCATTTACATATCTTACACAATTATTCAGGGGAGAGTGGGGTTAAATTGTTAATTCAGGGGAGGCAACATCTCAGCTGGGGTTACACTTCCTTGGAGATGTGCTTGCATACGCCAGCTGGAAAACTAGCTCTGCAAATGTGGCCCAATTTCCTGATTTCCCAGAGACTTGTTTCATGACCTTTATCGTGGTACTTCTGCCTCATTTCTCTGTCAGTTTATTCCAGAATGTTGCTTTTCTGATGTGTTTATATGTAAAGAATAGACTTACTGAGATGCTTCAGTAGGATCTGGAGGAAGGTAGGAAATAAGAAGTAGTTGTTAGTACTTCTGTGGTCTGAAGCAACATAAACTGACTTAAACTAACTAACAGATTAATTAATATTTTAAATGCTTCGTCACCGGACAGACAGCATGTAGAAATGGTGCCATTACTTTCTTTACAAGAGGTTAAAGGGTTGATGATTGTTTTGATCACATTCAAATGAAATGAGTGAAAAAAATTAGAAATAAAACCTCGGAGATATTTTAGAAGTTTGCAGTCAGAACTGATTCTAGTAATTGGGGAAAAAAAGGTGGAAAAGATGTATGGGGTGTTGCTGGCATTGCACAGGAATATGTGTGTATCTCAAAGGGCATGTTAAAACTGATCTCATTTAAAAAAAAAAAGGAAGGAATTGATACTGAATCATCAGGATCATAACTGGGTCTTCAATTCTGCCTTCCTTTTAATATTTATTGTTGCTGCATAAATCTTGTTCCATTTCTTTTTATTAGTGTAATGCTTTCCACATTTCCATTTCCATTAAAACCACATTCAGAGTTATTAGTGGATTGTTATTACTCAGTACTGTATCAATTAATGGAGCCAACATGCAAAGCAGAGGATGTAAATCAATCCTACATGTGAGACACTGGCCTTGTGCACTGATTTTCTTATTCCCTAAAGCCTTCACAGGGAAGTGATTTCTGATCATGAGGTGAAAGGCTGAGAAAGAAAAAATACAAACTGAGCAGAAATCTTCAGCTTCAGAAAAGGCACCAATTCACCTGTCCTGTATCTTAATGTAGTCAAATCAGATTAGTTTGATGCATTTTGATTTCTGCTGTTTTAAAATTTTTTTAAGGAATGTAAGAAATTCACTATTTGGTTGACCTTCTGAAAAATATGAAAAAATAGCTGGAGACAGGCTCTTTAAATCTGATGGATTACTGATATCATTAATAGTTTTTGTATTCCTTACATCCCCAGACTGATTTGACTTCCAGCGAAGTATTGACTTCTAGCAGCTAGTTTGAAGTCAATTTAGTATATTATTATATATCTACTATTTAGAATAGTAGGTATGATAGGTTTAAAGGATTAAGTAAAATAGGTAATGAATATGAATCATGGTTACTCAGTTAAGTAGTTCTCCTCAATTATTTAGGCAGATATGTGCATGTACAGTGCATTTCAAATCTGAGTAAACAGATGGTTTGAAAGATGGGGAAATCAGGAAAAAGACAAGTGATTTGCTCAAGAAGTACAAGTGATATCTGGTGGCTTCCATTCCTTTTGACTGATACTTACTTGTGGATGTTTCCATCCCTCCAGTATTAAACCTCCTTTATCTTTATTAATATGCAGCATGAGCACTGGTGAGATTCAGGAGTTTTCAAGGATCCAGTGCCAATGAAGCTGACAGAAACCTCAGGTTTTTGTTTCACAGACTCGTCATAAAAGTCACTTCTGCATGCCAGAAGACACATCACTTTGAAATTCATTCATGAGGACGAAAAGTGAGCATGAAGCTGTTCCATATACTGGGAGGGGGGTCTGTGCCTGGGAATTTTGTTCATGTATTCCATATCCTGGCATATGATGCCTGGTGATGTTTTGGCATAGGAGAGGGCAAGGAAGAGATTCATGATCTGCAAATAGAAGTATGTGTATATATATATATATACACACACACATAGATGTTTGTATGTACTTAGAGGCTTCCTGCACTTATTATGTATGGAAGCTGACATGTAGGAATTTATAAACTTACTGTATTCCAGGCTTACTTTCTCTTTTTTGTTTTATTTTTATCAGATGCTGAGTTCTAGGTATAGAGTGCTAATTGAGTGTGGGTATCACTACATGCATGGTCAGACACATTGTCTTTCTGTGCATCAGTTAGGAAAGCACCCTGTCCCAAGGAGTTCATAGGCTGCTTTGCAAATAGCAAAAGAAATAAGATAAAACATTGCTCTAGAATTGAGAGAGAAAATTCAATATGTCTCACACTGAACTCTGCCTGTGAAGGCACCCAGTTATTTAAGCCCATTTTCCAGTATGAATTTTATTTATTTTCTAATATATGCAACTTTGGCTAAAAGAAGAATTAAACAACTGTCAATAAAGCAAAAGATTTATTTCTACTAAAAAGTGAACATGAATAAGCAAAAAGTCTGAGGCAGAGTGTGAAACCATACTTTTTTTTGTTTTGATATTCATACTTGTTCCTCAGTGCTGGTTGATATTATTATTAATGTGTGTGTATTGCAGTTTATTATATCCAAAGTTAGAATTCTTTGAGGTATAACAGATGAGTTAATATAAGTTCATGGTGATTGAAGAGCTATCCTTTTCCATTCCTTCTTCAATAACTTGGTTTTGTTGCTAAAAGGGGAGAGAGTGATAATCTTCCTATGATGAGGTGTTTTAAGTAACATAATAAAAGCAGGCAAATAAAAGATCCTTGAATCTAATGACAAGCTACCCTGAGGTCCAGTTTTGTAGCATATTGGTACTCTTGCTTCATAAAATTTGTTGCAAACCCCAACCAACAGTCTTAAACAGAATTACCTTCAGATTCGATAAAATTTTAGGAACTGGAATTAGTGGTGTTTGCTTTAATCTCATTGATAGAAATGAACTCACAAACTCTTATGTTTGCTTGCTCATTCATCCATCTCTGTTTTTAATAGGTATATCTTTGCCTTGTGAGGGTTACTTCAAGAAAAACAGGGTATTTTACAGAGATAGGTGAGGCAAAGTGGAGAACTGTGAAGTTCTCAGGTTTGGTCAGAAGGCACAGAGCAGAACAAAGCAGTTTGCCAGTATTCATGGTTATTGTACTTCCTATCCCTTCAGGGAGCTGGCAGCTGTGTGGCCACATTATAACAGCTGTGTGCTGAATGCCAGGGAAGGCCCAATGTCCACCAAGAGATGATCTGGAGCTGTTTAACTTCAGACATTTCAAAATAACCTAATGATTTCCTTTTGTTGAGCACAGGGCTGGGTTCCAGTTCAGACCACAGAGCTCAGCATTTTACATTTCTCAACTCTTTTTTTTCCTGCGTCTCCCAAATGGAGGGCAGAAACTCTCCTGTTGAGTTGCTTTGGCAGATTTCAGACTCCTGGCAAGTCATCATCCAAAATATGCAAAATGTTTTGATGGAATAAGTAAGTACCTCATATAGCATACACAACATATGGAGAAAATAATAAAAATCCCTCCTGCTCATACTTCTTTTCATATAAACCAAGAATAACTACAATGAATCTACTGCAATTCCATCAGTGTAAAGTTAGTGTAAGGAGGAGGGGAAGCAGCTTCCATGAGCTCAGTGCCTGTTAATGTTGCAATCAAATGCTGGATGCATTCTGGCTCTTAGCTTGGGAGTGATGCAAGGCAGTGCAGCATCAATCATCTGACATTTTCTACAAGAACAATCTACAGACAAAGAACATTTCTTTCTCCTCATTTTCTGTTTGTGGCTCCTGTCCTTTGCCAGAAGAGTAAATTTCTCTCTGTTAAAGACTACATATCTAAATTTTTCTTAATGTCATGCTTGTGATTTTCTACTCTTTTCCTTCAGCATTATTTTCATCAATTATTTTGCCATTATCGTGCTTTCTTTTTGTACTGAAACATCAATTCCTTTCATTTTAAGAAAAGTAAGTAATCCCCCCCCTTAGTTTGTTATAAGTCCTAAGGCTTCAGATTTTCTAATGTCACAAATTGCCCACTCCAAAACATTGAATTTGTTAATTAAAAACTGCCACTGGGAGGTACAGGATTACTGTTAAGGTTCAATTGGTTTCATCTTGGATGGTCCACAGACATGAATACCTGTAATGTTTCATAAACAACTGCATGTGCATGCAGTCAACTTGTCAGTCATGTAGCAAATGTGCTCAGAAAAAAACCCATGTTATTTAGCATTTGCTGTGATTTCACATTTTATGTAATATCATTTCATAAGATATAATTTCTGGTAACAAGAGAAAGCCATTCCAAGTAAATAAAGAACTATATTCAACATGCACATACTTTTCTAACCTCTGTGTACAGATGAAGGTAGGGCAGATGTTCTATTACCAAGGGTTCATTCCAAGCAAGAATTATCCAGGTATTACAGGTTCAAGTGCAAGACAGAAAGGTAGAAAAGTGCAGAAAGTAATAAGAGCAACTAGTAATTATTTTTTTCCCCAGAATATAGATAAGAAATACATTGAGTTGGCAGAAGCCTGCAAGAATCAATGAAAGTGAATTTAATGATGTAAATTTTCATGCTCCTTGTCTTTTCAGCCTAAGGGCATTCAGAAATTAGAATCAACCCTGATTTTCATCATCCTTTTTCCCCCCTAATTTATATTACAAATGTAACATGATTTCAATAGCCTATCATATGCTGCGGTAACCTGTGTGAAAAATGCAGTTGTTTAAATCATTGCTTATATTTTAGATGTGAGCTCAAATGTCTCTGATATCCTGATCCTGAGTTAATTACACAGAGCTGCACCATTACAATCCAGGGCAGCCTAAATCTCTGCCTGCTGTGCTGTTTTACCCCCTCCTATGGTGGGATCCTAACAGAGAAATTGGTTCTGTAAACTACAAGCCTTGCAGGGAGATGGAAGACAAACTGCACTATAAAGAAGATTAAAGATTTTCACTGGAAGGTTGGTATCTGGAAAACAGGTCTGAACCTATTGGATCACTTTATTTAAGCCACTGAACTGTGGTAATTAGACTTAAGAGCATCCATATTTTAAAAGACTGAATTGCTGACTCTAGTTTGCCTTCTGGGCTGTGCACTGCCGAGTTCCTCCACTGGTTCAGCTCTGCACCTGATATTCAGTGATCATCTGTGCCTGTAGAATTTCAAGGCAAACAGCAATGGAGGAGATGACAGGTGAATGTCCTCCATTCTGCACATTGTCTTCCAGGAGAGGGGCTCATAAAACATAATGCAGTGGCAGCTGCCTCTGTGTGAAATACAAATGCTGTTGGTGAATGATGTAGTCAAGCAGTGCCCCAAACTTCTGGTTGTGGTAGTGCTTAGGGCAGGGAATAAAGTGAAATGTTACATTTCTCTCCCATAGTCGTTTTTCTCTGGCCCAGGAATTTGTTTTTAATGGTGCTTATCTTAGATTACCATAACAAATCGTTGCCACCTGACCTGCTTAGCTTGTTCCTCAGGTTTTGTTACAACAGCCTCTACCTGAGAATTAGCCTTTTGGGCCTGGGAGGTGCTTTGCCAGATCATAATTATTTCTTAGCATGTGCAAGACTTCTCTGACAAATACCAGATGTGTACAGGCTCCCTAAACAAGTCCATAATATTTATTGGTGCCCACACTCCCTTTCAGCCATGAGCAGGCTTCTAGATCCCAACCTTATTTTAGAAAAGGAGCAGGTTTTCTCTTTCTGTTTCCAAAGCAGGACACCAGGGCACAACTTGCTCTCAATTTCTGAGAGCGCTTAACACAGATCCACCTGTATTGTCAGATAGGTAAAATATCTTACCTTAACATGATATTCCCCCCACACGTACTTTATTTGGAGGTACAAAATGTTTGCTACATCACAAGTCGTGGAGGCATCTCTAGTCCTAATTAATGTGAGCTTTGGAAACATTTAATTTTAATCTGCCTTGCAGGTCAGGAATCACACTGATAAATGTAATTTATGATACTGTAAAGAAAGTCCCCTTTAGGCTGCAGAGGGAATATTGTGCTGTCTGATAGATTATTGTGCTGTCTGATAGATTTCAAAGGCTGGGGGGAGTGAATACCCTGGCTTTGGTCTTTACTTTTGGGAATTTTCTTTTCCATACTTTTAAGAGCATGGGAAAACTATATTTATTTGCTCTTCCTAAGAGAAATGCTGCATTTAAATTGTTTTAGACTAGTTAGAGCAGGTAATGCAGAGCTGGTATTTTGCCTGTACAGGTAGCCATTTAACTGTGGATAACTGCAGTGACTTGTTCAGCACTGCTTCTGAATTTAGGGGAGGAGGGTCTCTGTGTGTATTTGTGATTTAGGAATGACTTGTTTCTTGTTCCTTTGCTGATTTTTTCTCAAGTTCCCTAGCTTTGATATTGAGAAAGAGATCATGTCAAGGAATTACAAGGTTTTGTCTACTGCTACTACTATAGTGGATGGCAGGGATTATTTGGAGTGAAGGGTTGGCAGATACCTCTCTGGGCAAGTACAGGTATAAATATAGAGGCTACTTGCATTTCACCAGGTCCCTGTTTAAGTGCCACTCAGGACACCCTTGCTCTGAAATCAGATGACAGAATATATGGGGAGGGGAGCCTAAGAAGGATAAGAAGTGAGTAGCAGCCCGGTGGGAAAGTACATATTTCCACCTCAGTTCTTGTACAGTATTTATTATCTTAATTCTTTAATGTCTTTTAACTGTGTTGGTCCATTTGAGAAGGTCATGCTTCTGCCATCTGTTTAATTCTCCCATTCTGTTGACACTTAAAAGCAGTGTATACCTTCCAGTGGGAAGAATTGGTGAAAGATGCAGCATTTATGTTTAGATTGTGACTCTCCCCATCTTAATTATTATCTTTTAGAAACAAACTAGTCACATATTTTTTCCTGTGGTCAATAACACTAACATTATTCACATGATAGACACTATATTGATAGAAATAAAATTCCAGCCTGACAAAAACAAAAGCCACAGTGTGTCCACATAGACAATTTGGTGGCTATTCCTCAGGTGTGTCTTTTGTCTAAGGGTCAAAAAAAGGGTTGTGAAAGGTGCAGTGAAATTCAGCAGCCTCACTCAATTTGGCCCAGAAAGAGATTTGCCATTTTCTTTTCACTTCACTGTGTTTATCTTCTTACATTTCCCAGCATTTTCAAATCTACATGCCTCATAATCAGTCAAAAAAACCCCAACAAAACACTTTCTGAATTTCCACGAGTCTTTGACAGCACCTGGAGATGTTTTCATGAATATGTATTTAAAGGTACCATAACTGATTCAATAAGATTTTACATTCCTGGCTTTGTGTGTGTGTGTTCTTGGTTTTGCTGTTTCTTCTCAAAGAGGCAATCAATTTCTCAGTAGCTATTGTGGAGTTCATACAGGAATATGCTTGTCAGAAGTAGTGCTCCACAGCACATGCTCCTGGTTGAATCCATCACTGAAATGGGCACCAAGAAATGATGTTAAGTGTAAACCATATGAGGCAATAAAAGACAGATAATACCACTGGCTTCATTCTCCACTTGGGATACATTTCATCTAGAGGAACAAATGTTAATTTTCAGTCCCTTGGCTGAACTGGGTAGATATTGTGGGGACAGTTGTGGACTAAGGATGTACAAAGCCCTTCCATACTGCAAGTCTTGAAGGGCACACGTCAGGTGAAAGACTTGAAACATGGAGCTAAGTTACTTGAATAGAAATATCCTGTTAATGGCGTGTCTAGAATGCACATTTTTGCCTCTTTTGACAGAAGGAAAAACATTCTTTTTTAGAGAAATCTTGTGTGCTATAGGACACTCAGTAGCTGCTGGAGAACTGCTGCAAAAAGCAGTGAAGTCCAATGCTCAGAGACTGAGAGTCACATCAGCTCTGCAGCTTCTTGCAGTTGCTCCAAGGACTGGATGAGTCAGAGCTGCTCCTGCAGCCAGGCTTTTGATCCACCCTGCACCAAATCAGCTGACTAATGACTGCAGTTTGGAGCACAGATAGTTTCTGAGGAGCTTAAACTTCACAAAATGGACCCAAGCAGTGAGGGAGAAGATGTTGCAAGAATTTCACAGTTGATTCTGACACTCAGTGTTGACAAGCTGAGACTTTAAAATAATAAATAGTAAACTTACAAACAGGGGCAGGACATATGAGGGATGAAGCACAGGTTATTTCAGGAGGATTGTATTAAATTGTTTTATCAATTTTAGAGTTTATGGGTTTATATACAGCACATTTATGTATAAAATAACAAATAGCATATTTGTCCTTTATTGGCTACATTTATTTGGCTAAACTTAAAAGAATTGGTTCATCACTTTCCCTGGAGATTCACAAACTGAGTTACTGAAATGATGAATGACAGGTAGGCAAGTACCTATGGAACAAAGACAAGACAGTTCAGGAACTGACTCATCTTCCTTTGTCAGAAAAGAAATATTTATTTCAGAAAATAAGAAGCTAAACCTGTGGGTTTTGTTTGATATTTAAATCCCTGTCTTTTTAAGCTCAAGTGAGGCAAGATTATTCACTAGTGTAATTAAAGAAGGATGTGGACTTGGGCATAATGTGTCCTTGGAGCTGACAGGCAATGCCTATGATTAGAAGTTTGCTGTGGGCCACATCTAAAATGAAGGCAGGTAATCTTGAGTGCTTTGGTTGGTTGCCTTCTTTTTTTTTTTTTCCTTTGCCTACTTCTTAGAAATGCCTCAAATTGACACTAATTTGATAGTTTCAACTCCCAAAGCCCTTTTGATTGTGAGGGTAGAATGTAAGAAATTTTCCTTGGTGTCACTCAGTAACTTTTGCCTTTCTTCAGGTTAGAAAAGGTGATTGACAGGAATAGCAGTGCTGCTCAATGCCATCATTCAGTTTGAATGGAAAATTAGATTCTCAGGCATTGGATATTTTCTTTACTTTTAAACAGTTGAAAACAATGACAGTGAGCAGGATGCAAAGAGTTCTTGGCTGACCTGCTGAATGATTTTTTTTTTAAAAAGCCTGGTTTAAAAAATATGTTGTAAGCTCAGAATGTCAACAGAATCTGCTAAATGAAATAATTTGTTCCCTCTTTCTTTGCATTGTGTGTGCATAATCTCTTCTGGTAAATTGAAGAAAATGGTTACAAATAAGACATAGAAATGAAATACCTGGATTGTCCTGTTTGTCCTCTCTGTTATGTTGATCTGGTAGTAGGAATCATGATCCCTTTGTCCCTGTTTCCATATAATACAGCCTGACTTCATCTGCAGCTGGTAGGGAATGCTGTGTTAGAGTAAGGAGAGCAGGACTGCTTTAAAGAGATTTTTAGGAGAAGCTTCTGTGTGGAACCTTTATGAGCAGATGCTTCAGTCTTAAGGTTTTCTTATTATACCCCTGTTGGTAGCACTTACCTGAAGCTGTGATAAACTTTGGAACATCAAACACTGAGTGTGCTGGGTTGACAGTTGGCAATAAGGATTTATTTGACCTCCACAAAGTGTTCAGAAGACAATTTAAACAATTGATGGTGTCTGCTGATTTCCATTTTAGGCATCTATCTCTGTCTTAAATTTAGGTGCCTGCATTCAAGAAAATTTACTTCTTTCTCTTTTCTTAAAAGAAATTAAAACTTGGTGTGTAGATGAAATATGTAGCAATATCATTTGCAGTCAGGGATACTGCCCACAGCTATGAAATAACAGTAGTACATCTTATTTTTGTCCCATTGGTGGGCCAGACAATAGAGGTCTGTCTTCCTCTGGGATGGCAGTATTTGTGTTGCACTTGATCTATTACTTTTACTAAATGCACTGGAGGGAATTTTTTGAGATCACAGGGCACAACTGGTATGAGCAAAGACCCTGAAATTTGTCTCTTCGCTATTTCAAAACAGTATTTCAGAATGGTTTGTAAGTCACCTGTGGGATCAGTACTTTGTCTTGAAAATTTTCTGGGGGATTTTGTATTTCTCACTAAGTCATTAGTTGGATGATGCAATGCTCAGCTTTAATTCAGAAGGAATTTAGGCAGTTATTCTCTCTATCATGTTTGTGCTCTGGTGAGAGCTGGAGCTCTTTGAAGAGTTCATTCTTGGGTGACTGATGACCTGACAATGTTCACAAACACCACGTTGAGTTCAGCTCCTGTTTGTAGAGGAGAGCTCTCGGCACTGTTCTCAAAGTCTCAATTCCACTTGTCGAAGGTGCTGCCTTTTTGTAGCAATTATCTAAGTAGTTATTCTTTCACCTTTCTTGCTGGAGATCTGCCCTTGTAGCTGGAATTCTATGGTAAAAAGTGGGAAGGTTCATTTATGTTCCTGCTTATTATGTCAATGCATGGTAAAGTGAAATTCTCCTAACAGGCAAGTTTGAAAATGCTGCAGTGATGCTCTCTTGCCTACAGGTTCAAACTGCTCTTGTAGAACTAAAAATAAAATACAGGCCTCCGTTGAGCTGTGGAATGACAGGGAGATGATTGTGGCATCTCTTGTCAAGGTTTTGGAGTTTTTAAAACAAATTTTATCCTCATTTTTCTTGCAAATGCTTGAAACCACCTGTTTTCTTCTGCTTGGTTAGATACTTCTGTTCAACACATATTCTTTTTATTGCAACAGCCACAGGGCTTCACAAAAATGATAAGGTAAAGACAGAGTCCTGATTCTGAGTGCTCACCAGCCAGCAAATCTAGTCAGGTATGAAAGGAGGTATGTGAAACACCTGCTGAAAGAACAACAGGAGCATTGGGCATGGGCAGATGCGTGCAATGCATTCCTGCCCTTTCTGAAAAGCTTCCTAAAAAAGCACAAACAAGCCTTTGACTTCTCACAGTAGGCAAAAATCTGGTGGGCAGTCATTGTGCCTCATTTGTTACATAGCAGCTAAACCTAAAGTGAATATGTCCAGCTGAAAGAATTGCCAGTGTAACAATTAGAAGTTTAATAATATCTAGGGAGCAGAGCAAAGAATTAGCCATTCAAAATGCTTGAATTGATAAAAATTATGTCTAATTCTCTACTGTATAAACCGTGTCTCCATGTCCTTGGGAAATCTGAAACAAAGGAAAACCAGCACAGGACAGGCTGCATACTGCAGGCTGTAGAAGCTCAGATCCTGTGAAAGTTTCATCTGATTAATGAGTCAGACTCCAGTATCTGTCCTGGAAAAAAATGAAAATGAGTATGACACTACATTCATCTCTCTGCACTTGTAAAATGAACATTGCAATTAGAAGGAGGGGTGTGCACTTTGTGCATTACGTGTCTGCAAAATTATGTTCTGGGGACACCACTGCTACCTTTTAGTCCAGCCTTCAAAAATTCCTGTGTCTGAACTACTGTTGTACATCTTTTCTTGGGAAATTCTAACTTCTGTAGTGTTGTGTTACTTCTTTTACAGACCTATTTCGTTTAGTGAGCAAAACAGAAGATGAATTTTTTGCTGTGTATTTTTTTTGTCCTTGAAGTTCAGTTTGTGTCCCATGTATCTTTTGCCCTCTGCACAAACCCAGCTCCCAAGTCAGAGTTACTAATTTTCTCATGGGCTTTTAAATGGTGTTTATCACTGAGGTATGTGAGTTCTTCAAAAGCATTAATGAACTTACATAAAACAGCTTTGAGATGAATGGTATTAGTGTTATCTGTCTTTTGAGATGGGAATGGAAGTAGAGAGAGATTAAGGCCAGAACTCACTATGGGTGTTCTATTTTAGACATTTTTCACCTTTCTTCTGTCTGCCAATGATATTTAGCATTACATAGCAATTTGTACATTTAAAACTCATCTCCCATCATCTTTGATGTACCTGTGAGTAAGAGGCAATGTGCTCAGAAGTTGAGTATTGAACTATTTCCATGAGGGCAAAACTCTTCAGGTGAATTGTGCAGTTTCTGGACTGTTTGAACAAATTGAAAAAATTCCACCAACATTGTGTACAAACTGTCAGAAAATAAGAAAGATCTCGGTTCCTCAGGGCAGTGCTCATCCTTCTTGGGCATGAAACCATCCTCTTTTACCTGCTCTCTCCATCCTTTTTATTCCACACTCTCCAGCTTTTGCAAAAAACATTAGAAAGGACCCTGTATGTAATCCTTAAACCAGTTTTCTGTACTAAAAAGCTGTAATGAGGGGCAAAATTAATAGTAATGAAAAGGAGTTCACATGGGTTTGTTGAAGGAAATTGTGATTATAAATACATGAGGATTTTCTGAAGCAGCCAAAAGACACGTGGTTAGGAATGACTTGGCTGTTGTAGCTTTCTCCAAAGCTTATAGGATTTCTTATTATGTGCTTTAAATCAAATAATGTCAGAAGAGTTATTGCAGTGATGTCTAGGGACATATGAGGGAGATTTCAGATGGAGTCTTGTAAAAATCTTTAAAGGCATTTTTGTTCTACATGTTCATGGAACAAATAACAAGGTGTAAAGTTCAGAAATTATAAAATAACAGGAACAGCGAAACTAGACCTTGCTGCCATGAGTCACTGTGCAAAAAATGACATATAAATTGAAGTGTTGTTAATTCTGAAATGACACCTGTATGCAATTTCAGAAATGCTGTAGTTTTCACTGCCTTATTCAGGGACGTCTTGGGCAAATGTGGATGATTCTGCAAAAGTGCCCACCTAATTGCAAAAAGAAGTGAAAAGGGCAGCCACTTTTTTAGAAGGTGGTCTCCCACTTTAATTTGGCAAGAATATTTAAGACCTGGAAAAGAGGTAGAGAAGAATCATGTTAAGACAAGAAGTTTGGGAGGAATTCCTTGTGTGGAAAAGTTAAATGGACTAGAACTCAGAAAGGAACAACTGAGCCAAGCACACAATAAAGGTCTCTAAATGAATGCAAATAAGGACTGATTTTTCATCACCTCTTGTAACAGAAGAGCCAATGGGCAACCACTGAAACTCTCTTATAGAGCAAATTTAAACCAAAATGCTGTGTTTTGCATGCCATGCATAATTCAAGTGTGTAACTCAGGATTTTATATATATCCAAAGTATAAAAAGAGAATTTAGCAATTAGAGAAAATCGTGGGCCCATCAAGGGCTGTTAAACACAATGATGCAGATGCAAACTCTAGCTCAGGAAGTTGGGACATTATACTTGCAGAAGTATTATCTATATTTGCTGGTTTTATACTTTTCTCACACTTATAAAATGATCTCTGTGCTGAGACAGGATACCAGATTACATTTTTCGGCTGACCTAATAAATCTGTTCTTATTTTCTAACAACCTTTTGACAGAAACCCAAAGCAGGTTTGTCCTGTGCATTCAATAAGAGAAGAAAAATGTGAAGACCATAATGCTCAGTTATGCATTTGCACAACAAGCCAATTCCAGCAGGGGCTTTCACAGGTGGTTTCCAACAGTGAGGGACAGACCTTTTGCCAGGGCTTTTGCTTTGTACTCTCATCCTCAAAGTCTCTCTCATATCCTTGTCCTACCTCATTTTGCCAAGATTGATTTCATGCATCAGTTTGTATCTCCTCAGTTTTGTTCCCTTGCATGTCTTTTTCTTAACTCTGACATTTAACTCAAACCCTCCAGTTTCTTCTCAGTTCCACATCTCATCCTGGTGGCTCTTCACTACTCTCTGCATCCTTGTTCTTCCCCCTTTCCAAAGCCAACCATTAGGGGTCCATATTCGATTTATCTTTATTGCCAGCAGTTCTTTATTTTTGAAGATTCCAGTGTCAGCATCTGAAAATCCTACTTGGAGGGCAATTTTTCTGATAAATTCCCTGAGGGGCAGGCTCCTGTAAACGAACGTGACTGCAAACAGCTCAAGTTAGAAAATATAAACAACTGAAAACAAGGCAATTAAAAGCATGTCAGTTTTTACTTTTATGATTATGAATGTAGGTGCTGTTATGTATTTATCTGTGACAGATGTTGAGGCCAGAATGCTGGTAAAATACAGCTGTTCCCCAGTTCCTGGAGCGTGCAAAAGAATGGAATTATTTCTGGTGTGTTTGTTAGAGCTGAGTAGGGGTTTGAGTCAGCCTCACCTCTTCACACTTCCTCTCATCTGGTGAGGAAATATTCAGGAGTCATCTTTTTCTCTGAATAAAGGCTTGAGCTACACTTCTTGAGAATGTGTCTCAAAGAAATCTAGAGAACTGAAAGAAGAGTGAGACAATAGGCTCTTGAGTCTTCTTCCCTGCATCATGTTCCCTCTGACACTCAGAGCTAAAACCAGAGGAGGTGACAGGGTCTGCTCTTTGATGCCATCAGACCATCTTACATCAAGGAAACAAAGATTAAACACCAGCCACAGAGATGTCATGCTGCCCATGCTGTGCTGGCCGAGCTGTTTCAATCCATGACAGTGTTTTTCAGACCCATCTGCACGGGGAGGTGGAGTGAGTTGTCCCCCACCCACACTATTCTTGATGCACCTTAGGCCTGTGCAGTTACTGGCTGTGTTACACCCCAGGTTCTCAGGGGGTTCCTCTTCCCTCATCCAATGTGGCAATGGTTTTGCATTTCAGGAAAGCTGATGAGAATAAAGACATTCAGCTCTCCTGCTGCTGTGTTCTTGCAGTAGATGAATGTATTACCATACACCCACCATAATCTGCTCCAAAACATTTTATTTCCAATGAAAGAGAAAAAAAAAATCCGTGTTTTCATGCTGTTACTGATGTCTGGAGCCAAGTTGTTTTGCAGTCTTAGATTGAGCAAGATTTAGCTATTGCTGCTTCTGCCCTTCTCAGTGAGGGAAAGCAGCAGGAGGAACCCAAAGGGTAGTGCTCCTTCAGTCAATCATGTTCCCTGGATTCTAGTGACCTCTGCACAGGGAAGTGCTGTGTATGCAGGGCGAGAAAAAGCGTTCCTTTTTTCTTCATATGCATTTTTAGGCACGCTCAAGTCATTGTGTAAATTCAATCCTTTTTAAAATTAAAATTAAAAAAAAAAAAAATTTAAATTTCAATCCTTTTTATTGCGGGTGGGGGTGGGAGGCAAAGAACAAGTTCATATAATTTTTTTCT
>VYXB01003401.1:1029150-1208979 GCA_013397135.1 Pachyramphus minor | reverse complement strand
TTTTTTTTTTTTTTTTTTAAGAAGGCTTCTGGTTAAAATTGTCATGGTTTTCCTGAATCTACTTCATTGAATAAACAACTGTATGTGATGCAGAGCACCAGGACCAACCTGTAATGTGTTCAACCATATATCCTACTGTTGAACCTCATCAGTAGGAGATTAAATTAAGATGAATCCTATCAGATGAAAATAACAAAGAATGAAAAAGAAAATGGTTTACAGTGTGCCTGTCACTTTCTAGAGGATATCAGTTTGAAGCCTGACAGTCAAAGACTTAAAATGCTTGAAGCTCCCACCGTAATCAGGAGAAAAATTCCTGACTGGAAAACCCACATCAATAATTTCTTAAGGAAAGATTGGTTAACTCATCAAGTATTGCAATTTAGATGTTTCTGGGTGGATAAAAGGTGACTTTCTAAAAGACTATTTGGAAAAATCAATTTTCTTATCATGCTTGGTGGTTCAAGTTCAAAATTCAGCACAATTCTACTGGATACAAGAAAANTCTTATCATGCTTGGTGGTTCAAGCTCAAAATTCAGCACAAAGGTGTCAGACAATTCTGTCTACTAGATAAGAGCTGGTGAGAAGGGTAAGGACACAGTTTTTTGCAACAGCCTATAAAAAGAACAGGTCCACTTACTTGAAGTTGAAATTAAATGTAGAAATAGAGTGAAATGCAAAAGCTTTCAGGCTTCAGTCCAGGTCTCCTTTCTAGTAGGAAGACAACTATGGGATGTCACTGATTCTTCACTGTGTTGGCTCCTTACTACTTACATGTGGGAGAAAGAATTGCCATTTCCATTTTTGAACTTCCAAGTCTGTGGTGGGTTGGCCCTGGGCAGCAATGAAATATCCACCCAGTGTCTTGCTCCTTAAACTTGCTGTTCAGCAATTTTCAGCCAAAGTTCTTCCTAGGGAAACAAAACAGTAAGACAGTTAGGGAAACAGGTATGTTAAAGAATTACTCTGCCCCTATTAACCTGCACACAGAACCAGTTGACTGGTTCAGTTTGAAAAGCTTACAGTCTTAGCCTAAGACACTGGAGGTATTTTGAGAAATTGTTTGCCAGCTAGGCTGAACGTGACAAATTGTTTGCTAGAGAGCCAAGATTAGTTGCTTTGATGCTACCCTTTGCTAAATTGAGGGATGGATTTCAGTGTATTCTACTGGTGATAAAATTGGGAAGCTCTATAGAAGGTACTGAAAACTAATCACAGGCTGAGACCAGAGATGGACTGTCCAAATGACTGGATTCATCTCCTGGGTAATGGCTAGAGCTGACAGACTGATTGGACATAACTAGCAGTGAAATCCAGGTGGAAAAAATGGGTTAACCTGCTATCATTAGCTTTCCATTAACGTGGCATGGTTTGATTTATTACATCACCTAAAGAGCAGAGCTATTCAGAAGTGGATAACTCTGAAGTTTAATGGCCAGATTAACTAATGCTGATGCACAGAGGTTTAAATTAAACCTCTCTAAGCTATCTTGGGCCACTGCAGAATTCCACAGGAAGGATGCCTTTCAGACCCATTCTGTGCTGAGATTATGTCTGGGCACCTTTGAATTTCACTTTCTAAATGCTGTAAAGGAGATGTGTTAAATTGCCTCAGATAAGGTTACACATCATTCTTTTAAAGTGTTTATTTTTCCCTTGAATTACACAAGCTTCCTAGACAGGATATCCAGTTCCATGAAGATACTGAGTATTTTATCTTTGTTTTCCTTTGCTGTTGGGTTTCACACACACTCTTCCAATAGTTGAGCTTTTATAGATAATTTTCTTCCTCTTTCATTGTACAGACTTCTGATTCTGAATTGTTCTTAGTTTTAGACGTGCCAAAGTCACTTGAAGTTTGGAGCTGCAAATTAATCTCCATCTCTATCTTGCTTTATTAACAATGGGAATTGGTTTATTTGCATTTTCAGACTAAAGGCAACGCTTTTGCATACACTGTTTTCTTGTTCTCTTTGCGGATATTCGAGTACAAGTCTGCTGCTTTTCTTTCACTTTTATATTTTCACTGTGAAATGTCGGAAGCCCCCAAAAGCTACAGCACTCCCTTGGGTGCATAGTTATCTGAGCTAATACACAGATGATTTAGATAGTAATGAAATAATGATGTATAATGAGGGCATTTAGCATTTCATGCATGTGAAGGATCCCAGTAGCTCAAAGGCAGAATTGATCTTGATTTTCTGCCTCTTATGCTCTAGGAATAACCAAGCTGTTACAATGTTATCTGACGACCTACGTAATTGTAAAAATTTACTTGCACAGTGTTTCTCCCCTGACACATTCTCTTTTTTTCTGTCAAATGCATTGTTCATTATTAAAAGGGAACATCACAAAAGAATATGACAAACTTCTGTCTTTTTTCATTAAGAAACATTTTATTATACCTAATGTATTTGCCTTCCTTTATGCTGAAAAACTAGTATCCTGTGTAGAGAATACTGTTGTCAACTTTGTCGAGACTAAACTTCAGAATTTCCATCCCTAGTGATTTTCAGGCTATCACTCAAATTGGGTACTTTAATATTTGAAGTGTACCAAGCGTAATTTAGACAGTTGTTATGCTTTTGACTATTGAAATGCACTTGGTTGGTAGTTTAATACCCCTTGGTTTATGAAAAACTTGCTGTGCCATAAGTGAAAAATATTGAGTTATAGAGCAGTGTTTGAAAGGCCAGATACAATAGGTTGTATGGATCAGTAAGTGTACAAAAGAAAGGACTTATTACTTGTTCTTCATCCATCCAAATAACCTTTTAAGCCACTGAGTATTGCATGTACAAAAAGTATGCAGGATTTGGCCAGAATTTTTTCTTCCTCTTTATGTGTAGACAGGCAATCATTCCTAAACTAACAGTTTAAGGCTCTGCCATCTGACTATGTCTCATATCCCTTACAAATATAACAAAAACTGGGGACAAAAGTTTGTGCACTCGTTGTGCTTTCCACTTTGTTGAAGAATGACCTTTATGCTTATGAAGAGGACTAAAAGATCTATGAATAAACAGGGAAAAAAAGGGGTTGTGGAAAGAGGAAATTAAAGCTGCTCCTGAGCCCTGTCTGATTTGGTCCAGGCACTGAATAAACGTAGCAATAGCCCTGACTGGTACAGAGCACCCCAAGTCCTCAATGAGAGCATCTCTAGCATTTGAGATCTGCAAAATGTGCATCTTGAATACATGCTTTTTCTGTTTCATTTGGCTTTTTTTTTAACCATCTCTGGGAAACAATGGATATGGCTTAATCTGGTCCTTGAAACTTCAAGCTTTTCCAGGTAGCTGGTTTGGTTACTCAGGAACGCTGAGTCTTAAGTAATATTTGCAATTCTGCAGCTGTGATGGCAAAATTGCTGGCCAGAGACATTTCCTATAGCAATACCTTCAGTAGATAAGCTGAAAAGAAGAAAGGGAACTTCCTTTCCTCCTGTCCTGAGTTTGACTTCATTTTTAGTAACTCTTCAGCTCTGAAAGTTTAGAGGACTGCCAAGCCTTTTTGTCATCAACACATGAATCAGTAAATTACTCATACCTGTCAGAAATCACATGGAGTCAGTTAATTAGCTTCTGAATTGATGTGGAGGCAGCACAGATCAGAGTCTGGCAGAACAGCTGGGGGTACCTTAACTAGCAATAAATAGGAGTCTATTCCTTACCTACTGCCCTGTTCTTACTCACACACTCTCTTCATGTTCCTTCTATATGATAGTGATGTACAAGTCAAAGAATAACTGTAAAGAAACATTCTACATTTATAAATGCAGAAATACTAAAAGACTGGTAGAGGCCACAGTGCTGCAGTAGATGAAGGTGAAGATCTAATGGAATATGCAATTAATATATGCAGCATCATTCTTTCATGTGAGAGCATCTGATTAGAAACATGATATATCCAGCGTGGGGATTTGGAAGCAGCCCTGTTTATTGTCACACTGCCTGCCCATCACAGGCAAACTTCAGAAGGTAAAAGGTATGATTTTGTTTGTGATATGAAAAAATAGGTCAGTGGCAGAGGTGATATTTTAGCACCACCTGTTCATTAAGGTTACCAGGTTTGCCAGTTTGAGGTGCCTTGTCTCAATTACCTTTGACCAGTTATCCATTCTCACCATCAACTGAATACTGCTGTCCAAATTTTAGGGTGACATAGCCCACCCACTCTGTTAGAAATAAAGGGAAAAAACCAAAACCAAACCCCCAAAAAACCCCTTCTCTACAATTTAAAAACAATTAGCCCCTAAAATTTAATTTACATAGTCGTTTTTGTTCACTGCTTCTCCACAGGTGTAACTTCAATATCTCCCTTGCAATGTAGGTCATCAAGGAGTATCTTGAGGTCATCTTTTCCTTACACTACAATGATTTAATAGTGATTTTAATTCCACTGAAGTATTTCAGATTCAAACAATGTTTTAGAAGTGGAAGAAGCTGTATCTCATGGCTCTTTTGCTAAAATCCTGAGATATGCAAGTCATAGTGAGGGATTGGGCAGATCAGACAGCAGCGCACAAAATTTTGGCAAAACTACTGGCACTTTCACAGGAGAAAACTGTGGTGCTCCCAAGCTCACAGATTTCATGACATTTTTTCTTCTATTATTTCTCTACATTACTTGGTTTCTTAAAGGGAATCCTCTCTTTTTTTAATAATTGTTATTAGTTATTTTGCAATGAATTATTACATGGATTATTGGAAGAGCTTCTTCCAGTGGCTGCCAAAAATATTTCTTCAGTGAAATGCTTGTAGTATTGGTGATGGCTTCTTTGCTTGAAAATTTTTTTTCCCCATAATTTTATGGGCATAAAATTATGCCCATAAATATTCACAAATAGGGCATTTATGCTGAACAGGACTGGACACTTTGCTCTGTAGTAGATAATGGATTTATTCTCTTGAGTACATCATACAAAATGAGAAACTCTAGGAAGAGTTTGAATTCTTTTCTATTGTTCTGTGCCACTGGATTTGATAGATTTTATTTTTGATCTCAGATATTAGTATGAGAATAAAAAACTGGAAACACTTATATAAGACAGTGAAAGCACAGACCAAGTTCTAGAGTATTGGTTATGTTTTAATAATATCTTGTTTATTCTTCCTGCAGTTTTGTCTGTAACCCATGGGATGCTGACTATATAAATACAGGATTGGTGGTGTTTTATGGCTTAGGTCTGTTTCTGCTCTGGCTGCAGTTGCTCAGCAAGGCTCTAATGCTCAGAGTACTCCACTCCTGTGGAAGACAGTGAGAGCTGAGAGCTTCCTCTTCCTCTTGGAAATCTGGGCACTGGGCAGCCTTTGACTCACTAAGAGGTGCAGGAGAAAAATTTGGTTTTTTATGTGTGTCTTCTTTCCCAGAGGAATTTACTGCTGTATTATCCCATGCTACACAGAAGTAGAAAAGCAAAGGATTTCTCATCCAGGCTTCAAGATTTTAGCTCATGAGAAGGAGGAGGCAGAGAGGCTTCAGTACCAGTGTTAATGCTCAAGCCTTCTCTAACGATTTAACTTCTTAAAATGAAAGCTGAGTGCCAAGTGCTTAATATTTCCCTTAGGAATAGCAATTTCCTCATAAAATCAAGCTTCCCATTAGCAGACACAACAAATTTGGGAACAGCATCCTTGGGAAAATGAGTAGATCACTATTGTAAAAAAGTGTGTTCTCCCTGATGTTCTTTGTTCTCTACACGCATTCATAAAACTGGCACAGGCTGCCACATATTATTTTTGTTTCTTGTTACTAAAGTTCAATAAAACAATGGCAATGTGATTGACAGCTGGATCAGGTTCAGTGTAAATATCAGCCTGGGACAAATTGCATTTTTCAGTGTTTATGCTTGTTATGTTTTCAAGCCATACAAAATTGGACAAGAGTTTTGAAATTTCACAGTAATTTCCCTGCTAGTCAAACCTAAATCTCACAGTGACCAGGGCTGGAACAGATGGGAAATGGATTTACTTTCATTTGCAATGAAAAATGCACAGGGCACGTTGCCGGAAAGAGGTCTTTATTCAGTATAATAAATGGTCATTATTGCTCTATGACAAGGCTGTGGAGGTTCTTGTGTGCACATGAGAGGAGTGGCTTCATTCTTTAGCCATCAGTGCTACAAAAATCTGACACCCTATAACCATTTTTGCTGCAAAGTCAGGAGTTTTGTCCCATTTCAAGGTTTCTGCGTGATGTTTTGTGGCTCCATAACTAGGGCCGTAGAGATGCTTTTAGGAATTGCTTATCCTGGCTTCTCTTCCCAAATGCATCCTTTCTCCCCTCATTCAAAGCATCTTGGTGCTTAAGGGGCTTTGAGATTTCCAGATTTTACAGCCACTAATGCAGAAATATTTGGTGAAGAAGTTTTTGTCATTTGCAGAGAGCAGTGTGTATGTGTGTGGGTGTTCTTTTCAATAACTATCAAAGAAATATTAGAAGAAAAAAGGTTTATGTTTGGTTTTTGTTTGGTTTTCTGGTTTTTTTGCCTTTGCTGTCAAGGAAGGAGGCTGACTGGGTTTCATATTGGGCCCTAAAACAGAGGTTTGCATATCTGACAAATGCAATATTATAAATTGCTATTCTTTTTTTGATAACTTTGCTTTAAGACTTCTCTACCTGCTAGTATTTAGTATTCACAGACAGGAGCATGGAAAATAATAATTATCTTCTTAAAATGGCTTCAAGTCCCCTGTTTGTGAACTTAAACCAGGACACATTTTCTATATATTCAGTATGGCTTTTCAAGTCAGTCAGTTTATATACTGTTTGGCAGCTAGGTAGTTTTACTTTCTGTTTACTGTCGTCTTCACTCTATTTTTCCAATGGTATCATTGTTAGTTCCCACTAGTTAACAATTTTGCCTAGGAATTTTTACTTTTAGTTGAAAAGAAAAGGGGATGGAGGAGCAGAGGGGAAAGCACTGTTATTTACATGTAAAACTCTTCAGCAAGTATCCTCTAGGCCTTACTTCATTGCAAACCCTAAACCTGAGGTGTCAGCAAGGGTTTTACAGGGATTAATTGATTATATGCAAAGCCAGCAGTTTATCCAGTTAGTTACCCATTAGCCATAAGGAGAAACTAGAATGAAATTGCCCTTTAGGATGTAGAAAAATAAAACCATATAAATAGCCATTTCCAGAGGGCAAAGCAGAAGTGGTGCCAGCTGCAGAGCTGGAGTTCCCCTTGCAGGGGAGGTGTGGTCCCCAGCAGAAGTTATTGGTGCAGGTCTCCAGTGAGGAAAGCAGGATGAGTTTGTCCAGCTGCCTTTAAGGCTTGTCTGCCTGCTGAGGAACAGCACAGCACATCCTTGCAGCTCTTACCTACAGTGATGTGGTGCACTGGTAGAGGGCTTTGTCTTTATTCACAACACATTCAGTGTGCCTCGGCAGGGGAGGAAGCAACACTGTCAGCCTGTTCTCTGCCACCGTCTGCAGAACAAACTGAACTCTAACTCACCATTTAAGAGAAAGAGGGAAAGGTAAAGAGAGAAAAAGGGATTTGCTCTCTGGCTTATTCATACATTAGCTCTCTGCAAAGGCACAAAGCAGAAGGAGCAGCATCAGCAACCTTGCAAGCAGTGACTCTGTTTCCAATTAATATGGTCTGAGCTACTTTGAGAAGCCAATTTATTACTTACACATATCACACTTGAGCTTTGCTGAAAACTGGATGTGCCAAGCACACCTTTGCTTCTGATTTATACATAAAGACTTGCATCTCTCACAGAACAAACCTTATCAGCAGAGATTCAACCAAGGCAGGTAAGAGATTTCTACATAAGTGTCACCTTCTACATTGTTAACATATGTTAACAAATACTACTTCTGACTACAGTGCCTGGCTGTCGTTGAATACTTAGAACTACTGTGTTTGTCCTTATGTTATGCTTTCTTCAGGCCAGTTTAATCCCAAGAACATCTGCAGTATACTGTAAGGATGTATTTTAAATTTTTCTTAAACATTGAATGTCATAGTGAATTGTAAACCTTAAAAGTTAAGTTTTGAGTGAAGCAATGTGTTCATAGAATGTGTTTTGAGGTATATCTCTTGCTGTTTCTATATGATGTTTCATAATCAATGTGTAGCATTAAAAATTAATTTTGTTACTGTTATGTTTTGATGTATAGGATTCGTGCACCAATTAGACTAATAACATATATTCCCAGGCAGCCCTAAATGATCCATCTGAATAGTTTTAGGAGTTTAGTCATGCTTATCCAATTGGCAGAAATACAGTCATGAGCTTTTGCACATGGAATAAGTGATTTTTTTTGTTGTTTGTTATGGTCAAGTGAGTTGTTTTGTCAACATGCAGTTCAGTAAAATAAATGTAATATGATGATATTATAAATAGAGTCTGTGCCCAACTATGTGAAAAAAAACATGACTTGGTTATAATGCAGCATTTTGTAAATAACAACACTGCTGATTATTTGACCTGCTGGTCAAATAATAACAAAGCACATTTTGGGGCAGAGAGTTAGAACGAGTCTTCTCTCCAGTCTTAACACTGACTGGTACTTGGAGACAGAGAGTAACACAAAAATATATTGGCAAAGGTTTCATCTTTATGAAGTCTGGAGGATGATAATTTTTTTGGCTCTGACTGAGTCTGTCCTGTGTGTCATAGATCATTTTTGGAACTCAGTGCTTAACATAAAGAATGGTCTAAATGAATCACTGTCATAGGATGAGAGGAGAGAGCTAAGAAAACTGTAAGAGGATGGATAATAAAGACTGCTCTAGTGACAGTGAACATTAAATTTAAACATAACTTATTATAGTAAGTGCATAAATAAGCCTTCTCTCAAAAACTTTTCAAATGCTGACCTGTAACTTTCTTATTTTCTGTGTCACCTGTTAAGTCTTTTACCATACTGTTGTTCTTTCTAATTATTTCACATATACAAGATTTTCAGTGCTAGTGGAATAAGGACTTTTGATGACATTTTCTGTAGTTTCTAATTTGAAGTTGTCATATTGCTGCCAATCCCAGTGAACTCTCACTGTGCACGTGGTCTTGGCTTTTATCCAGTTGTGACTTATTGAAAGAATGTGAGTAACTGAAAATGAACAAATCTCATTGCTTGTCTGGACTTTAGTAACTTTCTTTTCATTTGAGTTGCTTTGGTTCTGGGAAAACTCTGGATACTCTGTGCAGAAAACAAGCTCTTGGGTGAAATAGTGCAAATTTCCAGATCTGTAAGAAGCTGAAGACTTTCTTTAGAACTTTTTCATGGCTTTTCAAAGTGTGGTAGTTTTGTGAGGACGACACATCATCTCTGCATTTCTGGGAGAAATGCTAAATCTGATTAACTCAAAATGGATGAAAGATCTGCTACAGTTTCCTGTTAAGTTATTGCCTAAAATCTACAGGATCAGAATTTTTACATGTCCCAAAAGAGGTGGGGGGTGGGGGAAAGAGAATAGTCAAAGGATAACAAGTTTGAATTTGTTTGATAGTTGTTTCACACTTTCAGACCTCTGAGCAGGAAATACCTTTGGGGTACAGCCAACAAAATCTTCAATTAGATCCTTTGAGTGAAACAGTCAGTGTAGCTCCAGTGACATCAAAGGAGAAACATCTGTTGATCTGGCTTTTGGAGAGTCAGCAATATCCATTTTGGGATGCTAATGCTGTCTGCATGTTTTCTACAGGGATGCTGGTGCTGTCTGGATTGCTCTGCACTACAGTGCTGGGTGAACTGTGGTCAGGAAGGATAGCTGAGGGTGAAAATAATGGGGAGTAAATGAGGATCCCAGGATGGCAACCATAAAGTGCATTTACACAGAACATTGTGAGACTTTAAGTCCTATTCTGAGCAACTTTCTTTCCTTAGGACGTTGGTAGAGAGGGACTGAAAAGCTGGAAGGTACTTTAGCACAACTACAGCAGTCGCAGGACTTTCACATGCCCCCAGAAGGTGGTCCCAGAATGAATGTGATGATGCAGGAAGGCTGTGTCACGTATCATTATAGTAAAATCACGTCCTAGAAGAGAATCCAAGCAGTCTGTTGGAAATGTCAGTTTGCTGTGTGACTGTGCCTGCAGGAGAAGTCTGTGTTTGGGGTTAGTCCTGGAGCATGTCTGCTGAGCACCCTGATGGACAGAGCTAGGCCAGCAGAAATCCTAATCAAGTCTTGGCATAAACATGTTTGCAAAGTCTGAGGAAAATGCTTATGTGCCATAAAGCACTTTTCTTTAATTAGAAAGCATTAGAAGGGTGACAGCTTATGCCAAGCTGCTGTTTGGCCCAGCATTTTATGGATCCATCCAGAGAACTGTGGTTTGTACCGAATCTGATCAAACTTCCATTATCGTCATTCCCCTGTGTGGCATCTCAGAAGCAAAAAATGAGCACAGGGCAGAGCAGGTGTCTCCAAGTAGTTCTCTGTGCCTCAAGTGGGGAAATGAGCTCTTCAGAACACTTTTGTCAGCACTGCACCAGCCAAGAAGCCCTTATGCCTAGTAGAGAATGAGGATTTTTTTGTTCTTCCTTGTCTTGTCCTGCCACAGTAGGAATAACACCCACTGTTGTAGCCTCTGAGGAAGTGCACATTCCTCACGTTCACCACCTTCATCCCACCTCCAGGAGTTATACTACTATGTGTCACTGGCGTTTTTCAAAGTGCTGGGCTGCACTGAAACTTATTAATTCCTGTCACTTTAAGGTTTCCCCTGTACAGCTTGAGAATACATGTTTTTTCTATACAGTTTGGAGGCTTTTTCACCTGACTGCATTTTTACAGAAAATACACTTGTTTACTTGCATACCCAAATGAGCAGTTTACGTATGCATAAAGATGCAACTTAAGAAACCCTTGATGTTTTTAATACAGGCCGTTCACTGGGATAGTGAATATATAAATTTCCTGATCTACTGCTTCTATGAAATAAAAACCACGCTAAAATCTTCTCTTTCTCTGTGGCCCCATTTTGGCATTGCAGGTACCCTGCTTGCTATTGTGTGGTGTTTGGAGACTTGTAACTCATTCTTTGGGTGTACAGTGCCATGTGTTTACCTGTCCTATTTCTTCAGATTTAGACAGAGGATAATAATAAAAGCTCCATGCCATGCTTTGCACTCCCTCAGTTCAAATCTGAAGCCTTTCAGGAGTATTTAACCAATGAGGTTGACTGGAAAGCATTTCTATTCCAAACCCTATTTTATTTTCACCCAAATGATTTCTGACTTAGGAAACATTACTCTCCTATTTTGTCATGAATTATATTCTTTCTTGAAGAAAAATACCTTTTAATTAATTGATATATATTTTACAGAATGGATTCATTCAGCACCTTCAAAGCATAACTAATACAGATGTCTGGGAAAGGGCAAACTCTGCTGCAGTCACCAACGCTGATAATTTCTTTTATAAAGACAAAGGATTTTCTTGGAAAATGGTGCATATGACTTGCCTGAAGCATCAAATTCAGGACAGTCTAAACTTGCAGTTTACATCTAAATTTCTCTCTAATGCAGTCTGTTTTATTTACAATAAGTCTTCTTGGAATTGCTCTCTTGTTTCCAGTATTTTGATGTTTTGGAATGCAATGATTCAGTTTGGCATGGAGGATGATATTTGTGTTGCTTACGTTTGGTCAGGTTATTATTCTAAGCTGGCACTGCAGTTTCCCCTCTTAAGTCAATGGAGAGAGACATGTACCTCTAAAAGCAATTTGCCAACAGGAGTCCAAGGCACATGGTAGGAATAGACTCAGGAATAGACTCTCCAGTGACTAGAGAGCCTGGGTAAGTACAGAGTGCCTAGATCAGAAGCTTGGATTAGACAGCTGGCTTTAAGCACTCGAAGTAGTGGTGCTACATGAACGTACAAAGTGCTCGGGGCAAAGGGTGTGAGCTGGGATTAAAAATGCCGTGGTTGATGCAGATTCAAATTTTTGACGCATCCAGGTCCTCCCTCAGTGTGGATCTGGTCTGTAAACCAGTTCTTCCCAAAAGCAGGCTAAGAGTTAGAGCCAGGGTAAATTGCAGTGTTGACTGCAGGCTTCTCACAGTGGAATTCTGGGATGGTGAAACAGGCAAGGAATGTTCCTTGACCTCAATAAGTTGCCGTGAGAACACCATGTCTGGCAGTGCCCATAGTGTAAAATATGCACTGAAGTGCATGGAAAACACTGAGAAGTTCAGTGATTCACGTTAATTCAAAGCCATTTCTGAATTTGTCTTGGAAAGATACGTTGAATAAAAACCCAGTTCTCCCTCTCTAACTTTATGGTAGGAACTCTCTCGGTATTCAAACAGTTCACTAAACAAGGAGATGGAATGTGTTAGCTCTGAGTGCATGCACTGATATTCTAATTGACTTTTATTATCCAGTTAATAATGTGTATCTGCAGTGCATGATGCACACTGTTATTAAATATTCATTCTACACCCTCTGATAGCCCCAAAGATGTAGGTGCAGTGAGTGTTGTGATATGTATTAGATGTAGTCAGCATGAGGATGTAAAAAAGACATTAGTCAGGCACATGAAAATTAAGAGTTTGGGTTGGTACACAGAAGATTTTTATTTAAAAATAATGTACTTTGGAGTGTTCCCCAAAGTTATTTGGCTTTCAAGCCTTTTTCCTTAACTGCTACACCCCTAATGTTTGTTTGTTTTTATTTACAAAACACCCTTTTCATGCAATGCCAGACTTCAAGGAGGTGAGACTTTGAAACCTCCCACTAATCCAGTGAAATCAAACTTGCTGTACAGACTCTTAGATAAGATTTAGACCAGTTTTCCTGTTATGGTTCCTAGCAAGAAGAGCATTGAGGCCAAAATCCTTTTTCACCAATAAAATTTTTTTTTAGTAGAACTTTCAGTCCATCCTAGCTTATATTTGTTAGTTAAATTTATCACCCGAAAGAATAATTAAATTTGATCAATATGTAGATAGGATAGCAATGAGTAAGGTATAAAAAACTCATTGGTGGGTGATAGAAAAGCTTCCTTTCGGTTTGGGAACGTAGGGAGGTGGAGAGAAGTGTCCAGGTTGCATAAATACATACAGAACTTTCCTCATTTAATTCTTCCAGTTTACTTGCCTGTTTTCTGGCTATAAGACCAGTGCTGGATAAAGCTTTATATTATTGTTCATAATTGCTTCTGTATTCATGACATTTTAGAAAAAAGATTTTCAAATGAACTGTTTGTGTTTTCCTTTATTATGTGCAGAGAAATAATACTTATGTTAAGGTTGTTTTGTAACTGATAGACTCCCAATTAATTAGTTGCTGTTGCCAAATATGTATATTGTGAATACAAAATGATAAGGTTCCTATAGAAATGTTGATTCAATACCTAACAAAAAGGAAGGACTCCTGTGTGTTACTGGATGTTCAGGTGGCAGAGAATCAGAGTAGTGGATTTCCACAGCTCCCATTTCCAGCCTCTTATGTAGAAAAATACTTCAGGGAGGGATGTGAGGACAAAATACTGACTCCCCTTACAGAGTGCAGGATGCCTGAAGGCTCTATGAGATCACAGTAACCCACTAAAAGACAAAATACCGCTGTCTTTAATTTGTAGAGTAAAATCATTAAAAGACTCCTCTAGTCAGTTATGCGTCACATCTTTTAATTAATTTTGATAAATTGAGGTGTTAAATAATAATGAAATATTGATTATATACAGATGGCACTGTAATATTAGTTAAACTTTTAAAAATGCAGACCCAGTTAAACTGTGAAACCACAAACTACCTTGCTATAGACCCAGAAAAGCATCTCTCTTTCCATTTATTCCAAAAAACTTTCCAAACAGAACTTTTTTACAATATTTTCTCATAATGCATTAAACACATGCAGTCGAATCTTCATCAACCCTCTGCTAATACTCATAACTCATAAATGATGATTTATTTTCGGTAGGAAACATGTGGTTGGTCCAGATGTTCAAACAAAATGACTCCCAACAGGCTGACAACACAGGTTAATTCAAGAATGAATAGGTCTAAATTTGTGTAGAACAGAATTTGTCATAATTCAAAATGAGGATGCAAGGTAGGAAAGGCAGCAAAATGTGAAAGAACTGGAAAAAATTGTTTTGCTTCTAGCTTTTAAGTGTGAGGAACCTATTAGGTGCCTTCTCTATATTATAGACATATAAAAATATTTATAATTTCTTTAGCGAAAGTGATACAGTAATCACAGTATATTTGCATTATCAATCCTAAAATAAATGCAATTTTTTTTCTTCATTCAGAAAAGAAATTTAGGATTTTCCTAATTGCTACTAAAAGATTATAATTGTTGGTTTAATCCTATTTGCATGTGTTGTGCTCTGTTTCGTTTCTTGTCCTGGACATCAACAGTGACTATCACTAACATCAAAAAGTTCAACCTGGCATCTTTATTTGATTATTTAGAAGCCTCTTGTGCAATCTCTCTTCTTGGCAGCCCTAGATCAGGGATGGGTTGTGGCTTGAATGGTTTCTTGCTGCAAAGCAGCTGCATTCTTTCTTAAAGCTGTCTAGGAAACCTTGGAGAAAAGGAGGATCTTTTCTGTTACAAGAGGTGGAGTTTGATGCTGCCTGATTGGCCAGAATTTATTTATTCCCTCAGTTGTGTCGTTTTGAGACCAGCATTTGCTTCTGGCAGCTCTGGAATCTGCAGCATTGTGTTTCTCAGGCCTAATAAATAGGTCTGATAGTAACAGGTCTGATAGCAGGATCCCATTAAAGAGTCAATCCTCTTAATTTTTGTGGAGCCACATTTGGTATTTCCAAACTGGCATGAGAAATTGTTAATAGTGATTGGTAAAATCTCCTCTATTCTCTGACACCAGAGAATATGGTGTTATAGATAGAATATCTTCTAATATGGAAGATATCACTTACTTTGTGAGGAGAGTTTCCTGTACCATTAAAAACAAGAGGGGTTTCTATGCTCAGCATGTGTTAAGAAATAGGCATAAATACACCAGACACTTTGATTATTTACAAATAAGAGGATGCAATAAAAATTAGCTCAAATTCTCTTTGCATTATAGTATTTCCTTATCCTTGTGTACGATGTGGTAACTAGCAGCTCATGATGACAACCTTTGTTAGAAAACAAGGGCACACAAAATGCCATATTCACATATAGATTAAGTGCAATCGAGTTTGTCCTGAGTTTAGCATTTAATCAAAATTTAACAAGAGGTAGTGAAGTATTCACTGGAAGCCTTGATGAGTATTATGAGCAGGTGAGTGCTCACCTGAACACACACACATATGCACCTTTCTCCAAGGTAATTTTTAACATTAGTCTCATTTTCATTGTGATATGTTTTAAGCAGATGTAAAAGTACAGAGTTCCTCTTGCAAACTACAAATGTTAAAGGTCAGTGTAGAAAGTCAAGTAATTTTCAACAGCTGGTGATCTTATAAGAATTGCTGATGACATTTTACAGTTGTGGAGTAGTGAGGGATTCAATAATTCCTTTTCATTGCTCTTCTAAAAGGGAAGTCTTTCATATTGCAGGGGAGTCCCAAAGTATTTTCACAGAGTAATTATAAAGGGAAAAAAAAAAGATGGGGGGGGAAATGACAAATGTACAGTTTTTAAAATAAATGAGAAGGATTTGATTTTTTTTTAATTTTGTAAGAGAGTCTGGGGAGTTTGGATTAACCAAGATGGGAAGTCAAGGAAACAAAGTCTAACTGAAATATTTCACTCATAGGCTATTTTGAATATAAATCATATGCAGTTTCAGGTAAGACTGGATACACTTGTAGTTTAGGAGAGGTAAATGGAAATGGTGATGAAGGGGATGTTTTTACTTTGATAGAGGAAATGTGTCTGACATTTGCAATTAGGATTCTCATTTTTGGATTTCTAGAGAATCTTGAGATGCTCTTAAGAGCCAAAGTAGTGGCTGTATTTATGTTTAATGGTTTTGTCTCATTTGGGCCATGGAAAGATATAATTTTTCCCGTGAAATTGTCAACTTGGGATGCAGTAACAATTGCTTTCAAGAGTCACTATCTCATAGCTTTGCAAACCTCTCTATTATGCTATTCACATAAACACTGTTGTGCAGTGTTGCATTGTTCTGCTTCACCTCTGAGAGAACAGATATGATGGACAGTCAAAGTCACACTGTGATCTTTTGGGAATGGTTTACAGCTGGCTTTGGGAGCATGGGGAAGAACAGACAGGGACACAAGTACTACTATTGTATGTGAGGTTTATGTTCTTCTGAGAAGATTTCAAATTTAAATGCACAAGAGTTTGATGATAAGAAAAAGTGCTTTTTAAAAATCCTGCATCCTCTAAATACAGACATTCCTATCAAGTACAATTTTAATTGCGGTCTACGGTAGAAACTGCTTGGTGCATACATTTTATGGTTTAGCTCAATATTGGGGATTATGCTTCTAGACATTGACTTCTGAGTGCTGTATCTGGACCTGTCTCACTGGTTGTCTGTTGGATTTGTGGAGGACATTTCATTAGAAGAGTTTTTCACTGGGAAAAGTAAATGTGTACATATTTAGGTGAAGAGTACTTCACTGGAAGATTCTGTGACTTATTGTTAAAGGAATTAAAGATATGCAGGATCCTGGCAGAGTTACATCATAAATACCTTTTGTCTATGAAATGTACTATTGGTGGTCTATTGGTCGTACAAAGTCTAAATGACTGATTTAAAGTGCAATTTCAGCTTTTCTCGAGGAATGGTGAGAATAATGGTGCCTAGAATACCACATGCAAACCAAAAGACAGTTATTTCTTTTACCAGCCTCTTCATCACAACTCTCATTTTCTTCATAATTAAAATCTGACCTCTGAAGAACAAGCAGCTTCTGAAGATCAGCAATACTGCACCTTCCTAGATTGTGTCATTCTGAATAAAATTCAGTTTAAATGTCTACCATGAGTTATGATTTGTTTAAGAGAGTGCTACTCCTGGCTTCTGTGATTTAGTGTGGTTAGCCTTTCAGAAAATGAAAGTTATATTTTAATAGCTCAAAAACATGATATGTGATGTGTGGGACATATACACTGTAATTATGAAACTAATGAGGGGTGGCTTTCCAATGTGATTGGTGAAGATCTGCTCCAGTAGCTCCTGTTAATGAACTGTCTGTCTATGGCAGTGCTAAGCTTGGAAGGCTTTATATACTGGATGGTTGGTTAGATTGGAATGAGAATCTTGTCATGATCCCATAAATGAACTGGATTTTATGGCAGTTATACTTGCCCTCGAAACTAACTTGACTGAAAATCTATCTACTAATTCTTTGAATGTTAAGACACATCTAGCATTAACTTGAGCTAACTCTCAGTATTGACACAAACTGTCTCAGAGAAAGAAATGGCAGAACCCTCTTCCTGATCCAGACTGTCACTGCAACAGGACTGGGTGTACTGACACAGGGGAACTGCTCCTGTACTCCTGGGTGAAAGGAACAGGAGTGGAGGATGCTGGTGATCCAGCTGGATCTGTTCAGCAGGTGTTTCAAGGGAACACACAACAGAGCCTGTGATGAGCCATTATCAAATTACTTGACTATGGGGGAACTTGACTGTCATTTCTTTCTAACTCCAGCAGTTAGTCACTGTGCTTTCTCCTCTCACACTAATGCACCCCTATTGATCTCAGCAGCTCCAGGTCAGCTTTTAGCAGCTGGTGATGTGCAGCCTGTTTCACATACTACAGTTATAGGCCCTTGGTTATCATTTACTCCTTAAAATATCACTAATGATGATCAAAGTCCAGCGAATGCCACAGCAAACAAAACCCAATTTTATGGCAAAAGTAATGTAGCAGATTGCAAAATGCATGAAAACCTTAGGAATATTAAAACAAATGGATTTCATATGGAAATTAAGATGAAATAAACTATAATTTGTAAGTAGTTTTTAAGCCATTATGTTGGTCTTGAATCCATATTTGTTGTTGTGTCCTAAAATTTTTAGCAATGAAGGTGCTAGAAATTTCTGTGTTGATGGTTCTGAAGGCAAGATACCCATCTGAAGGTTCTTTCATCTGTAGGACACAGCTGGGTTTTTCTCCACATTGAATGATAGAGCAAGTAACTTCAGTAGGTGACAGTGGTAGTTTCTTAAGCAGTAGCAGTAAGTGACTAAAAACCTGAAATCATCAACTTTAGCTTATGTACTTAACAACTGTGAGTGTTTAAATGCAGTAATTATTGTTTTGTCAAATGAAAGTTTTAAATAGCAGAATTTCTTTCTTATGTGAAGGTTCAGTTGCATGGCAAATATTAATACATTTGACTTAAAAGCTAAGTTAGTGAAAGAATTTGGCATTCTAATCTGAGGATATACTAATTGGAAGCAAAATTAAGCAGCAATTGGGTTGCAAAAAGCATTCCAGTTACTGACTAATGCAACTACATGGAATATTCTTCTTTCCTACAGAAAGAGATGTATGTTACTCATTAAGTAATAAGCAGTGAGAACCTTCCTTATCACTGAGGAGAATAGTTTAACTGGCAGCTAAAGACTAGTTAGTTTGCTTACATTAGTTGAATTTTAGCTGGGGTCATTTTTATTTTTGCATTTGTGATCCATCAAAATTTACTGGTTTGTTTTGAGAGCCAAGCTGAAAAACTTGGCTGGAGTCATGACACTGGAAGTAATGAAATACTGACATGGGAAAAAAAAAAATCATTGAGAATTAATGGATAGATATCTTTTATTGGTANATGAGGTAGTTGAATGATTATCTCACGTTATGGGTGCTCCATTCCAAGCCAGAAGTGAGAAGTGTTGGCAAAAGAGAGCAGGGGTGCTACCAGTGCCAGTAATGCTTCAGACACTGCAGAGTGATACAATTCAAGGGTCCACATTCTGCTTTCTGATAAAGGCAAAGCTTCCCCCACTCCTGCTGTGCCTTGTTAGCTGTGCAGGGTTGTTGGGTTCTCGTTTCATTCCTGTGCAGACTGCCAGAACAAAGCCTGTGCATCACATTACAGGCAGGTGATCCTTTGCATTTCAGTCTGTTATAACAAAGGGAATTTATGGTTTTATTTTTTCAAATGTTTTAAATGGAAATGGATTTGAAGCATGTAGATGTTTTGTAAGAAGAAAAGATTATTGTAAGTACTTTTTATGTGCATTTTTCTCATTTGATCCTATTTCACCCAAAAGTGAAAAAAATTGAGGAATTTTTCTTCTGGAAAAATAATTCCTTAACAGGATACACTCCTTCCCTATGCTGCTTTTTTCCAACTCTCTTTGTCGGCTACTTGTGCCCCATCTGAGTGTGTCTTTTTCTTGGCACTTCCCTCATATTTCCAAACCTGAGGCTTTGGAGTTCTACTGCTTGGGTGATTTGCACTTGCAGATGTTAAGAATTACAAACCAGACAGCTGTGCTCAAGGAGGGTGCTCTGGACTCAGGTGTCACTGGCTCCATTTCCCCAATTTTTGGAGGTTGTTGTCTCCCTGCCCCCACTGCCTTTTCAGCAGGACTCTCTGTCTCATTGAGGTGACCTGTTTTGCTGAGACAAGTGAGGGACTGAGTCGATTTTCAGAAGCCATGGCCTCTCTTTCCCAAGAGAGGATAAGCCAACCAGCAGGTTTTTCATTCATTGCATTTACTTTTAGTTCAAGGAAAAAAAAAAGAAAAAAGATATCTGAAGCTGATTATATTTCTCCTCACAGGTAGCAGTAGTTAACATTGAAGTGAGCTGAGTGACTTATACAATTAAATGTTCTTTGAAGCTGTAGATATTTTGTCCATAAGCATCATCCATGCTCACTGTTTGTTATCTTGCTTGGGAGAAAAGGGAACTGGGCCTGTACAAAAAGCAGGTGGGCTTTGTGGGATGTGCACAGGTTATGTGTATGTATGTGCTGTGTGCAGGATTAATAGATAGTAGCAGTCACTATCTGTTACAGTAGAATTAATTCCTTTGTTTTAATTAGAGGTTCTGACACTTAAATTCTGCTTTTTTTTTTTTGATGGGCTGGTTGATTTGTTTATAAGGCCTCAATATTTTTCCCTGGTAAAACCAATTTAATGGGGTTTATTCCACTTCATCTGGATCCCTGCAAAGGGAAGATGTCCTAGGAGAGAACTGGGGCAAGTTCCCTGGGAAGGCTGCTTGAGCAGAGGCCCTTGAGCAGTTTGGCCTTCAGCAGAACTGTATCTGGGTAAATATGAATGTGTTCTGCCATATTTAATGGCAGAATGGTATAGTCAGTTTAATAATAGTTTTCCTTTACTTTCTGCTGGGGAGAATGAGGAAGCTGGTGAAGCTTAATTGCTCTGCTGTAGAAAATATGCACGTGTATGAATTGCTGTAAGTAGTTTACTTACTACTGTAAGTAGTTTACTTATGTAACTTGGTATTTAAATTTTTTTTTTTCGTTTTGCTTACCTTGTGTCTTTGCTTCATCCTCTGGATGAGATAATACTGTTCTGCTTCTGAGTACATGAGCTAACCTCTTGTCTCTGTAACAAAGCGATAAAATGATGTATCATTTAAAAAGCTGAGTATAAATGAATGTAGCTCATCACTTTAATCATAGGTCAGATCCTCAGATCTGCCATATTTTGGCACAGCCATATGCCACTTAAACCTAAGTGCTTCCTCTATGAATTAATAAGTGTACTTGCTAATTTTATGCTTATGCATGAAGGCAAAAACCTCTTGAATGTTTTAATCCAATCACATGAATTTGTATCTTGAAATATTGCTGGAGGTTTGACAATGGCTGATTTGATTACCCGGGTTTCATTAGTCACAGGGAGAGTTAGACATTTTGGGGAGTTTACTTTTATGAATGTGCATCTTTAGCTCCTAGTCTTTTGCATATCAATACATTTTCTTCCTATTCCTTTGCTGTTTTATCATTGTGAAAGAAAGAAGTGATGTGACAGGGAAACAGATGTAAAGGATAGAAAATATGATTTTTCTCATGGAAATTACTTCCTGGCAGACGAAAATGGAGTTGGTAACACAGTTGGTGCAGGTCCTGGTGCTGGCTCGGGTCCTGACTGAATCTTTGTAGAGTTTAGGGAACAATTAAAAACAATGAAAGCAGTGTTTGGAGTTGAGGTTTGGTTTCATGCTGGTCAGGCTGGGACAGCCACCAGAACAACTGCCTGGAGTGCTACTGAGTTTTACTGTGCTTGATCCAGAGCTTGTTAAGGAAGGGCTCCAGACAAGGGCCATTTCCTGCAGGATCTCATGGCAAGATTTCAAGCAAGTTATAAGAGGTCTGCAAAATCTCATCCTGGGGTGATTTGAAGGTGCAGTATAAGCAAACATTTAAGTCCTTAGTTCACAAATTAACTTTGAAAGGTGAGAGATCATCCCAATGCAGGGCAGCATCTTTCAAAATAGTTATTAGTCTCCACCTTAAGCAGCCTCTTAACTGGAAAAACACATTTGCAGTCTGTTCCATAATAGCCCTTTAGTCCAACCAGTCTCAATAGCCTGTGTATAACCAAAGAATTTAGAATTAATAATCTCAAATGTATGCAGCCTTGGATTAAAATGCTTTTTTCCTGGCTGCATGTCTTTCATATACTACCCCTATCGCTTGTCTTGTGTGAACAAGAAATTACTGTTTCAGGGATTTTTTTCTCATTGTGGAAGAAAGCTTTCCATAGAGACTTAAATTAGCCATGCAAAATGTGGACATCACTCAAAGACAACACCGTATCAGGAATTTTAGAGTTTTGTCTGATGTAATAAGTGAGCAATTTTACCATCTGCTGTAAAGCTACACCGTTTGAATAAGTGCGGTGAGAGATTGAACTCAGTTTTCTGAGACATTGGAGAAGTAAAGTTTTGCTCTTTTTTTACAAAGTTTCCCGCAAACTGTCTTAAATGACCACTGGAAGATTTCCCCATCGTGTGGGCTTCTCCCCACTGCTTTGACAAGAGGTTTTGTCATGGCCAGGGGCTCTATCTGGAGTCACACATTACTGGAGAGTCTGTAGTTGCCTGGTATTAGTTGCTATATGATATATTCAACAAAGTCTCCCTGGGAGCTGTGCTGGCACAGGTCTGGTTCTACAATGAGAGATGAGCAAAAGGCTGCTCGACTTGGTTTCCTCTTTTTGCTTTACCGTGCTGTTGAAGGAGCACCAAAAGCTTTTCAGACTTCATTCAGAATTTAGCTTACTGTGGCCTTCAGGAATTCCGTGAGGAATTCCTACTCTAACGGCCTTTCATTGTGGAGAATACTACACCAGGTATCCCATGAATGGGCACAAACAGCCTTTTTATTATCATGAACGTTTGTAGCTGTGGTGATGTCCCTGGCTTAGAAATGGATGACTTACTGAAGACAAAACTGCCTCACATAGATGACTATTTTGTTGCAATTCAATTCAAACTGTTAATGATACATGGAGTCCAATTCAACATAATGTTTAAGACTAATTTCACATGTGCTTAAGCCTTGGCATAAAATCAGGCACATGCTTAAATGCTTTCCTTAATTAAAGCTTTATATTAGGACTTACAAAATACTTTTACTAATTTTCTTTAGTTTTATGACTTTTTTTTTTCTCAGTTTGGCAGAGAGTAAAGTTAAAATATTGCAAATGAAGTAAAATTGTTGGAAATGGGGGCGCTAAGCTGGCAAGCACACGTTCATTAAAAACAGATTAACTAAAAACAGACTCTGATAATCCTGTAATCAAGACTTGATACACAAACTCATGGAAATGCTAAACATGTGCTGTAAATAAATACATGATTAATTTCCTTTATTCTACTATGTGTGCCTTAGTAAGAAATTATATTTCCCCTAAAAGATCATTTTCTTATTATCTTACGATTACACCTCCTTTGCAGCTGCGTGGTGTGTAGGAAATAAAGAGATAATTAATAGTACGGAGATAGTGTTGGCCCCTTGAGGGAGAGAACTTCACACCACAGTCTCAGGTCTGTTAGTAAATGCTGCAGCAATTGACAGCTATTGAAGCTGAGGGAGAGAACATTCCTTTAGCCCCCTTTATTCCTGAAATCTTTCTGGAGGAATTACGGCGACACATGGGATGAGTGGAAATCTATATGCAGCAAAGTTTGATAACTCATACCACAGCAGGGATTTTTTTAACTTCCTTCTTAATGAATTTGATTAAGTTTCTCTAGAAGCATCTGAGGTGGAATGAGAAGGGGGAGGAGCGTTTTGTATGAGAGATTTGAAAAGATTCATTACTAGGGATTATGCTTAATGAAACACATCCTGAGTGCGAGGCCGTGTGGTTGGGACGCTTAATACTTACAAATTAAATCTTCTCCTCCAAATATACTAATAAAAATCCATGAATTAAACATCAGGACCAAGAGATGTTGGCTTATTAATACAATGCAGCTTTCTTTAGAGAATTCCAATTTAGTGAACACAGATGTTGCCAGTAAAATAATTAGAGGAAAAAAATTTAGCATCCAGCAGAATATCAAATGTATTAAATATCAAAGTTTAATAAAGATTTAAAACCCCAGTAAAAGTTAGGTAAAAGGATTAGTGGAGGGAAATGCTAGACAGTTCTATGGTATTTCATGCAGCTAAACTCTGGAAAATGAAACTTACTGTTTAAAATCAGTCTGCTACAAATACATTCAAGGAGAACAAAACATTGCTCTTTAGTTGTAATATGTAAGGATTGGTGGCACAGTGTTGTTATAGAATTGAAAATTAGAGTGATTGGAAACAAGAAAGAGGAATGGAAGCGCAGTTCTTGACAGAAAGGCATGGGAGTTAAACCAGAGATAAAACAGTGATTGGGAAGAGGAGCCTGAGGACAAAGAAGTATCAGAATATTAAGTCTAGCATAAGAGTAGCAGGAAGTTAAAATGTGGAGAAGAGAGATGTGAAGAACAGAATTATGTGCTATAGAAAGGGAAAGAACTCACAGCATATTAAAAATACTGCTACAAACACCCTCTGAGCAGGGTTCCATCTACTTTTATAAAATTTTAATTTTCCTTTATTTCAGTCCTAAAAGCACTGCAACTTTTGGAGTAAATCTAGCACATAGATGTAGAAGTTCATGACCTAAAATCCATAACCTTTCTAACTTTTCAGCCCACAGAAGCTTTAATCAGCATTTACCAGTAAGTAAAGCTAATTTTGTGCCCTTAATAGAATAGATGATATAATAAAGTTCCTTGGGGAGGTAGTTACTAGAATTTGAGGCTGTAGCAACAAAACTCAAATAGAAAGAATTAATTTAGACTGGAGCACTGTAGTATGAACTGTGTATCTTGGCAAGGCTGTGTGGATGGGAATAGGTGGCAGTGACTGCAAAAAATTGGCCCTAAAACAGCACCGTCAGCTCTGAGCAGTCCCTAGATAGGGGTTTAGGAAAATGAGAATGTGTTGCTGGCAGGGATACTCATCAAACTGGAATTAAGGTGCATTGTTATAAGAATAGAAAATTAGCTTATGGAAGAAGCACTGCTGGAGTTTCACCCCAATGCTGTGCTGTTTACGGAAACCAGGAAGCCTCAAATGAAGTTCCAGAAGTTGTCCAGGTGCCAACTCTATTATTTTCTAACTATATTTGACACAGCAGCGTTTTGATTCTACCTCCCATATCAGTTTCCAAATATTTGCCTTTAAATCTCTGTTTCCATCCCTATTTCTCAGACTCATCTCCTCCTTGTTCACTTTGGAAACATCAGTATTTTCAGCTGATAATTACGAAATCAGGAAAAGTGTTTAGAGTCCACTTTTTAGAAGAGACAAAATACTTCAGCCTCACACAGGAGGAGAAGAGTTTAAATTGCAAATTTCTGTTAGTATCATTTTCTTGTGCATGTCATCAGTAGCACATTTGCAGCAGAAGGTAAACATCACTTATGACCACTGGTATGCTATTAAGATTGTTTATGTATTTAAAGGTGAAAAAAATATTTGTTCCCTTGTTTTTTCATAATTTATATGCTATTTTGTCATAATTTATGCTATAAACAGGAAGTTTAACACTGGAAGAAAATGGAACTTTGAAAATATATTAAGAAGACTGACTCAGGATATTCCCTGTGTTCATTAGCATTCTTGATTTAATTGTGTTAGGAGAGCTAAATGTATGGGCTGCATAAATAAATAAATGCATTAGTTATGGAGCTGATACATTGTCACTTTGCTCTTGTATCTCTCGCTGGGCTTAAGTAACACCCTGAAGTCGTCAGAAGGAATTCATAATTTGCATACCCGAGCTAGGTAGCTCCATTTTTTTGAAATATTCCTAAAAGGATGCTATTCACTCCCTCTTTTCTGCTCTGGGTTCTTTGCCTGGTACAGAAAGGAAATGAGTGGCCTGAAAAGCAGGGTTTGGATGTGCAGGGAGTACACACTGACTGAAGGGAGCTCAATGCCCTAAATGCCCACCAGCTTTTTCACTGATGAAGCTGCTGTAAGATTTAATGACACCCACTTCTCGTTTTCTTTGCTGTGCAGGAGGATGGCACTGCAAAATAGAAACATTAGTCTTTTAATTTGTTTTGCTGCAAGTATGACCCCATTGCGGAGGGTGAAGCAGCTGCAACTATTTTCTTTTATTCCCCCCTCCCCTTTCTCTAGAGTGTCTCCAGCCTCTGGGATCTGAGAATGCTGACAGGATACAAAGCTAATTTTCACACCATTGTAGTGCAGTTATTTTGCTACAATCTATTTGCTGAAGTGTGTAAGGGGTTGCACATGTCAGCCTCAAGTCGTCCTCTGTCAGGGACAGTGAGTTCTGTGTATTTGTATGTGTATGTTGGATTTATTCATCCCCTTCCATATACAGGACCAGTAGCAAAAAGGAAGAAATCTGCCTGTTTTTAAAGATTGACAGAGATCATTCAGGGCTATATTTCAAGCCATCAAAATTTAGATGTCTCTTGCTCTGATTCCCCCACTGGTCCCTGAAGTTATAATTACTGAGTTTCTAGCACAGAGGCTGTACTTTCATTTCCCAGCCTGCCAAGCCTGGCCCTGTAACTTTGGCTGAATCAGGTAAATGAGATAAATGCAGTCCCATGCTGTGAGTGATTCTTTTTTATCTTTTCACATGTTCCAGTTGATGATCACACATAATTTCTATTGTGGTTTTCCCTTTGCACAGTTTTCCAGAAATGGTAATTTTTGCAACATTCACCGCTACTTTGAACTCCTTTGTGAGAGTTATTTTGTCAGCCCTAATAATATCAGAAAGACTAATAAGCTGTGTTTTCTAGGTGTTTGTGCAGAATAAATGGGAGATCTGAGTATCAAACAAGAGCAGGTGAAGAAACTTCAAAGGACAGAAGTGAAGTGATCATTATCACACTTCCTTTGAAACTGTGGAGTTTAAAGTTGAAGCCAGATTAAAACAACCTAAAATACTCCTAGGTCAATAGAAGTTCTTGTGCTTCACAAGATCATTGTGCTCTGTGATGTATCTTCTTTGAATTACCTTAAAGGTTAGCACAGACTTGTTGTGTCCACCTTTATTTTAGAGGAAAATGCAGATCAACTGAAAATATTAATTACCTTTAGTGGCAGGTGCAGATCTAGCGACAATATTAATTAACCTTTGAAAAAAATGGTTTCGTGACATCTTGCTAACACCTTCTTTTGTGTGTACTGTGCCTCTTTTCTAGTTTTTTAATGCTGTTTGATCAGATGTTTGCCACAACTTTTTTATAGAAGTCAGTGTCAGTTAGTCAGTAGCCTGTGTAGTATTTGAGGGCTCTGAATTTCCATGCAATAAAATTAGATGGAAAAAGGCTGGTGACTGTGAAGTTTACTGGGCTTTCCTTTCTATTTATAGATTGTCGTAGTCTTGTTTTAAAATAAATAAATGATAGAAACAAAGGAACTACAGCAGCCTGCACAGCTCATTAAATAGGTCCACTATTTAAGAGTCTATTACATTTTTTTCTGCATTTTCAAGGGATGGAAGAAAAAAAACCTCCGAACTGCCCAGACTTCAGAGACTCAGTCTAATTCTGCTAGAATGTCTCTGTTATCTGTCATGCACAGAACCACCAAGTCATCACCTGGGAGCTTTTCCATTGAGTGGCACCATTGTCATACGGCAATTATGTTGTTTTATCTTTTGTTGCCATTAAGGTGTAATTGTTGTTTGGTTAACGCTCTCAGAGTAACAGCAGGGCGTTCACTAAGGGGGAGTCTGCATCCCAAATGCTTTGTTCTTTACCATCTCCAGAGAGATTATTGGTCTGTCTTTGTGGTAGCTGAGTAGCTTCACCTCTCTAAATTTGGCAGAGTAGAATCAAGTCTTCCTCGGTAGAGTAACTTTCAGGATTAGGACTTGGAGTTATTATTTAATGATGTAATGGAAATAGGAATGACAGGGTGCAAGGTACAGCACATGGAGAAGAAGGTCAAATATAATTTTTCAAAGTATGTTGACAGCTGTGAAACTAAAGGGCATTATTTCATAACAGTAAGAGAAACACAATTCTAAGGATTTTTTTTTTTAAAAATAAAGTTCTTAAAGGAAGAATTGAACCAGTTGTCAGGGGGGATTTACGAAGTACTTAAAAAAATGAAATGATACTCTCATCAGGCACTTTCCATGTATTGAGCTATAAAGAAGTGGCAAAAAAAAAATGATGACACTTTTAAAAATTGCTGCTTCAGCTCTAGTGAGACATTATATTTTAGCTGATAAGTGCTAGGAATAATGTTTTGCATAAATATTCCACAATATTGAGCATATTTCGTGTCTATAATTAGAGCTTTGATTTACTCACATACAGAATTAATTAGGGAGTAACAGCTGTACTGTAATTCTTCTATTATAACCCAAGCTCATTTCTTCTTCCTCTTGTTAAAATCAAAGGTATACAAATATTTCTTTAACCTTCCTTAATACACTGTAAAAATAATCTGTTTAGAAGGTAAATATCCTGGTACCAAATACAGGAACATGTGTTTTGCTGTCCAAACTTAACTTTATACTTAAATTACAATTTATAGGGTCTATTCCAAGACTGCTAAAACCCTTCAGTGAGGAAAGAGATGGAAAGAAAGTGCGTGAGCAGATTGAAGCACAGTTGAATGAAACACAGTGAATCCTGTGGTTGTGCTCTGCCACTTCCCTGCATCAGAGTCCCAGGATAAGGAGAGAGAAACAGCTTTGCTGTAACATCTTTCCTTCCAGTGCATTTGTGCACTATGCAGTAGATTTTGTGTATCAGTCACAAACAAATGCTCCACTTGAAAATGGGAGCTGGGCACTCCAAAGGCTGAGGTAGAAGATCTCAGTGTGGGATATTTAACAAGGCCAGTTTCCTCGGGCCAGGTGTTTGCTGAGGCAATTAGTTCCTTTCAACCACTTCCCTTGTTTGTTTAGCTGGAGAAAGGTGTGAGGCAAACTGTCTGAGCTGTGCTCTTCACTCAGGATCCATTCCCACGTGGGAAGTGAGCAGCTCCTGTCATCAGGGGCTCAACAGTTTGCCTTCTTCAAGCTGCTGCAGCAGCCTGGCAGTGTCTCTGCTCCAGAAAGCCCCAGTGAGCAAAGCCATGCTGGCAGCGGGCTGAGGAGGATACAAATCAGCCTTTTAGATTTCAAAGAAAACCATACATGCCAATGAGAAGTGCTTCTGTTTGATTAAATATCCACTGACTGATATGTCTGCAGGCTGCATCCTCATTTGCTGGCGGTGGATCCCGTGGCCCCGTCCCCCAGTGGAAATGATTCAGAGAACTGTATCAGAAAATTGCTTTGATGAGTCACATGTTTGCCAGTTTGACTTTAATAGAAAAATTGCGAGAAAGTATTTGAGTTATGATTGTGCTGGGCTTTTAAGAATGCATGAGTGCAGTTTCCATTCTTCACATTTAATTCAGGTTTTGAGAACAGAGAATAGTATGAGAAATAGGGGCATGATTTACTAGTTGCTTCAGAACAGTGATGAAAATGCAAGTGGTGTATTGGTGATATATTAGCAGAAGAGACTCAGTCATAAATAATAAAGAACACCTCTGAAGGTGACAGAGATTCCAGTTGTAGTTCCAATATTTGATGATCTTATGAAAGCTGTTTATGTTTACATTTAAGAATGGATACAAAATTATACTCCTAAAACATAATTAGCAATATCTCCTTATGGGATTACAGTTTCTCTTTTAAATGTGAATATACTGCTGAAGGAATGCATCAGACTGATAGCAGAGTTATTACTGCAGCTTCCTGGCACTGTCCTAAAAATTGATCTTGGGATTAGTGGAAAAGTCTAAAAGTCAGTCATTGACCATCCTAGATATTGGTGTTCTTCTGGAAATAGGGAGCAACCAAAGACACTTCTGACCAATTGAAAGGCAGAGAGCTCTTTTTGTTCCTTGTTGCTTTTCTGTACCAAAGAAGTTCAACTAAACCATAAAAGAACCAAACTTCAGTAATTAATAAAAAAAGCTTGTTATGCAGGGAAGTTTGTTTTAAGAAGTTAAACAGCAGGCAGAAGGTTGTTAGGAGATATAATACAGTATAATCTTTGCTTGTAAAGAAGGGGAAGTAGAATAATTTTTCAGGAATTATGCCAATTAGCATGACAATTAAAATGGAGCAGAAAATTAGGCCTGTTTAAACCCCTGTTTAAACAAAACCCCTGTTTTTGTAAACTCTATGGAATTTACAAAAAAACTGTGCTTCAGCACCTGGAAAACCTTTCCCAAAACTAGTAAGACAAAGTCTCTGAATTTAAAAGCTTGTGCTGTCCACCATCACGTTGTAAAGAGAGGGAAATAAAAGGTGATGATTCGAAATGTGACTGTGTGGCAAATGAATGATGCAGTGGCTTGTATGGTGTCACAGAAACTGCATTCTTTACATCTTCTGGGGAGAGTACAGCAAGGGTCAAAATGTCTGTGGTGCTGTATATTAACAGTTGCTGGAGCTGCTCGGTTATTGTAATCTGTAATTCTTGAACAGTCAGAATTATCTATAAGCTCAACAAACAGAGATTTATATTCAAAATGCCTCTTGCAGAAGCCTGACAGTGTCCAAGGTTGCTGTGATAGATGGAGTTTGAGCTGGAGGAACTATCCAGAACTTTCTTTTTGTATTTGCAAGCGTCTCAGAAGAAAAAAACCAGAGGCCCAAAACTCAGCTTAACTGGTGAGCTAGTTGGTACAAACCCAACTTTTCATGACTTACTGTAATAATGAGGGTGGTCACTGCATCATTTTTTTCTAATCACAGTTTTCTGCAGGATTCAGTAGGGCTCAAGGTGTTTGTGAACTTTCCTAGAGCAGAGCTTGTATACCTTTCAACTGAAGTATTGCAGGAAGCACAGTTTGGATTATAGTAGTCCAAAATACTTGTCATAGGTTTTTGGTGAAGTTTGGTAATTATTTTTTTTCCAGTATGAAACTCACAGTCATGCTCTGCTGCTCGATTTGAGGACATGATGTCTACTGCACTCATGTAATTAGGAATGTGTAATTTTGCCTCCAGGCCTGAAGTGAGCTCTTTTGAGATAATGATTTCTAAGGCTTTGGTATATGAGGCTAAAATTACCAGAATTTTCAAAGACAGCTGGTCTTAGATGTTTAAAACTTTGAACCTTGGGTTTAGGGTATTTGGTTTCAAAGATGAGTCCCCCGTGTTTAGTTGCACAGTATATTTGGAGGACCTGTGATAACATTTGTATTGGAAAGATCCTAATACATCTGCTGAAAATGCCAAGATGAACAATTTAGGGAGAAAGAGTGAGGAAAACTCTGCTTGGCCTCATATGTGTTCCATTTCTCAAGTCTGCATTTCAGCAGTAGAGTGTATATATAGGAAAGAGGAAGTATCACCGTAAATATATTGCAGAAATTCTCACTGTAAATTTTACCTTGAGGGAGGGGGGTGGGGGTCTCTTCAAATCTGCTTGTTCCAGCCAGAATTTTATGTTGCTGCTATGCTTATGAGATCTGCAACCCATACCTTTCCACGAATTAATCACCCTGCCATTAAAATCCCTCATCAAGATTGCATGCCAAAAATGGCAATAAAAATAATAATAAAAAACCCAGCAACAAACAGACCTGAGGAGACCACAGCAAACTATTAAAACTGAGATGATTCAAAATAAATCTTTAAGCTTTTCCACTACCTGGGGAGAATGAAGAAACTTGGTTTTCTTGCCAGCTATTTCTATGGCTTATTCCCTGTCATATCCAACTGCTGCACTAATGTGAGTTATTTGCCTTCCCAGTTTTCCAGTTCATTGCAAGGTGTGTAGCAGTAAAATGTGCTCCTTCTGTGTGTTGGCCACTGGGTCACATCACATATTGACATGTCTGCAGAATAAACAAGGCAGTAGCTATTTGCTTGTATTTTGGGAATAGGGTCTTCAAAGTGGATTTTGGAGACACAAGTTGCATTTGTTTAACCGTCCCAACTTTAATGCTCTGCTTTGCATTGATGTGACATTACATTTCTGAATAAGTGATTTAGGTGCTGAAGGACAGTTGTGGTGTGCTATTAGACATGAGATCCCCTGAGATATCCCTGTTGAGCCAGCAGATGCTGCATGGAACTGGCAGCAGGTCCATGTCTTCAGGATTGGTGTGGGAGACCCATAAAGGCTGTGTGTGTTCAGAGAAGTGAATTCCCTCTTATATGTCATTAAATTAAGGGTCTTGATTAAATCAGACTCCAGTTTGCTTTCAGAAGTTTCAAAAGCATTAGGTCTGAGTTCAGTGTGGTTGTTTCTGGGCAGTGCTGTTTTGCTCACAAACCTTGAATGGGGTCGTTGTGTGTATGTGCCCTGTAAGACCAACTGAACTGTGCACATGTGCTGCCTAAGGCTTCAGTTCACAGGTGAATTCCCAACTTTAGGATATTAATTTGACACACAGCCACAGATGTGGGATATTGCTTTTGAAAAAGTGTCTCTGTGAAGGAACTTGTTTTTATTTTCATTTACAGAATCAGAATTTATGAGGTGAGAGTGTTGGTAGGTATCAATGAAAGGTGGTTCTGTTGGAATGAAATTTTTAAAAAAAGGCATAACTCCACTGCAGAAGGATAATGCTTCTAGTTTACCTTTAGAGAGGAGTTTACAAAGGATAATGCTTCTAGTTTACCTTTAGAGAGGAGTTTACAAAGCTACTATTATTACTGTATGGAATGCCTTCTTCTAGATGCTAAACATGCAAATAAGGAAATCAGGTCCCTCCTTATTTGTAAAGTAAACATGTAAGTAAAAAGTGGAGGAAAGATGCAGCAATGAGCAAATGAGCAAACTGGCAGCTTGCAAACCATGCTCCTTTCCCTCTTACTCTTTTAAACACTTTCATGAGAATGGATTTATGGGCTTTCTTGAGAAAAGATATTCTAATGAGCAACGTAACACAGAGCTGAGAGATGTTTCACACAGATCTGGATGGGAGTTTTGGGCCCAGGTGTCTCACCAGGAGAAAATTTAGCAGCTGAGAATTTCAATGAAATAACTGCCTTCCACAGAGTTTCTTTGAAATTTAAGTATTTGGCTCTTTGAGGTAGAAGAGATGGAAAGAGAAAGAAGAAAAATTTGCATTTTTTAGTGTGCTTTAGATGCTAGAGCTGGCCCAAAAGCATGTGGAAATCATAGGAAAGAAAGGGGGGTTTGGGAGGGGGACTTGATGACTTGAGATGACTTGAGAAATACGGAGGTTACAGTGATGTTCTCTGTAAAGTTGAGGTTTTCAGGCTGAAAAACATTTTTCTGCAGTTAGTATGATACAAGTCTTTAAAACCTCAGAAAATGTTATGGTAAATGAAAAACACAACACATCTGTTCACAGGTGTGTTTTTGTGAGTGATCACCTTCGGGCACTCAGGTACAACACTGCATGCTGTAGTCAAACACACAGACCTTTTACTTCAGTATATCAGCTTTTCTAGAAGCAGAGTTTGTAGTTAACTGAACACATAAAAATTACTTTGTTAAACCTAAACGATCTCCAGAGCAAATATTTTTTATTTGGTTCAGCAAGGAAGAACACCTACATTATATATCAATCAGTTAAACTCTCTATGTGGTGATATAGTTCCTTTATTCTGGTATCTCCCCTTTCTTTATTTCACTCTAAAACAAACATAACAGGGCACAGCCTGGAGATTGCTGAATTGACAGAGCAGGGCACTCTGTTTTAAAGGAATTGACGTTACTGAGGGGGGGAAATCCAATAATGGATCAACCATTTATTTTCTCTGTTGGCTAAGGCAGGAGGGCATTGTGGTCTGTACTAGTGGTCTCTCCTTAAGTAACATGTAATTGAACACTGAACATCAGTGTTTCACAGACACAGGGGATTAGCAACCCCCAAATGACTTGTGTCCCCCATTTAGGTGGGTTAGTGCTGTGTTTATCTTGTCCTTTGGCACAGAATGATCATGAGGATGTCACTGCTCTTGATATTTGGCTTCTTGTATGAAAGCTGTGCAGTTCCTCCTGTACTGGCATTTGCTGTAAATGGTACTGATATTAAAGATGCTGTTATTAATACTTCACCAGCATTAAAAGATGACATTTTGGTAGGTTTTTTGCCCCCATTATTAGAATTCTGCAGGTGAATTATGCATTGAAATCTTCATGCAAGTTTTCTATTTGTTTGTTTCTGAAAGATGGAAATATTTTCCCTCTATGTTTTTAGCTGCTTGAGTTTACTGCAGCGTTTCTGTCCAGCAGTGACTGCCAGCAAGGGCCAGCATTAATTTGCTGACAGGTGTAGGGGTATGGACTTATTATAAAATCCAGTATTGATCAAAAGATTACAACTCTCACTCGTAAATACAAGGGCTGAATAAACTGATGGCCTTGTGCCTTGTCATCTCTTGATTTCACCCTGCACAGGGTGGTGTTTTTGGGGTGCCTCTGCTCCCCTCATGGCTTGGAAGGAGTTGCACTGTCAAGTGCACCAGTGGGTACAGAGCTCTCAACCTCCCAACAGCAGCAGCTTTCACTATTCCCTTTGCATTTTCTTCACTCTTAGGAGCAATAAAATGACAATATTTAAGGATTATGGTCTGTGTATCTGTAGGTATGCACATGTTAAGATCAATGTAAAATTAGGAGTATAGTTCAAAATACAAGGACAACAGGAGAATTGTAGATAAAGCCAGTGAAATGCCTTCTCATGCAGAAATTTTGGAATAAAATACTGTTTAGATTTCAAACCCTAGACTGGATTTTCTTTGTTTTCAATGTAATATACCTAATAAACCTCTCTGTAAGGTGTATACAGACAGAATATATCTGTGTGCTTATGTTCTACTCAAATGTGTAGACACTCAGTCTCACTGTAGCTCCTACATTCTCTAGATGTTTTAAGAGTGGAGAAATAATTACTCTAAGACAACATCAGTTATTCCAATATGTTACCACACTTAACATTTTTATATGATCAGACTTATTTATTAATTACTTCTGAGTTAAATCTCAGAAACCATGTACATAACAGGAAATAAACAACGTGCTTGAAACTGAAGAGGATGGCTGGAAAGACATTTCCAGGACTTTTCTCTACTAATGAGTCAGAAAATAGAGTAGGTTTCAGGCCGTACCTATTCAAGACAACACTCAAACTGGTTTAAGCAAGGATATATTGCTGAGTCGAGGTCTTTACAATGAATTAATTGGTTGAGGTGGCACATAAACCTTTTAATGATAATTTCTTTTTAAACAGTGTCATTGTGGATCACATTCATTGATTCTTTAGACAAAAATATTTAAATACCTCCTGTTCCAGGCCAGTGTGACTTCAGCTACTGTTATGATACCTTTCAGGCAACATCTGTGCAAACTTGGGTCAGTAAAAGGCATTGGGGTCATTTGTTGTCTGTGCAGGCCATCTTATCTAATTCATAGGGGGGTGCTTGGTTCTGAAATCAAGCATAGTTACCAAAGATAGCAAAGTGCAAACAACTGCATGAAGTAGCTTTGCATTTTGAATATGAACATCCAAGTCTTGTCTCGAGTTCACTTGGATGTTTGGATTCGTTTGCTTTCGAATAGAAACCATATCTACAGCAGAGAATGATCTTTTAAAGACATAATTACCTCTCAGCTTCTAAATGTTCTACAGATCAGGTTAGTTATGGGAGTTTATGACTGGCATTAATTTCAGTCGTGTTTGTGTGATGTCTGCATGTACACATAGATCACTTGGCTTTTGGGTGTAGTGTGGCTTGTGAAATGCAATAGTTTCTCAGTGCAGGTTTCCTTTCAATCCTGACATCAGAAAAATGCAAATCTTTGTGAACTCTTTAGTTCTTCCATGTGCCTAAAAGCTGAAGATTTGAAATGGAAGTTCACCCCATTGCAGTGTATCTCCAAGTCCTCTGTGCAGTGCAGGTTCCCAGCAGGGCTGTGGAGCTGGTCTGGTGTCCAGTGGTGGTGAGGACAAACTGCTGCTCCCCAGTGTGTGCTACAGTGATAATCTTTGAAGCACTCCATTGTTAAGATCAGAAAGCAGTTTTCCACAGTATTTGTGATTGCCCAGGCCCTGTAGATTAGGTTATCATGTGATTTATGTCTAAGGAACTATATTATGGACGAATTAAAAAGATATGTAGCCAGTTTGTATATAGCTACTATTGTGGTACTGGAAAGATTTTCCATTTCCAAGTCTTGCATACTTCTGCAGCTGGAAATCATCATATCTTGTTTTTCCAGAAGCTTTTCCCTTGATAGCAGGAAGCTTGTTGCTGTGCCATCATAACCCAACAAGTTAATGATTCTTTGGCCACTTCATTATTTTTATTTCCTTTCCTCTGCTAGTTACTGTTTTGGGTTAAATGCGTGTTTCTCTTGTTCATCCTACCCAAGGGATCCCATGAGCCACATCAGCTCTCCTTACATACAATTTGAAACAACTGATTTGCCCCAGTTTTGACTTGTCACCCCCAATGTGTTTTTCCCAATGTGAAGGGCACAGTCCAATTTGTGTGCAGGAGACAAGGGAGAGTGTCTAGTTATGCTGTTTTCCAGAAGCAGTGGTTCAGGGCAGAAATTTAAGTAATTTTCTTCAGAAAAGTATTTCTCCTGAGGTTGGTAACTTTGGGGTCTTAGTTCTTATTGCCTCATTCTCTTATTCTGTTTATGGCCAGTGATTTCACAATTCATTTCTAAAGTTAGATGAAGTAAATGGCAAGACATCTCCTAAGGGATTGGGAGTAAAATCTTCTGCTTTACCTGCCCTTGAACATTGAAAGTTGAGTGAGATTTTAACTACATTTTTTTGAATTTGCGTCATTTTAATACATGGTATTCCTCAGGAAGCTGAGTTCATGGTACTGATTAAGTATTATGCTGAGTGAAGGAGACATTTTAACAGAGATGAGCTAAATTAGAAACTGGAATTGGTCTGTGGAAAGCTTGATGAGGTTTGGGATAGAAAGAATTGGCAATACTTAATAAAAGCATGAGAAAGCCAGTAGGAAGGCATCAGACTACACTGAAGTGAAAAGGAGGATGTGACAGCTCCCAACTTTTGGACAGATACTGGCTCAGAATGCTATAAGCAGCCAAAAGAAAGATTATTTTCTAACCCCTCCTGGACCAGTGGATTGAAATACCACCCTGTCTTAACCAGAAATTTGGAGTCTGTGCCTCCAAATCTGAAGGCTGAAATGCACTCAGCCGCCAATAATAGTTTAGAAACTTATGACAAATTTTGTACTTGAATAACAGAAAACTTCTTTTATTATTTTGCAACATACAGATAGTAATTAAAAAAATTACTTCAAATATTTATTTCTTTGCTTGTATATAATGACAACATTGCAATTACTGAAGTGTTGCATCTTTACACTATAAAGTGTGGTTGCCTCTTGAGAGGTCACATGAATTAATGCTTCTATAAAACATGGGTTTATAATATGATAAAATGCTTTGTGGATGTTTTAGAGAAGAAGATAATTGTGGGGAACCTTTTTATTTTTTGTAAGTGTTTATGTGTGTGTGCTGTAGTATTGCCACATGCTGCACATTGCAAGAATTCCCACAGATAGGGAAATAGTAATTTGGAAAAAGAGAGTCAGTCAGAAACCCACTGCAGCAGCTCCCCCTGCCCTCTCCCAGTCCGAGTGAAGGCAGGTAAATGATTTTCTTGCACCTTTTAAAGCCTGTTAAAAATTACACTGTCTTTGGAAAGAAGACTGGGTACTTTGTAAGGAAAGTAAGAAATTTGATTTTTATTTGAAGCTTTTATAAAAGTGTTGCGATTTTAGATTTAACATAAGGAAGATTATGGAATTTGGACTGTCCTCCCACCTTTTCTTTTTCTGGCACTGGACAGGAGAAATGATGTGTTGTGGGCTGCTCTGAATTACAGATGTGACTTTATCTCAGCAGTAGGTCTTGGTGACCTTAAATGTATGTTTTCAAGAAAATACCAACATGAAAAATTATTCTGAATTAGAATGTAAAATAAAGATTTTAGAAAGTTGATAAAGGTCAACCTGACCAATTTATTTAATGAACTACCCTGTATTTTTTTCTAACTTAATTTAGTCTTAAAATTTTATTAGAATATTAAATTTATTCTTTCTTATACACATGAGAGACATTGAAGTTTTCCTAGTTTAAAGACTGATGAGGGTACTCCCCTTTCACTGGATTTTCAATTGCCTACAATTTTACCAGAGTCTGCTGCTCGGGGATGGAATTTTCTATACTCATGGTGTGCTCAATTTTTGTATCAAATCTACTTTCCCTGCAAAAAAAGGGCCAGAATGAGACAAGAGAAAGTCATTGCTTTTCAGTGTTTAAGATTTCCTTTGAAAATTTAAAGAACTGCTACATTTTAGAGCAAAGACTTTACAAGAGAAGAGAAAAATACATTTTGTGTTCTGCTTAAAAATCCACACAACTTGAATAAAATTGTAGATATTTGAAAGTTACAGTTTTCACGTGCTCAGGAGATAGTGCTTGATTTTTTAGGTGAGGTACTCCATTTTCTCTAGCTCTAGCTGTTTTTTGCAGGTCTGAGTTTGACTTATTTTCTGTCTGTTCAGAATTGTAACACTGAAGCTGGAATTTCTCTGGAATAGTTTCCCTAAGTATTCAGACAGTATGGAAAATGAAGGCACTTTATTACAAAACACATGAGCAAAAAATTCATGATGGGCTAAAGCTGGAAGGCAAGAGGAAGATCTTGGGATGCAGCTGAGTTGAAAGGACAATAAAAACAGCCATTACTGGAGAATCAGTTTCCTGTGCTACATTTTCTCACCATTCTGTAGCTTCCCAAATACTGTCAGTGAACTTCACATCTGTTTCCAGTCACACTGTCACTACTGTGTGAGGAAGACAAGAACTTCACATATCCTTTAAGCAGTGGTCCCTCTCTGATGCCCCAACATCACAGACGTCCTATTTGCCCCTTCGTCTCAGTGAAGGGCCCCATTCATTCCTTCAAATATGACCAAGTTTCTTGTTTGTATTCAGTTTATTGGAAGAGGCAGAAATGGCCCTAAATATTATGGCTGCCATAAATAAAATGTTCACTTAGAAAAAGCAGGAAAAACAGAGAGTTCTTTGCATTCTGGGGGATTGCTGGTGGCATGAGTGAATCCTCTGCTGCTTCAGTCAAGCATGTTCCATATGAGGGCAGAAGGATAAGGAGACTATTCCATGGATTTCAGTCTAGCTGCCAGCTCCATTTGAGTGTCTGACACTGGCATGGGTGAGGACAACTAGACCTGGATTCTCATTTTGCAAGTTTGCTGGTTAGAGAGAAAAAAAAAAGAAGTCTCATTTTCAGTTCCAGCTTTTTTTCTTTCAAGAAAATCAATATTTTGAACAATTTATTTCAGTAGTTGGCTTTTGCAGGTTTGTGTTGCTGTTTTAAGAACTGATGAAATGTGTTGCTCTTTCTCCTTTTTGTAACATTGGAGCCACTTTGAAGAGCTTTTCAGTTGTCTTCATTTCCAAGCAAGAAATCGGAGATGGTGAAACTGTACTATTAGCTGAAAGATTTTGGAATTTTAGATTAATATTTCAATTTTCCAGAGTTCTCTATGTGCTGACATTTAATGACGTTGCATCAACATTGCATCAAAGATACTCTGGTTCAAATTTTAATGTGGGATTTCTTTTCCCAAAAGTTTCATTTAGATTGTGGCAGTCAGCATCAGAAATCTGGAAATACCTGAGCACTTTCACCTGTACCTGTAAAAACACTTCTTCTAGAAGTAGGTATTTTATTTGGTTAATTGCTTTAAAGACACATAATGAAAGGCATGAATACTTAATAAACATTGTTTTTCACAAAATTATAAGAAAAGCTACTGGGTTTTAAGTAAAAGCAGTCAAAAATTAATGCTGAATTGTAATACTTTAAAAATAGTTTCCAGATTTAAAAAGTTAATAAAATATGTGGAAATCATACTTTGTTATAATAATACTGCTATACTGTAGAAAGACAATATGCAGTGTGTGTAATTGTTAGGCTTTATTAAATCTTATCATTATTCAACCAGTAAAATCGGATTTTTAGCAACTAGCACTGCAGTGTTCAGATATCTGAAGTCTGCAGGAGTCCAACACCTGCTCAATAGCAGCTGACTTTTCACTCATTACCGAGTTCTCAGAATTCAGCCCTGCAAATAGATTTTTGTAGCTGGGCTTCCATCACTTGAACAATCAGGTTTCTGCTTTGTTTCATGGATTTTCCAAGCAGGAAGAGAATAGGAGATGTGTGGCTTAGTGTGGGATTCTCTGACGCACTAAGAACGCTTCCACAGGATTTATGGGCCTTACCCAAAGCCCTTTGTTAAAGTTTAAAGCCATTCAGCACCACTCGGTTGAGATTCATTCAGGTTTATATAAATCCCTTCTCTAGATTCCACCATGTGGAAATTGTTCTCTCGACATTAATTTTGAGATGTTGCAACAGCAACAGTGAGAGAATCCAAACAAGAGGTTAAACACCAAGTTAAAAGACAAATCTCAAGGATATAAAAAAACCCTCCTGGGTTTCACTTAGCTTTGATATAAGAACCATAAAATAGTAAAAAATTAGTAAAATTAGTCCAGTTTTTTAAATAAGGCTCTTCAGTCTTTGGAAATTTAGAACAGAGTTTTAGGACAGCAAAAAAGAGTGGAATTAGTTATTTTCAGTACATTTTGTTTGCTTCCCATCGTGGCACGTATCTTAGCATTTTAGCTCAAGAACACATGATTTTTCAGAGGGGTAAAATGTTTATGTTCTAAAAATAGAATATTAATAGAAAAATGTAGATAAATAAACAAGTCAGAATGACAAGACAGTTATTGAATAGGAAACCTTTGGATAACTGAAAGAAGAAAAGCGTTTAAGTAAATTGAGCTTTTTCATTTTCTTGTACATTTCTTGTCCAAGTTTTGTTTATCTGGAAAAAATATGAATTCTTGAGAGGTTCACCTTCAGTTATGCTACTGATATTGCTGCTAGTCAAAGCAAATTGAATGTCACAAAGATAAAAATTCATAGTAACACCATGTCCTAGGGAAGGGTAAAGGTTACTTTTCTCATCACATTTTGCCTCCATCTTTTCTCCTTTGCTTTGTCCTCTGATAATCATCGCAGGCTTACGAAATCACTTATGTCCAGAAAAAAATCATGGATTATGTAAAGTGATGAGTGGATTCTATAAAATTTGGTGAATGGCAGAGTGTGTGGCACAGCTGGAGTAGAAAGGCACTGTTAAAGGAGATGAAATAAGAGTCTTTGGACTTGCCACCCCTCCAGCTACAGCTGTCTGAGGGAGCAGGGAGGTTCAGAAGGTCCTGGTCACACAGCACTTCTGCAGGAGTGAACAAACAAGTGAGAGAAACCAGTGAAGAGCTTTGTTTTTCATGGCATCACCCCTTCTGTTGAAAGGTTGTTGTGGCTGAGGGCATTGGTTTGACTGTGGCCAAGGACAAGTCCTTTCCAGTGTCAATGCCAGTGTTACCAGTGAATTTGAGATATATCAAGGCTCTTCAGCCCTGTTGTAGTAAGTTCCATGTATGATTTTCCTTTGCTTTCTCCTCCAAGACTTAGGGCCAAAGGGGAGCTGACTACCACACTGTCCCTTTATTTCTGCAGTGACTCCTTAGTAGGACACCACTGTAGTTTTGGGTCAGCACAGACCATTCAGCTGTCTCTGCTGTGTAGATAGCTGATCATTGCTGCTTAGCTCTAAGAAAGCTTTTCCTTTTCTCCAGATACCCTTGTATTAGCTTTTTGAAGCAATGCTGCTGTGTCTGAATCAAGAAAGTGTGGAAGAGTTAGAAAAGGGGAGTCTGTAATTCCATGGGTTGGATTTTCTTGAGAAATGGTATTATTCTGATCAGTGTTTGGCTTTGTTCTTTGAAATGGGAAGGATAAACTTTGTTTGTAATTGAGGCAGTATTTTTCAAGTTTTGTCTTGGGAACATAAAGGCTGGTACAGACAGAAGAATGTTTTAGTGAAGAAGACGTGCTTGGGACATAGGTAATCAGAATTTTCCTGTTTAGTATGAGCTTCCTGTGGATGCATAGAATTATCTGGTCCCAGCCTTAAATGATGATAGTAGGACTTGATCTTTTCATTATCAGTCATGAGGAAAAAGTTAATATTAGAAATTCTGAGATGCCAGTAACCCAGAAGTGTAACATGCAATGTTTTTCTTCATGTTGAAGTAAAACTATGTCTCTTTTTTAATTTTGAACCTGTCAAAAACATAGGCATCAAAAAGCTTAATGTTATGTTATATACACTTAATGTGGCTGGCCTTGGTTTTATCTGTTAGATTTATTATGTATGAAGTCAAGATCTATTACCAGTATTTTGTACTTGTATTTGTTGATGACCGTGGCATTATGTTCTTGGGCATTCTAATGTTAAATTATTAACCTCCTGTAAGCACTAATACACTAAAGGATTCTTTGAAGGAGTTCTAGCAATCACTGTACCTTTTAAATAATTGACTAATGGAACCAAAGGGTTGCCCTCTGGTTAAAGGAAAAAACAGTGGGTCAGTTAGTTCTGCACTTCAATCACACACACACACACACACACACACGGGGTTTAATTCCCTCAGGCACAGTAGGAATGTCAGTCTTGCAGTACAGTGTTTCATTCCTCACCAGCCTCTATTTTACAGTAGTTACCCCAGAAAACATACAGCAACCATGAATTCCAACTCTCATGTTTGTGAAGAACAAATTGGTTTTCCAGACAGCAGGTGATGTTTTCTCAGGTGTGAACTTGAGCCATTGTCATAAGACAGATCAGCCAGGACAGTATGTTGTAATTAGAGTGACCAGGACTTCAAGGTTATTCCTAAGGGAATGCATTTCTGTATGGTCATCTGTGTTCTTTATTTTTTAAAAGACATACTACATGATTTGAAGATGCTGTTCTGGTAGATGGCACTGCCATTTTAACAATTGAAGTAATTTTAATTTCCAACAATAATTTTTCTTCTCTTTCTTTTAATTTAATCTAAAAGTGGCTATTCTGGCCCCATATATATGTGGAAATTATAATAAGATTTCAAAAGGCTACAAATTCACAATGTATCTGGGACTAATGGAGCAATAATTGAAATTTAAATGAGAAAGAAAATCAGCATATGTATTCTCAAATCAGAAATGAAACAAAAAAGGGATAAGAACACTTATCAAATAAAAAGCTTCTGGAGTGTTTCAGGCAACATGTTTTCAATAAAATCTTTTTGAAATTTTATCATTCCCTGGACAGTATTTCTTGCTTTTCTAGTTTCCTTTGGTTCTGAACATAAAAATAGCACAAAAGGTTCTTGACAAATCTTCAGTAGTACATTTTAAATACTTGCAGAACTTTGTGTAGTGCTTTGGGTCAGCAGATGACTAATACATGGATATCATGAAACTTAGCAGGATAGTCTGTCAGAAGTGCATGTTGCGTTACAATAATTTCACCTTTTTAGAAACCAATACTAAAGTGGAATTATGAGACAGGTGGAATACTCAAAAGGATATAAACCAAAGTCTTCTGATACTTAAGATGCATCCTCAGTTGCTTTCAGCAGGACCTAATTTTGGCTTATACTGCAAGAAAAGTTTATTAGTGAGCAGGTAATCTTTAGCTGCAATTAGAGGAAAGAAAACATAATTATGTATATTATGCCAAGGAAGAAAAGAAGTTCTTAGCGAGTCTCGATTGTACCAGTATCCCTGCCAGTCGATATGTGGTGCAGTAACAAACAGCAGTAAATATAATTATGCTATTCCTTATGGTAGTGATTTTCTAAAACAGGCACATCTGCTACTATGGAGTGATCTGCCAGCTCTGGGGAAATATCACTTAGCAAAACATGCAATGCACACAAAGCAATTTCCAGAAAAGTTGTATCCAATACATTGGATATAGGAAAGTTGTAGATGAGAAAATTCCAGCTGATGTACCTTGAGAGATGGCTGATATCATTTATGTTCTAACGTGGAACTTTCCAGGGGTGAGAAGATTTTAAAATCAGCAAGAGATTTTGAGCAGGGTGGAACCAGGTGAACAGTTACAGGAGTGTCTTACACATGTGCATAGGCATGTATCAGTAGCTTGTCATGGTTTGTCTCTAAGTTTTCTTTATGGCTTCTGAACTGATCTTTCTGCAATCCATAATATCACTTACTATCCTTATATTCGGCACATGCTTGAAATTGTGCAGGGACTGTGGAACTCGAGTTTGGCAAGGTCAGGACACTTGTACTGCAGGGCCATGGCATAGGTGTGACATTGTCAGTGTGGTTCCCCAGGCACTATTAGGATCTTTGTCCCTCCTGGAAATCTGTTGGCTTTTATTAAATGGATTTCATCCAGAAAATAAGGCTTGACATCGCTGTTCATTGCACTGACAGCACTGGAACAAGTGTTTCAATAAGCATTGCAGATGAGCAGAAGCTGTGCTTAAGACTGGACTCTGGTGTTGTGATAAAGCTGGGTGGGGGTTTGACCAGAATATGCTGGTTTGGATGCAGGGCCCTGTGAGGCTCTGAACTCTGTGCTCCAGAGCTGAAGCTGCACACTCTGTTGTGCGATAAACAGAATGATCTCTCTCCATCTTTGTCATCACCTTCATACTGCCCCTTGCTTTGTCTCCTAGAAAGATGCCTTGAACAAAATGAAAGTGTTGTTGTTTGTAGTATTTTCGTGCAAATTATATGAGAAAACACTCCTGCTAGAAGTCTTTAGGTATGACACAGTCCAAATCCTGCAGATATTCTGAGCTTTTTTCCTTTTATCAAGTGAATATAAAGCTTCAAGTATCTCTGGAAGAAAAATGGTAGCTAAAGAAATAGTATTTTCCACAGACTATATGCTACCCTGAGGAATATCCCCAACAGAATTAAGAAGCTCTGAATGGCATTTAGACCCAGTTACTATGTTAGGACTTTTATGGTCCCAAAAATTTTTCCTCAGCTATCACCCAATGCTGAAGGCTACTTAGCTCTACAGACCAGTAATTATTTCCCTTGAAATTCTTCAGATAGCTTCAGGTTTTGTCTCCTCATATGCCCTTGAGTGGCTGATCAGCAGAGCACCTGTTGTGCACTGGTATTTCTGGATGCCACTCTAAGGCTGAAAGCCTGAAAATTAGATCCTTAAAGTGATGCAATTAGTTGGACATAATATGTCTGATGAACTGAGCACTGATAAGAACAATGATATTATAAGCAGGATTTTTAGTGCTTATAACCTTAGCTTAATGGTATTTCTGTATGATGGTGACATTCATGTATACTCTAAAGGAAATCTGTTCTCTGCTAAACATCTTAGAGACTGCCTGCCTCAAGAAAAATACTGACTGAAATACTGAAGCTTGAGGGGAGCCAGAATTTCTCCCACTATCAGTAGAGGAGAAAGCTGTAGTGTTAGATTGAAGACCTCATTGCCTTAATTCGCTTTCTTCTAGACTTTTTCAAGGATTAAGGGGAGAAAAAAGGGAAGTGAAGGAAAAGAAGATAAGAATTATATTAGTGGACATTGCTGGACTCACAGTCTTGGCCGAAATGGATGAAGAAGCAGGATGAGATTTATCACAGTAAAACAAAGGAAGATCCAGACTAAGGCTCATGAGTTTCCTTGGAGACAGTGCTATTATCAGTTCTTTCTGTAGTATGTTCTGTTCATATAGGCTGAGACACAATGGTGAGATTCAAGTTTGTTAGTAAAATACTATGACATTCTGAGTGAATATTATGCATTTGTAGCTGAATATTAAGTTGAAGTGTAATTTGAATCAGCTGTGCTGTGAGCCAGGCATTTCCTCACCTCCCATTCCAGTTGATGGGATTGGCTTTTCCATGTGCACAAAACATCAGAAGGAGGTACTGCTTTCTGACTCCAGGATCAAGAGCTATGACAATCCTATTTTTCATGTAAAATACCTGATGACAGCAGGTGCACTATATGACAAGGAATATGGCAAAGCCACATGGACTTACTCATGAAATGCATCACATTTCATGACTGCCATGAAACCACTTCTTTTATCCACACCATATGGCAGCTCAAGACACATTAAATAGCCTTTTTCTTCTGCCTGGATTGGCAAAAGCCCTAATCCAACAGCAAATTTCCACACAAAACCAGCAGGCTCTAACAAAATGACACAGTCACAATTCGGCATGGTATCAAGTGATGGCATTAGAGACATCCATCTGCCATGCAACAGGAAAAAGGGTGTCTTAAAGCAGCAGCCACCATTCTAAATGACTCATTTTATTTCCTGTACAAGATGGCTAAGTTAATAAATGAGATACATTTCAATGCAAATGAACTTCCATGAAATTATATAAATAGGTCTATATCTGCCTATGTATATACATACAGAAAGTTTGCACATTGCAGCAAAATAAAAATTGTATTCTGACCTTGTGTGCATGCCAGGGAGTGCAGATTCCAAAGTGTTACTCAGAAGATAATCTAAGAAGAGCCAAGTCCTAAGTCTCACCACATGGTAACATCATTGCAGCATCATAACTTGCTAATGAGCACCAGGAGATGCTTGTATCAGATTAACTGTTGACCTCTTCAGCACAAGTTATATAAAATAAATAGGCTGAAGTAGTGTTAGATCAAGGGAAATCACACAGCTTTAATCAACCAAATCATTTATTCCATTAAACTGGTCCTGTTTAATTATATGTTTTTATTATTTTTATCATTTCATCAATAGGAGACTCTGAAATGTGGTGTGTGTACTGTGTGATGATTAGGTTGCCTATAACCCTGTTAGGCTGTTGACATTATGGACACATTAATACAGATTCCTTTGGGAATCTGTAAGAGATGGCTCCTGCCCAAGTCCTACGCTCCACTTCAGCCACTGCCTTAATTTTAGTGCTCTGGAGACTTTGGTTAAAATCAGCAGAGAAGTTAAGTTTTCAGTAACCCCTGAAATATCATTGGTCATCAGCAGAGGTGTGTTTCAGATGCTTCATTTATTTATTAAGTATTGTAGGTTTCTGCAAAAAATAGGTTTATACAACACTGCTGAGAAATGTATGTGTTGTATATATTTGGTGTTTGCAGTCATGTGGTTTGCATTTTTATAATGCTTCAGGACCCTAAATAACTTGATATTTGCTCTTCTAAGACTTTTTTTTAGGCCTGAGATGTATGATGAAGAGCAAGATTTCATGTTATGTTGTCCCATAAATATTTTTCTATAAAAAAGAAGAGAAGAAATGCAGAATGTTTTCATGCCATTTGGCTCCCTGTCATGTATATATGCTAAATTTAATGAGAATTTATGAAAGGCAGGCATGAGCTAAAATGTGCTGTGTTCTGTAGAAATACGGGTAATTCCCTGACATTTATAATCTAAAATCTTGATTCATCAAAGAAAAAATTTAACAGAAAGAGAGGCTAAATATTGCTTGCTCTATGCTGTTCTTCCTGGGAAGGAGATTTCTCACCAGACTTCTTCATGTTGCACTTGGCACTATAAAAGCAATCAGAATATGAAAGAAAACAAAAAAAAATAGATTTAAAACAGGTCTAAAACTGATTTAAGCTCTCTTAACATAGTGAAGTTTGTTGAGTGAAGTTGTTACTAAAGGTTCTTACAAAAGGACATGGAATTTTAGTAGGAGTCATTTAATAAAATTGTATGACCTGTTTTTTTTATTCCCTGGGAAATCAGGCAATATAAGCACCATGTTTTCTTCTGCCTATAAAAGACTAAGAGTCATTTTTTCTTACATAAAAAAGAGTTCCCTTGTAGACTGTGGACAGAGGAGTAATGTTGATCTCAAGATTAACACTGCTGGATGATACCTGAGTAACATGAATAGTACTTGGATGCTGCACCAGCCTTTGCACACCCACAGAAACCCCAATTACTTATCAGAGAGATGTTCCCTTGCTCAGACAAAAAATCCAGACCAAAAATTCACTGCAAATTCTGGCAATGTAAGACTATGGCTTTGTGCCCGAGTGCATCTGGAATTATGAGAAATAATTTTAGAAACTACATGCTTATTAATAAGAGTTACAGTCATTCCAATAGCAGCACAAAAAAACCCCCCAATTGTTTATGATACTTCATTTTCGCAACACTCTTCTGGTGCCAAGCTTGTAGTCTGATTTAAAAATAGATTCCTCTGCTTTGCACAATTTTGAAGGTGCAACTCATATGGAAATGGAGTATTAGAATACTTTAAAAGTAATTTTGAAATGCCCTGTAAATCTGTTATTTAGTAATTTTTGTTTTAAGGTGTGAAAGTTTAGTAAATAAAGTGAAAATGTTGCTAGTGGATCCATTGACTCTGAAATGCTTGAGCAATGGCTAGAAAGGAGTATCTGTAGTTCTTGGTAATAGGATTATGCAGTTCTGGAGTTTATTTTCAGATATGTTAAATTCAAACACCCCCCTCCCACACCACTCTCTCTCACAAAAAATGCAATTTCTAATCCCTGCAATTGCTCATCATATAGTACCTATCTGAAATTATAGGCCTGTTTAGTACTTCTCATCCTTGAATACAGGAAAAGGTTTTCTTGAGTTTATATGAAAGATTTGTGGTGTCTGTCATGCCTCCAGTGGCATGGTTTTAGTGAGAGCTGACAACTGATTCTGGTCTGAGACAGATTGCAAAACCTCCTTGAGATTCTTGTGATTTTAGTAAGAATTTTGTGTTCTGCTTTGGTGTGGTAATTTCATTCTGAACCATTATCTGAACCAAGGAACCATTTCTCACATAACCAGGTGTATGTGAGTTGGCCATGAAGTCATGTTAATGTAGGTCAGTACATAAACCAGTTGCATATCCTTTATGAGCTAATGGTGAACTTGTGACACATTTGATTTTAACTGTGCCTTCATTTGCTGTCAGCATTCGACTTGCAGCCAGCCAGCCACGTGTGCTCAGATCAGATAGGGCTGAACCCTCAGAAACGCTGTGTGTGTTTTCTGCTTTTCAAGCTTTGTCCTTTGATGATAACCCCAGAGCTGTGATGCCCCAGAGCTCTGGAAATGCGTGTCAGTTCATAAGGGCACCGGTGAACTGCCAAGTTCTGGAGATGAAGGTGGGCACAGAATTTGTGGTGTGTTGTGTCATGTTACAAGGTGCTGAAGAGTTTAAAGGTACATCGTAGTTGCTGATGCCTCATTGTCCCTTCCCTTTGTGCTACACCTTCATTACATCTTATCTGCAGTGCCTGCTTTCAACAGTTACAATTATTAACTGAATAATATCCCTGCCTGGTTGTCACCATTCAAAGAGAAAGGATTTGCATAGGAACTCTGGGCTACCTTCTCAAGAATTGTATTGTAAATATGCCAATTACCTGCTCTGGATGCTGCAATAATTTTTTTTCTTATTGGCTTCTTATTTCAGAGTTCTCAAGCAACTTTATAGCAATGTAAACACAATGTTAACATTTTAGTTGAGGTAAAGAGTTCCAAAGCTTACCTAAAACGACCAGACAAATACAAAAAATAGAAGGGGCCAAGGTCAAAAGGAGGTTATTGTGTCTCAGGTGATTTGTGACTCATTTCTTTGTTTTCCAGTCTGTAATAGTGTACAGGCCATCAATGCTCTTCTTTCAGGATTTAGTACCACATACATGTTTTCATTTATAGTATTTGTTGACTTGTCTTTGTCTTCAGTACTGTAGTGCTAGAGATGCAAAACTGGAGTTATCCTTTAGAGAAGAGCCTTGATCTGTCAAGAAAAGGTGAAAGGCTGGGAAAAGGGAATGGAAACTGGGAGGAAGGTGCAAATTAGCAATTTATGAGAAAAAAGAACTTTCCCTTCTGCCAGGATCTTTACAGGTGTTTGCATTTAAAGTGTGGATTTTTTAGTTTCCTGTATTATGTAATAACTTCATACTTCTTTGTTATTGTAATAGTGAAGTTCTGGGCTAGCAAGAATGGGACCAGTATCCAGCAAGTTGTTTGCTGTGGCCCAGTTCTGTAAGGGGAGTTTATTTTCCTGTTAACTCTTTTAAAGCAGTAGAAATTTCTTTCACGTACCTTTCATCTCTAAATTGAGATGATAGCTTTGAAACGTGATCTGCAGGGGGAAAACTAACCTCAGCTTAAATGGTGCAGATGCTCAGGATTGTCTGTAGGCTGTCCTACATGCACTTAAGAACCCCTTCATGTTCTGTATGTAAATGTTTAAATAATTTCAGTGTAATTACTGTCATAAAGAAGGTTGCATTTGCAGAAATAAGGAATTAGTGAATTATTTTTCTGACAGAAATGAAACCATGATTACTCAGAAATACCTGGGGCTCTCATCATCAGACTTCAGGCAGTAATATTTTCCAGATTGTTTGTCACTGTATTTTTCATTACCATCAATGTGCTGATAGATCCTGAGTCTTGCAATGCTGTAGTATCTGTGGAAATGCAACCAACTAATCAAGTCAATTTGTTCATCCTTCAGAGCCCAGTTTCCCAAGAAAGAAGAATCTTCTACCCTATGCTGGGTACCATCAGCCCAGTCTCAATGCTGCAGAAAGAAATGCCAATGCAAAATATCTGTGCGGATTTTCTCCATGATGAAAACTTTCTCTGTGTGTGCGTGCTTGTTTTAAGCATGATGTGTGATCTTTCCAGGTAATCCAAGAATTCCCATGCCCCATATATGGCCTTTTACTTTTACTTTTGCATTCCAATGTAGTAGATTTGCTGATGTATCCTGAATTAAGGTTAGAGCATTTCAATCTGATCAGATCTTGGTCAGATGCATAGGGTGTATATTGAAACTTGTCCTCTGCCCTCAGCAGTGAGGTCTTCATTCATTAAAGAGTTTGTTTGGTTTAGCTCATGTAGTAAAAGATGAAAGACAGACCTTTTAGCCAGAGGGAGATACCTCTTCAAAGAAGTTAGGATGTTTTTGTTGTCCTTCAAATTACAAATAATTGCATTTGACTTTGCACAAGTAAAATTCTGCTGGAATACTGGAAATGCTCAGACCTTCCCTTTCAGTGTTAGGTTCCTTCCATGGCATTTTCCCTGTTCTCACTCAAAAGCAGGAAATAAAAGTCCTGCCTCCTCAGAGGAAGGAGTGTTGGTTGTACCTGTTTTGTAGGGGCAGCTTTTGTTTGCTGGTTGTGGCCTTTATTCCCCTTTACTTCAGTATTTGTTCCACCATTTCCCTTTGCAGAATCTCTGGAGATTTCATTTGGAGAACAAACAGATATGCATTCAAAACAAAATTTACTTTGACTGAAAGCTGAACAGATGAAGCAGGATTGGAGATGAAGACCTGCCTTGGTTAGAGGATGGCAGCAGATCTTCAAACTAAATCTGCAGGATTTTAGGCAGATTCACACACTGTAGATGCAGCCTGAAATCTTCAGTCAAGCAGCTCACCCCTAGTGAATCTGAGCCTGTGGCCTACAGTCTTACATGTTAATCACATGCCAAAGCAACTGTAAGCCTCCTGTTCCTCATAAAGGGGAAAAATTCAGTTTATTGAGCTGCATCCCTGTCTCACTCTTGGATTTATATTGTCAAATAGGTCCTAAAGTTATAGAGATACTGCTAGGTTTCCTTGACAGATAGATACCTGTCTCCCTTTGATAGGTGGTTTGTTTGTTTGGTTGTTTTTTTAATATTATTTTTCAGGAGGGCAATATTATTCTAAGATGTTTTCTAGGGCAGTATTTGAGGTTAGCCAAAAAGAGCTCAATATGACTTACATAATGTATGGGGCAGTGGCTTCCTGAGGGCATTGTTTCAAGCACATCATTTTTCAACAACTCCAGAACACTACTTATTGATATTTTAGAGGTGCACAAAAGCTTGAAACTCTGACTATTTTGCAGCTAATTTATTCCCTTGCTGCCTGCTAGCCTAGCAACCATACTGACTGAACTGGTCATGTTTTGCAGTGTGGCTGAAGCTCAGCTTTAGGGAAGGGTTGATGCTGAATGGCCTGCTCGGAGATTCTCTGGGAAGGAAATTAAACTGCAGTTCACGGGAGCAAGCTGCCTTTTCCAAAGCCTTCAGTGGGCTTATGCTTCAGCAGACCAAGTAACAAAGGCACTTTTTTTGGAGACAAGGGAAAGTAGAGTAAGTTGGGAGGTATTTGGAGTTGCTCAACTGCTGCTTTTCAAAAGAAATCTGTCCCTCTCAGCCTCCCACCACATACAACCTACAGGCATCTTTCTCCTTTTTAGCCAGGAGACACAGTTCTGCACTATCCAAACACTGGGGCTTTGGTAGCAAATCAAGAAATCTCATGAACACCTTTTGGTTGGGTTTTTAGAAAGAATATAGGCAATCCTACCTTTACAAGTTTACTTGTCTTCTACTTCTGAGTGATTGGGTACAATGAGTACAGTGCAGACTCAGCTTTAAAAGTGGTATTTAAGAGCAAAATTATCCTTTCTTTTTAATATAGTTTCCTTAATGGTTTCTGTCTTTGCGTAACTTTTGTACAACATATATATAAAGCACATTCCAATCGTCATTTTGGAAGTAAACATATATTTCTAAATAGTCCTTTCTGGTGTTGCACACTAACCCTGTTGGATAACAGAGGAGGCAAACCTGCAAAAGCAAACCTGGGTTTTGAGGATTTGCTTTTTCTCCAGGGATCTTTAACTCTGAGGATTTTTTTTCCTGCAAAAATACCACTTGAGGAAAAATAGACCTGAAGTTTATATATCAATTTGCAATGTCGGATATTTTAAATAACATCTAGTTTTCAGGGTAATGTTCCTCTTGTGTTTTCTTCCATGTGGAGGCATCTCTATAATCATGTACAGTTTTATTCTTCTGACTGTTTCTGGACAGTGCTGTTAATTCACAGATCTCCTGGCATGTTAAAGAGAAACATACTTATTATAATCTGCTGTTAAAAGATGATGGGAAGATAAGGTAACAAAAAGCTAATGAAAGAAAACAAGAATATCAGCCACACTTGAATTATTGTATTCCACCCTGCTGCTGCCATTAATCCAGCAGCTTGTGCCAGTGGAAGGGCCATTACAGCATTTCCTCCTTGGCTGTTTCACCAGCTGTTTCTAGAACTTACTGTGACACAGATTCAATTGAAGTTTGTGATCTTGTGCTCTTTGATGGACATACTTTCTCCAGATTTTTCTAGATTTTGAACATGTGTGTAATTTTGGCTTCACAATATCCTGTGGTTCTGAATTCTACTACTTAACTATTGGTTCTGTTGAAAACACCCAAAAGGCCCCTATCCTTTTTTAAAAAAGTTCGTGGGCCACCCCATCATTCTTTTGTGTGGAGAAGCTGTGAGTAATCACTCACTATTCATACAGCTCTCATTATATCACTCTCTATGAGATTTTCCTTCCCTCTCACTGGGTCTTTTCCAAAGTGATGCCTGTTATTCATTTTAGCCTTGTATGAAATACATTCCATTTTCCAGTTATTTTCACAAATCTTCTCTGTGCCTTTTTCTGAAGAGTTTTACACTATGATTCTGAGTTAGGTGAGCAGACATTCTGTTTGACTTAGGGATTTTTCAGAGCATTTATTTTTTAGGGGTGAAATATTCTTATATAGGAAAGGCTTTTTCACTAAAGGTACACAAAGAAATATAATGTTTATCAGTGACACTTTGCACAAGTTTATGTACATCCAACATTACCCCTTTTGAAGTACTATGTTATGACATATCCTGGAAGCCATGACCAGAAGTTTATATGCAGTTTCCTTGACCAGAACAAGAGTATTTAGAGCGTTATTCAGCATAAGTGTAGTTGGGGTAGAGGGTTTTCAAAAAGTGGAACCTAAAGGACAAGCAGTAGACATAAATTTTAAGGAAACAGCCATGAATTTTAAGTTACATGTTTTGCTACATCTTTGTCTCTGGCAAGAGCAGCATGACACCACCATTTGTTTTCATCCTCCTGCGCCAATCAGAATTTATTGCAACTGTTACAAAAGGTACTCACACTCATCTGTGTCAATTTATTACTCCTCTTGACATTTTATCAGTAAATTTTTTCTTCACTAAAAAGATAATTCTCACAAAGGAAAGAAATTTCCAAAGCAGTCCATTCCTCTTATAGATATATCAGGTTTCCTGGTTTCCTAACAGTTGAATTTATTTATGGAAAGTTTTCACACTCTGTGCCTAAAGCAGTTGAGATGTAAAGGTGCTAATATGGGGATACTATTCCTATTTCTTACTCTCAGCATATATTGTCTTTATTTTAGAGCTTAAGATCACTTCTACATGTGGGTTTTTAACACTTTGTTTTATTTTTTTTTTAAATCATGCAGAGAGCATTGCTTGCTTACTTAGATCTGTAACAAGAGAAACAGGAGCCAGAACTCACCCCTTTTTCATCCATCAACATCCCAGCAGGTGGGATGCATTGGGAGTGCTTCACTGCTGCAGTATTTTTCTCTAAAATACTTTCTGGAAACAAAACATGGGAAGGAGAGTCTGTTATTAGCACTTAGTTGGGCCAGATCAGTCCAATGAAGCAGCAAAAGTTTTCAAGGCACAAAGTGGAGATAAATACCAGTGGGTTTAGGCATTAATTAGGCTTTGTTTCCTCTTTGTTCCTTTGGAAACTGCCCTGTGCAGTAAAGGGCTTTTTTTCTATTCTGTTCTCCATCTCTGCATAGTTCCTCTGTATGTTCTCACATGCATTGCAGAGCTATGGGGGTTATGCATTATGTCTCAAGGACTTGAGATTATCTCTAGCTTCACAGTGTTACTTCCCATCCTGATTCATTTCCCTGCACACTTATTGTTTCCCATTGAAAACTGGTTCCTTACTAATCATCACGCTCAGACTCTAGATACAGTGCCTTCCTCTGATAAAACAATGTCATTCAGGGGAAAATGAAATGGTAATTATAATCAGAGTTCGAGCTGGCAGGAGATGGAGCAAAAATTAAAAGTGCTAAATCTGTAGCATTTTGATTATCTGAGAAGTCCCAGAATTTTGCAGCAGAGCTGTGTTTAAATATGTAGTAAAGTGGCTCCTTGTAAATCAAGTCATAATTGTTCAGCTCTAGGTTGCAGGAGCCGATTTCAATTTTCTACTTCTCTACAGAATTCTCAGCTTTGATTAAGAGCAGAGGTATGAATAATGGGCCTCCCCCTATTAAATACACAATCAGGAGGAAAAAACCAACAAAATATTCAAGATGCATTGTACAAAGTTGCAAGATACATGTAACATAAAAAACAATACTGAGATTAAATTACAGTCCAGTAAGTAAATCTCACTTATTAAAGTGTGAAATGAGAAGGATAATGAGCCTCTGTAATATCCATGTCCACCTCAGTTATGTCTGTAGTGTTCAGTAACAGTATACCAGTCACTATAGCACGTTTGAAAATTATTTAGATTTAGGAACTTCAGAAGATACTGAAGCAAAGTTTGTCAGTGAAAGGGACAGATAAAAGCATTTTCCCAAGCAAAACACCCATCGAATGGCAAGTAAACTGGGTGACTTCTTACAATCTTGGCTGGTGAACTCTGTCAGGAACTTTACTCTTCCACAAAAGGAAACTAGCCACTGCTGATAGCAGACAAGAGTATTTTATTTTCTCTTCAGACATGGCTGTTCAGAAACACCTGCAACTGCATTTATCTGGTCATTGTTCTGGTTCTGTAGTAAGTATGAATTATGTTTTTGTAGATACCAAAAATATATCTGTATGGTGTCTGGTTCTCCCATAGTTTTGGTCTTATCTACTTTGACTTATAAAGGGTTTGCCCTAAAAGACTATGTATACTTTAAGAGAAATTTTAGAAGCACAGTGTCTTATTTCAAAGGGGTCAGCATTACTGTTATGGATGGAGGACTTGGAAATCTCTATTTTGCTTAAATATTTTAAAATCTTAAACACGTTTTACAGACTTCTGAATGTGCTTGCTTTCTGGATGGTTCTGCTACAAAATATAATTGGTGTTAAAATAAAAAAGTCATGTAACTTTAGGAGGATAGTGGTGTGGTGAGTTTGCTGTGCTCATTAACTTCTCAATGTAATACCATGTAATATTTGTGATCTTTAGTCAACCCATATTTTCTTTATCATAAAAATAAGCAATGTAGGAGTTTAATGAACTGTCTAGAGGACTCTCTTTGCAGTAACTGGCTGCACTGAATTCATTGATGGATCATGGCTCCTCACTGAACAGCCAGCAGGATTCTTCAAGTGCCAACAAATGTTATTTTAAGGCTTTCATTTTCAAACAATGAATGTAAATATGGGCGCATAGATCACTGATCTGAAAAGGTTTAGATAATATGATCTAAAAATCAAACTACAACTTTTCTGGTCGCCACTGTGGCTTCACCTCTTCCCTCCCAGAAGCCACTGACCGATGTCAGAGCTGGACCAGTTTCTGGGACATGGGTTCAGTCCCAGCTGTCTGCGCCAGCCCTGCCTGGAGATGTGGCAGAGCTGCCCATAGCGTGGAACTTCAGGAATGAGAGAAGAAGGTCTTGAGGGAGGGGTGAGTTTTGCAAGTATTTAAAATTGTCATGCATATGCCCGAACACAGAACAGCAGCACATCAGGAATCTTTGCTAGAAACACAGTACAATTTTAGTGACAGTTTTAGCAGTGTGGGAGCTCTGTGAATTAAAATAGCAATTGCTTCATCTAATCTCAGGCATCAGCATGAAAACTGATCACCTGGAGGACTCAGGCAGAGGGGAGATTGCCCTGTACATACACATAACAGCCACGTGCAACATAAGAAGCTTTTGCCTGCAGACAGAAAATACTTGAATAGGTGGAACAATACTATGGCAAATCTTGTGATCCTGTGAAACGTTCAAAATAATTGATTTAGTTTCTCTAATTTTTTTTTTTTTTTAAACGAAGTGGAGAGTGGAGGATTTAGCTGCTTCATTCCCACTGAAGCTCACCAAGAATGTTTTACTAATTGTAACGTTACAGGGATTTGTAATTGATTTGATTGAGTTTAATTGATTTACTTCTTCTGTGGGCAGGCTTTAAAAGGAGTACCTGAATATACCTTGGAAGCAAAGAAAATAACAGAGACTTTGTGTAAAGTGCTGGCAACTTTACTGCAAAGCTAGATATGTTTTTCTTTAAGAAGAAAGGATTAGCTTTTATCTGTATTAATTAAATTTTACTTAAGACCATCTTGTACTTAAAAAAAAATTAAGGGATTTTTGTGTATTATTTTTATATTGTCTTAATTAACATAGGGTTTCTTAAAGATATACTGTAAGAATATGAGTTTCTTTAAAATATAAGCTGTGGGAAAAACCCCTAAGTGTTAGAGGCATGGTTTTAAAACTTTATGTTCAGTTTAGTACCTTTTGAATATTTTCCCTTGTGCCTTAGGTTCTAGCAAAGGCCATTAGCAAAAACAGTGTTTAATGGCTTTAATCTCATTTAAATAACAAGATGTAGAAAGAGATAGCACAATATAAAGTAAGACAACACGTTCTTTGAAAGTGAGGGACACAAAGAAAGGAAGCAAATAAATCTTTGTGCCCACTCCTGTACACCATTTTGCTTTTGGAGCTCTCTGCATACGGTTCAGAAACCACAAGTGTTGCAAAAGAAATTACTGAGTTTGTGCAGTTGTGCTTAGCTCTGGTATTTATATTCTATATCTGAATTTAGCATGTCCCACCTGCTGTCTCCTGCTATCATGGCCAGCCTTGCCCTGTGCTTTGGAAAGGAGGAATTATTATCCACGTTCCACTTCAAGCTGTGACAATATCCAGCAGAGGAGGTGGAACAAAGCAACACCCCCTATGCTGCCTGAACTCTCTCCAGGCCCAGCAGTGTCCATCCTGACCTAAGATAAACATCACCCTCTACAAGGTCATGTGTTTAGAATCTGTTCCTGCTGTTCAGATTCTTAATTAACTAAATGCACAGGTAGCAGTCAGGTGAAATCTATCAGATTTTAGAGGTAAGACATTTCTGGTAGAGGCATCATGTCTGTAATTTGCTTCTTCCCTTGGCTGGATTTGCCAACCTTGTGGTATATTTTTCTATGGAGAGTACCAAAATGCAGAATAGAATTGTATTTCTGTGGGATTTGGAGCAAGGGAAAGCAAAACACAGGTTTCTTCTACTTGCTCTTAGTACATCAAGCAGCAGTCAGTTTTATGCCTCATGTCAGTAGGCACTTCTTTTTGACATAATTATACTAGTCTTGTTGCTTTACATTCTAATCAATCTGAGTTGGGCAAAACTGCAATTATAATCAATGCTTATATTGACAGAGGAAAGTGATAATAGGGAACAGCAGATGAGTAACAAACATGGCTTGTTGTTCCTTTTAATGGCTTGCAATAAGAGCACTATTTCTATAGCCTAATTTCTAAGCTAAACTCAAAATTTGGGAGTGTCCCAGTGGAAACAGAGTGAATTTTGCCATCCATGAAAGAACATTCAAGCTGGCTGGGTTAATCAGACTGTCTTTTAAACATTCTGCCACTGTAGATGACTTAATCTGATCCTGACAGCCCTTGTAATATCAGGTGTGGTCAGTTTGAACATGAGTTCTATTGAACTCTCATTTCTCAGCACTGATGAAAATTGAGAGATCAATTCCCTTCTAGAAAGCAGGGAGTGGAACCCAAATCTGCCTGGTTTCCTTCACTGTCACAACAACTGAGATGTTGGGTTCTGTGCTCTCAGCTTCTCTTCTTACCTCAGAACTCATCCCCTTTCTTGCTGCCCCTGATGTGCCTTTATAAGGAGAGGCATGAGGCCACCCACATTCAGTAGTCTCAAATCCAGCACCCCAAGAGCTGCCAAGAAAATAAGGAAAGCTTGATCCTTGCCATGTCAAGCTGGCAGGGTATCTCATCTGCAAACCAGTGGTGCCCTTCCTTCACTGGGTGCTGTGGCCACTGAGTGAATGGGGAAACAACAAACACTGTTCTCTCTGTGCCACACAGTGTTTTCCAAAATGTGAGACACAGTCAGTTAGGCATTGGGTCTGCAGGAAAGATTGTTCTGATGCTTGTGGACAAAGGAATTACTTCTATACAGCTTGGGTTCAGACACCCCAGCTCCAGGAAAGAATTTGAGATCAGATACACTGTGTAAGAACATGGTTTTCTGAGGTTAAGTGTAGCATATCATCATGTCTTTCTCAGTTGTGTTTGCTAGTTGTTGAGGAAAAAAGCCAGATACCAGTGAAAGTGTGTATAGATAGTTCACAGGGTTACTCTCCCAGCATCTGAGTCAGTGTCTCAGTAGCTTCCCAAGCCAGGAATGACATCTGTGTATTTGATAATGTTTAATGGAATCTTCTTCCCTAACTTTTCTGACTGTTCTTTCCAGCCCATATGAACATTTGGCATCTCTTTTATGTTCTGGCAGAGTGTTCTGGAGGCCATCTATGCGTTATGGGGCTGAGCATGGACTTGGTTTGTTCTGCATGAGGCTGTAATAGAAAAATGCTATGGGCAATCAGTCCATTAGTTGGTTGTTGGGTGGTCCGTGGTCAGTGTTCCTGATTTTTGGGTTGATGTTGACAATATTTTCTTCTCTATATTTAATGCTACATGGACTGTGGTGTGCTGAATCAGTTGGAAAGGATTGGTACTTCCCTTTGAGGAACTGGGACAGCTAAGCTGGGGATGCCATGTGGCTGCTTGGAGCTTGGTCCCAGTGTTAGGAGTTTGAAGGAATGAATCCAAATGGAATGAAACCCTCCTTTTCCACTGTGGTAGGGAAAGCACCTCTTCCTGGCAGGGTGCCTTAAATAAAGGATGCTCCAGGGAAACTTTAAAGTAATAACAGTCCCTATTCCAAGAATCAGCCTTCCAGAGAACATGAAAGTACTGATCTCTTTGTCTAAATAAATTTTAATTTAAACATTATCCTTGTTAAATCTAGAAGCATTCTGCTTGGTAATTCTTTAAAATGCCATGTATCTGGTGCCACATAGTTGATGTATTGGGTGATATTTTTGATTCAGTAGGAGACATATTTGAATCAGATGGTGGGTTTGATTTACTGTAGAAGATATCTGTTTTGATAGATGATGCATCTCATTCTATATTGAATAAGCAGTGATTCAACAGGGATGTGTCTGATTTGGTGAATGAAATATTGTATCTGATTTTGATCAATTTTTCCTCTAATACACACATTTATTTTAATAGTTGATGCATTTATTTCAGTTTGAACTGTATCAAATTCTTCATGTAATGTTCTTTCTTCTGTTGGAGTGATTTATGGATTTTACAAGCAATAGATATATATTTCAATTAAAAGTAAAACATTCATTACTGTCTACCTTGCATTCAGAGCATTCCAGAATGTCTCAAATTCTGCTCATGTAGGCATTTGTGGTGCTCAGATGTGAGGCTTCTGTAAGGTATGAGCAAAAACATTTATTTGGCAAAACCAGTAGTGCATTATTATGTGAAAGTAAAATGTCTTTTTGAAGAGAAACAGATTCTGTTTATGCCTTGCCTAACACAAAGAGCTTCTGTGTGTGCTGCAGTTATTTAAAAGTATTAATAATACATGGGTACTTCATAATCATCATCAACCAGGGTCTTGTCCTGCATGTAAATATTCAATGAGGGTTTTCAATTAGAATAAAGACATGCAGGACTTAGCACCAAAGATTTTCACTGTTAGGATATTAGTACTCTGACTTTTTTTTGGTTTGGTTTGGTTTGGTTTTGAGCCGTGCCTTTGCTCCTTTCCTGTCCAGGAACACAGTGATTTATAGAGCTTGTGATGACCTCTAATCTGTACCTGATCAAGCAGCCACACAATGCAATTTGGTACATCTTTTCAATAAAGGGTAAACTAAGATAGGTTTTGGCTGGCACCAAATTACCCTTATTTTAAGTGTTTAAATTTTACAGGAGTAAAGGTCATTTCCCTGGATGCTTCTTATTGCATTTAGTGCCATGCTATGAAAACAATCCTATTAGGTTCAGTCTTGCCTGACCTTTGTATGTTACTACTTTTATTTAATACAAAAGAATTGCTACAAGAAGAAAACTGAGATAAAAAGATTAAATTTATTAACCATCCTCAGGTTGATACAAGATTATGTACAAGTGTAGCAAACAGAAATGGAAATCTGGAATAGGCTTGAAAGAGGTGATCTGAAAGTAGAACTAATATTAAAAGCTGGTGCTACCCACCAGAGGTGCTCTCATGGCACAGTGAGAGGCTGGGAGGTTCAGCCTTCCTGGATTTTTCCCTCCTTACTCTCACAGTGGATGGAGGGATGTGCTGGTACTCTGGACATCCGAGTTCTGCTTGGGAGCCCGTGGCCACAGTGCTTGGTGCTGCAGGTCCCCAGTTTGTACAGTGCAGCAGATAATGCAGAGCTCTTTTGGGGTCTTCTGATGAGTCAGACTTTGCTGGTTTAGAATAAAAAAATTGTCCTAAGTAAGGGCAAAGGGGATAAAGAGATCAGGTATATTTAAAGCGCTCCAAGTCTGATACATATGTATGTATATTACACCAGTTTTTAAGGTGAGAAGTATTTTACACATTAGACCTACAAGGTGAAACTCCTTTTATCGCTTCAGAAGGAATGTGAGATCAGAGAGATGCCCTCACCTCAGCTGTGCCTGGCAGGATATGTAAAACAGTGATGAAATGACTCATTTCCTCTGATACAGATGTAGCTTCAGGTTGACCCAGCTCTGCCTTCTAGGAAGTATTTCTGGATTCCCCCAGGAATATTCTGCATCTAAGTGCTGATCTTTCCTGAGAAAGCTGCCAGTTTTGGAAAAGGGGAGAATTAAGTGATGTTAAAACAGGCTGTGTGAATTAGTTCAGGAAAAATACTACTACTTTTGTTTGTATTTTCCCATTTGTTTTCTGCTTCCTTAGCCCCTGAACAGAATAGATGCAGGGGATGGAAGTCATTCCTGATGCCTGAAGCCCAGCACTGAGCCATGCTGGCTGAAGGTGGGCTGAAATCTCACTTCCATCCTCAGTAAGGTTTTTTCTCAGTTGGAATTTACTCTCTACAGTGAATGGCTTGGGCAAATGTCTAGGGCCATGTTCTCCTCCATGTTCTGGGCCAGTTTTTCACCGGTATATGGGTGCGATACAGAAAATGTTATATGATGTTAAATAATAATTATTCTTCACCTTTTCATCAGAAATGTGGTTGCCTTTGACATTGAGCTTTTTGAGAAAAATTAAATGTTGCACTTTGTAAGTGTTCATGTGTCCAAGCTTAATTTCCAGCTCTTGGGCAACTTTCACAGTGTTCAAGCACTTCAACACTTGTGAATTTGGATATTTAAAATGCTCCCAAACTGTTTAATATTTTATATTAAATTGTATTAAAAGTTCATGAAAGCTAGGAGCATTTAATTTTGCAAAAGATGAAAAAACCCCAAACAGAGAAAAAAACCTTTATAAATGTCTACATATAGAGAGACATTCACAGATAAATAAGAGCAGTACAAGTTTCAAAACTTGTAAAAAGTTGTCATTTCACTTTCTTCTTGAGCAGCTGGGCAATTAAATTACCTGGGTTGTGTAATGGACAATACACAGGCTGTTGAGAATTAAGTATAAAACCAAACATGTGGCCTTTTAAATGTTTTCTGACTTGTTACAGTGTGTAACACTGCATTATGCCATATCACATTGGCATGATAGGCAAGTGAAACAAGACAGTTCATGCTAATGAACAGGAAAACACAGCAGTTTGCTAGTTACCAAATTCACTTAGAGTATTTCAGGGCATTTGGAAGTATTATGGGAGAGACAGTTATTGCTGAGAAGAGCTGAGCTGTAATGAAATTAGGGATGTGAAAACCATATGTTTGCCTCTGTTTTACCAAAGCATGAAATGTTCTCTTACTGTATATCTGTATCTTCTGACTGCTTTAAAATACAGGGTGTGCTGCAAGATGGTTTGACTAGGGCACAGGAAGCAGATCTAAATATTAATTGAAAATACATTTAATCTCATCACAGTTTGTTTCAGGTGGGTATCTGCCTTTATGGCCTTTATACCATGGCACATTTGTGTGCTGTTTATGAACATAATGAGAGAAAAACAACTGGAAATGTCCTGACCCTTTCATGGTAATTGCCCTTTGGAAACCACGACAGAAAAAAAATTAATAATCATAAAAATTCCCATACTTACAGCTGCCAGTTCATCTATTTGGCGAAGCTTGCAATGTGAAATAGGTTGGATATTTTGCACTTTAACCTGTGGTCGTTTTAGATTGTTTCCTCTAACTCTTCAGGTGCACCCAAATTATCTAGGCCAAGGAGTGCTCACTAGTTTTCATAAAATTCATCTTTGTTGTCACAAAGTAGAAGCTGTTTCCAAACCATTCAATATAGGAGGGACAGATGGAAGTGCCCCAAGGTCACATCTGTCTCTGCTGTGATCTGCCCTTCGCCCATCAGTCCCTTGAAGTGGAACAGTTTTCGCTGTGTGGTACTTGAGCTGGTCAATTCAGGAGAGGGAAGGCAGGCAGCATCAGACAGAAACCAATTTTTATCTCCTATTAAAGTCCAAGCACGAAGGGTAAGAAGTACAGACAACCTTGTCATCTCTCTGTCTCAGTCACTTGCTCCCCACCCAGCTGCCTAGAGGGGAGTTCAGGGCTCCATTCAAACTGTTTATTGTCCTGCTGTGCTTTTTTATTCTTGAACTTCATGAGGGGCTGGGAACACTGCAGAGGATGGGTGAGGGAATTTTAGTGCAGGGAATTAGAAGTTGCCAGTGACTGAAAGGAAGCAGGATGGACAGTCTTCCTCTTTAAGTGTGGGGGGCACAGCAGGGTGTGCGACAGCCCTAAAAATGATGACGCCAAACTGATGAACTGGTTTTGTTCAGACCAGAGATATTGTTTTCTTAGATAATAAAGAAGTACATGAGAAACATTCTTTAGATCTTTCCAAATGCCCTTTCAAAATCCTCTGAGGTACTTGAAATGGACACAATATTTTCTATGGAGTTCTGAATGGCTTTAAAAATAAAAAGGTTCTGAGGCATCCCACACATAGAAGGGTATAAAACATGAGCAGTGTCCTTTTCACTCTTGAAAATTGTTCTGGAGGAATGTGATAGGGTTTTGGCTTATGCAGTGTATTAAGAAGACCAGCCCATTTTTCTGTTATTAAAAATGCCTTTCTAAGGTCATTCAGCATTTCTGAAATTGTTTCAAGTATGCACGAGAGCAATACAATGAATAACTATGAGCCCACATTTGGGCAGTATAACATATTAGAAAGTCTAAGTAAGGTTATTTAAGATAATTACCTTATTAATCTGACAAATGTGCAACAAACTTTACGAAATTTCCTTCTCATTATAATATATATTATTTTTGAAATGTTGAGAACTGTCTGTCTAATTGGGAAGATCTTTCTTCCCGATCTGGCTTAAAGGTGTTACTGTGTAGTTCAAGCAGCTTCATTCTTTCTGGTGTTTTTCATATTTTAAAGTCCATCTTCCGGACTTTCAAGGAACTAAGTTTCTCATTCACTGTTTCTTTTTCTTGCTTACTTCTTGATGTTTCAGAGTGGCAGCAGTTGAACTTGTCTTTCTTCATTGACTTCAGGGAGCTTTATTTAGATCTTAAATATGTTCTTATTACAGCTGGAGACAATCGGTGGCTTTTAGTACTGCAGTCATAATTACCTGGATGGGAAGTGGCAGCTCAGAACATACAATACCACCCTCTGTCCTCTATCAGTCCAAGGTGCTGTTGTCTACTTCTAAAGCTGCAAGTCTCACTTCTGCTGGACTTCAGCTTCTTGAGTTACTTACACAGGCCAAACCCTGTTCTTATCATCTGTATAAAGGTCTCTCCCTGCAGTGTTATTCTTGTCATAAATGACATACTCATCGTTAACCCCATTTCCCAACTGAAGAAAATAAGGCTCAGAGGACAAGGTTTTCACATGGAGAAATGCACCAATTACATGTGAATAGTTACTATAGCTGCACACACGGTGTCTGTTCTGAAAACCTCATTAAGTGCATTAGATTCTGTTTCCATGTCCAGGTGAACATTTGACAAACATAGTTGTGCACTGTAAAAGCAGTTGTGCACAGCTGGGCAGAGCAGTTCCCAGCGAGTTCCACAAGGTCATTCAGCAAATGAATATCAAAACTGAAGCTGGATAACAGGTCTGTCTTTTATTAAGTAGAAAATATACTGTTATAAGAAAGTTTCTCTGAGGTTATATTGCCTGTTGAGTTGAAACAGGTTTTCCAGTCTCTTAGTGCCACTTTTCCCATTGTTCTCCTCTGAAAAAGCTCACTATCAACTGTGCAGCAGTGTCATTTCTGAAAGATGGATATATGAAGCAGGAGCATACATACTTTAATAATAAAGAACTTATTACTACAACAGAAATGTTGTTTCAGCTCTTTTTCTGTGCAGCAGAACAGTGGCACCCAGTGGCCGTTCATGCAAAAATACCAGCCAGTACAATGTTACAAACTCAAATGCCAGGGCAAAGAAAAACAAAAGGAAAAAGAAATTAGCACTTGTGTGTCTCTTTTTCCTGTATGCCTCTAGATATTCCTTAAAACCCTTTAAGCTCTGGACAAATTTCAATGACATTTCATGTTCCTTGATGCACATATCTATGTTAACTCCAGAATATAGATGTGTGCTTGTAGGTGTGCATATAAGTATTCTTTGTTATGTTTCTAAAAATAAAGTTTTTTTCTTTAAAAGAAATAATCTTTTTGCTATTTTTTTTCATTGAGGCAATAATAATCCTGTCTTCATGATTTCATTGTACTGTTTTTCATTGTTTTATGGACTTCTTCTAAAGGTGTAGTGTGAATTATTAGAGGGATTCTGAGGAAAATGTGAACATTTCCCCAAAGCAATTAGGACTGCATCTTTCCCCCATGTTTCAAATGTGTGCTGGATTGTAACATGAGTAAAGGCATTTTTGCCTATATCTAATTTATCTCCAATAATTGCATTTGAAAATCTTTGCCTGCTAAGTACATATATCCCAAATGTACATGAGAAGATTATCCATGGACAGTTCTTAGAAATATTTTCTTCCTGGAGTGTGCAGCTATAGTAAGCTAACCCAAACAATAAAAAACTTACTGACTTTATAGCTTATGCCAAATTTTTACCAGATTTTCAGAAAATTATTCAAAGCCTGTTAAAATTGCGGACAATCCAGTTTTGCGTGAGGCATCTGATTCCCCTTCATTGCTGTGGGTATTTTCCTCATTAGAGCAGAACTATGTTTGCATTTCTAAGGCTGTATGATAGGCTTTTGATAAGTTTTCTCAGTGCAGGTGGGACTGTAAAATTTTGATGTACCTCGTTGCATCAATGCTACAAGTTTGGACTGAAGGACTCAGTAGTTTAGTCCAAAGCTGTCCCTTCTTCTTCTCTCATTTCCAGAATGTTCTAGCAGCAGAACAGGCTGCTAAGGGAGTGACCTCAGCTAAGCTGTCTTCACCCTGGTTGGTTCATTTCTGACCCACTTGATGGTGCTGTGCATTTCTCTGAAATAACCTGTTGCCTCACTAAGAGAAGAGCTACATGTGTGCAGTTGCCACACTCACCTGTTTCCTGTGAAAATGAAGGTCACTACTAGAGATGATGACAACTTTCAAAAATCTGAATGTGCAGATGTGTGTAGGAAGTGTTTACTTGATGGCAAAAATCAAAAGGAAAGGTTAAAGGAGGTAATTAGCAAGTCATAGAACTTATTGTCTGAATGGTACCAAGTCAAATAGTTATTCACATCCCCTTGTCTGTCCATTACAGCCATGAATGTTATGGCTGTGGAAATCCTGCCAAAAGACGTAGTTGCCATGAAGAACTGATCTTCAGGTGAAATTCTGAATAAATGGATGGTATAGACCTGCCTGATCAGCCCTCCAGTCGTGTGTTGAAACGAGCCCAGTAGTTGGTGGACTAAGCTGGGCTTACAGTAAAAGACTTGATTACTAGAGGATTGGACCCCTGTTGTGGAGTGAATTTTCAATAACAGTTGTCTTTCTCTCTGCAGTTCCATTTTAGATCAAGGAAATAATTTCTATAAAGACTGGTTTAAATTTTTCCTATGAAAAATCTAGGTTTCAACATTTAACATGCTCCACTAAACCCCAGTTTTTTATCAGAAAATAACCAGCCATCTCAGCATATTATCTCTTCCAGTTCATATGAGGGTTATATGCAGTCAGTATGAGTAAAATGTATAAGTAACTCTTGTGTCTATCTAAAGATTTTGGGCAGTCACTCTATTTCAGATAATGCACAGGTATCATTTGGCCCATATTTATAGGCAGAAGATCTACTATCTGTCTATTCATGGCCTGAACCTAAAATAGATGGTGGGTAAACCATCTAAGTTTTGCAGCAGTAAAAGAATTTAATGCATTAAAGAGCTATTCTTTCTAGGCTATATAATATTTCTAATTTTAAGAAAGTTTAACAATCTAAGTTCACTTGCTTGCACGTTGGAAGCCAAGTCAATTTGATGTTTGAATTGGTAATGGCTTCTTAGCTGGAAAACTCATATCTCATGTTGAATTATTCTAAATCAGACAATAAAAATGATTTGAAGGCGAACTCAGAAATAAAAAATAAAAAGGATTTAAATAAGGCATGTTTAATGTCCCATGAGTCAACAAAATTGCTTTGTGGTTTAGATTGATTTTATATTATTAATAGGACTGTACAACAATCTCTTGCAAATCCTTTATTCCATTGATAATACCTTTTCCTAGTGCAAACATAGAAAGTATGCATATAGCAGAGGATGATAATAATTGTGAAATTAAGATCTAAAAACTTGAAAAACTCCAGGTATTCAGGATTTGATTAGAATATTCAGCCACCGTGTGAGTATTTGCAGTCAGACCTGCCTTCTGTGTGCCGTTTCTTCTTGACTTGGAATTTTTCTTCTTTCCTGAGAACAAAAAAAGATTAGAACTCTGGAGGATGAAAAAGTGGACTTTTTCAAAAGTGAACAGTTTGTAAAGTACAGTGTCACAAAATGGATTAAAAAGAAATGCCCTTAGTAATCTTTTTGCAGATGGGGTGCAAGGGACTTGTACCCCTTTGTTGAAAGCAGCGCTCGAGCAAATATCCAAGAGCTTTCCCAAGACTGGGAAGTGTAAATGAAGGGTGTTGCTTTTGAATCATCTTCTCTGAGGTTTTTCTGAAGCAGTCATTTTCTTACAGATTTTTCATGCTTCCACTGAATATTGAAGGCTGATGAAATGAACTCAAGGCTTTGGATGGCCAGATGTAGGAAATCAGAGTGTGAGGAGGGAGGCTGCCCTGTTGGGATGCACACAGCAGTGTTTGTGTGTGGGGAAACTGGGAGAGGATTGTGCTCATCCTTTCAAAAACGTTGCAGGCGACAGAAGACTTTTTCCTGCAGTAGCCCAGCCCTCAGCCAGTGGCAGATGTGCAGTGCAGAGGGAGAAAAGAGATGTGAATTCTCTTTGCAGAGAGTGAAGAGTGGAGGAAGCACTTGAAGTGAGGACAGATGGCTGTTGGATCTCCAATGAGGCTGGAAAACCTTGGGCTTGGGACTTTGGCCACAGACCTGTGAGAATGTGCTTTAGAAGTTCGGGGTTACTGAATCCAAGAGCAGGAAGTACTGGAAATTATGTGAAGAATAAATTAGATAATTTAATATAGAGATATTAGAGTATAGGCAGGAGCACAGGGGGAACAGAGAGTGAAATGAAAAGAAAATAGTTGAAAGATAGATGAGATGTTTAGCACATTGACAGAAAGGGATAGGTATGAAGTCCCTCAAGATTCTAAGATTCACCTGAGAAGGAGAAGATTGACAGACCTTTAAGAAAGAACCTGAAAGAAGGGCTTGAACTTGTCCTTTGTTTTCTTGGAAGCTGGCTACCTGGGACTAGGATAGAGTTTTCAGTGTGTCTGGAGAACTGAACTAATTAATGAGGTGAGGCAAAGGTTCAAACCTACTGAATGTACTGAGGAAGACAGAAAGGCCTCAACTCCTGAGAAAACCTGATCATGCCATCTGTGAGGCAGAAGTTCCCTTTAGATTCTTACATGGCCCTGAGATGCACTGAGAATTTTTTTACAAGTACATCTTGATTTGCAAGATTGAAAAAGAAAACATGACCAATGAAAAAAGAAGGTGCAGAAAGCTTTCTTTTAGTACACATACTTAAACAAACACTGCTTGCACCATCAGAAACCCCTGAGAAGGAGACGTGTATTTCTAAATACTCTGATGTTAGAGGTCATAACCCATCTTTTCTTTTGCAGCTCACAAATATATTGTACACCCATGTGGAAAGCCTTGTAGATGATTTAGTAGAATGAGTACCATTGGTCTTTTTGTTCTCATTTTTGTAAGCTGTAAGTCTTTATCCTCCCCCATCCTTTTCAGAAAACTAAAGTGAATTCATCTATGAATCCTTTAGGCCTTTGCATCCCATGAAGTGTAAGAACTAAGCAGTTAACATTTGTAAAGCATATAACACAAATTTTAAGGGCCTTCAGAATGCATACACTGCTCTGCTGAAACTGTGTGCATTGAGTTGGGCTTTATTTGAAATATTTTTTTGTTTGGTGCTTGTTAGAGTTGGCAGCAGTAGAGTGATCTTATTCAGGCTTCTGGCTCCTCTTGTTGCAGCAAGAGAGTAGGAAAAACTGGAGAGGGCAACAGAAGGAGATTACTTCTGCAAAGTTTGTGATTAGACTTAAAATCTCTGCTTAAAAAAACTGGCTTGTGTGAGCAAGGTCACAAAAATGAATTGCATGATCTTTTTCCTTTTTAAGTTAGGCTTTTCCTTTGTTAAGAAAAGAACAGGGAAAATAACCTTAAGAGCAAAGGTCCTCAGAGATATTTGTTGGTTATCATCAGCTGTGATGGAGCTGGATGTGGCTGACAGCAAGAACCATCCTCAGACTCTGCAGCTTCCCACCCTGCAGAGCCATTGCAAGGGAAAGCCCATGTTTACAGCCTCTCTTTTGCCATCAGCACCCCACCCCCATCTCCAGGACACCTGGGTGCCCAGGTGAGCCCTTGGCAAGGGCAGGGGAGAACATGCTGCCCCTGACCTCTGCTGCCCTAGCACACAGGAGGCTGTGCTAGAACTGACTCCTCTCCTTCAGACCAGCCCTGAACTCATCTGGCTTTGCAGGGGGAATCAATAGATGTCGATAGAGATTTTTTTCTAAATCCTAAAGGTCAGTCCTGGGCAGTGTAATGTGTTTCCTTCAGGAAACAAGTGAAAAAAATTCACCTGGAGAAGCGACTGTATCCAGGAGGTTTGGGGCTTATATTTCCTGTTGTTATTGAAGGCTGAGAAAGATGCTTATTTATATTTCTGCAAATTAGGAGGACAGTGCCTATACAAGGAGACCTTTTTTTCCCCTCTGATGACTCAGAAGACACAATGTCTGCGGTGACTCAATCTCAGTGTTAAAGCCTCTCTGTTGTCATTCATGGCGTGTTCAATAGAAGTGATTTATTGCCTGTCTGCAAGTCAAGACACTTGATCATTATCATCTTCCCTCCCCCACATCAACCTTTTCCCATCTTATGCAAGCCCAAGCTAATTTAGATAAGGTCAAGATCTAGGCCACTCCTCAAAAGTTTTTTAACATGGCTTTGCCTTCAGGTCCTTCCATCTCATTCTTGAAACATCTTTTGTAGTATCCCCAAGGCAGAGCTGGAAGAGAAGGTTAGTGGATAATTCAGTAGTTAAGCTATCCTCCAATATTTGATATGCCTCCAAGGCATTACACTTTCACTTGTATCTGGTAAATTGCTGGGAGCTTTCTTCAGTGGTTAATTATCTTTATGAAATACGTGGAGTTTGCAGTGATGCAGAACTTTGAAAAATTCTTCTCACATTATCATTCTAAAGGTGGACAAATAGATGTTACAAGTTTATCTCCATAGTCTTTGGAATTTGTGTATATGTATGTGTGCATATAAATATATGTTTATGTGGAATAGCAAAAGAAATTAAAAGGCTGTTTAACCCTTCTTATACATGGGATACGAACTTAAATTATCCCTTTCCCCATTAGCTGTGAAGGCAGAAATCCTCTCTGAATATTTCTTCTCATGTTCAGTGTGAAAAGTGAAGCAGGAACAAGATTTTTAAAGGATTTTTTTTTCCCCAAACCATCCCCGCAGACATTTTCTGAAAAGGATAATCCATCTTAAAACATGTTGACTTGCAAATTCGTCATGCCCCTGGCAGATCGGGAGAATGCTGCAGAGACTAAAGAGCCACCAGATATAGCTCTGTCCTCCAGCAACATCCTGGGGAGTTTCATAGAGTTGGAGGTGAGTTTTGTGGGCTGCTTTGCCCAGCCAGCTGAGTGCAGAGCACAGGAGAGACGGTGTGAGGGACAGAAACAACCTTCTGCACCCTAAGGAACAACAAGACAGGGAGCAATCGCTATAAGCATTTTTTTCCCCTTAAATCATAACTTATGAGCAGGAAGAGTGTTCTTTGTGCATATTCCTGTCCTGCTCAGCAGAGAACTATGTCTGTGTATTTATTGGGTTAAATTCTCTTTGAATATGTCAATCAAAGTCTCTTAGAAACATACATTTGGCCAGACTGATTGGAAATATTTTTTTTTTCAATTTCTGATGATATCTTACAGAAAATGAAAGTATCTTATTCATACAACCACTTAGTATTTTCCATTCCATTATAAGAAGGCTAACATTGCTCATATCACCACTGGGATACTGAGTAAAATCAATATATTTTAATTACTAGTGACCTGTGCTTCTGTTATCTAAGACTTCCATTGCACATACGTTGAACCTGAGGCAAATTTAGGTATCACTGAATTAAGTTTGGTTTGTGTTTGTATGGAAGGTTTTGGTATCCCAGGAAAGCAAGCTGGACATAGCACTTAGTGCTTGGTTTAGTTGACATGGTGCTGGTGCTCAGTCAGCAGTCGGACTTGATGATCTTGGAGGTCTTTTCCAACCTTAATGATTGTATGGTTCTGTGATTGTAAGATGTATGGTGAGATTGTTTGATATCTTCTTTGAGATGGGGCTGCACTGAAGGACTACAGGGGCCAAAGAGGGACTATGTGCACTCCTAAGTCTGCAAGACCCTGAGTCATGCGTGGTAGAAGTCATGAAGAGCAGGTAGAGCCAGAATCTGAGGTACTTGGGCCCAGCAGGCTGTTTGCCAGGAAGCAGGTTGTGGATTGTTTGTCTGTAACCAGCTTAAATGATGCACAGCTTTGCACTGACTCCTTCATTTCTGCAGTAGGGCTGGGCTGGGCTGCCAAGACCATCCATCTGAGGAGCAGGGGGCTGTGGGGGTCAGCATGGCTCACCAAAGGATTCTCAGCCTCATCCATGTAAGGCAGAGATGGACCACTGATACAGGGACACAGCATTAGGCTTTCTTCCACCTTAACTCCACTCCTGTAAGTTGGAAATCTGAACAATGGCTGAGCAAGCAAGATTATCTTTGCTTCAGCTTGTTGGATGATGAGCATCTAGATACATATTCTACTCAGCACATTTGAGAATAGCTGAATTTCTGCTCTTTCCTATTCTGTAAATCTGCAGTGTCATACCCTAAATCCAGACTTTGCCAAATGCTTTTCTTTTTAGTTCAAATAACTGCATTGAGTTAATTTGCTTTTCTCATGCTCCTCCTTTTTATGATCATTCACATGGTTCTCTTCTGCTAGTCAGTTCCTCAGGGGAGAGTAGGGGAAGGAATACACTTCAAAGTTTTATGAGGGTACACTCACAGAAGCTTAATATTAAATTTAAACTTGAAGATGTGCATGCCAGAATTGCTCTCCTTCATTTCTATTCTACTGTGCAGCTCTCTGACTCTGGAGTATTGAACATGCCAAGAAAGTTCAGAATGTGGCTTAATTTTTAGGGAACCTGTCTGCTTAAAAAGGCAGTGTACCTGAGTTGAAATGAAATAACTAGTGGAAATTCTATGAACAGAAAGAAAATACATGTCAGATAAATTATTCATTTTGAATTGTTTGCCTTTGGCTGCTTAAATGGGACAAAAGTATCACCACAAAACCAATCATGTTTTGCAGTTAGTTTTGAACTTCTTATATTTTAAATTTCAATATTTGTCTTATAAACTGCTAGGTGTTTTTGTGAGAAAACTCATGAATTCAGCTTCCAAACTCAATCTCAGCAGTGAAAATTATTTAAGAATGAAGTTACAGTGCTATATTTTGAAAGGAAAGACCTCATCCTGAGGCTGAAATATCTCTCTAGCAACTGGAAATAGAGTTAAGCTTGCCAAGAGTTCCTTGTGAAGCAGATGGAGAGGCAACTAACAACCTTGATGAAATCTTGTTGGCTAAGCCTTCTGAGTACCCAGAGAGCTCCCAGAGTTACCTGCAAATTAACTTGATCACTGCCCTGTATGAAAATGTCCTTCACTCCTGTCAATGTCTGGTGCAATTTTGCACCCTTCCTCCTCCCGGTGCAGAACTGTTTGTTCTGAACACACAGTTTAACTCTCAGTTATCTCTTCATGTGTTTAAGAGTGATTACAGGTCTGTCACTGACTCCTGGAGAACTTTGATGGCCTTGTGCATCTTCTTTCTCACAGGCTTTATACTTAGTTCCTGCATACATTTAATTACTGCATAAAATAGTATTATATATGGCTGCATGCACTGAAGGATAGAAAAGGCAAATGTTTGATTGTTGAGTGAAACTGGTTTGCTGAATGCAGAGAAACAGCCTTGGACTCTGCTGGTGTTCTCAGATGCACAACATGATCAAAAGCTGATTGTAAGATGATGGTATCAGTCTGTCTTTTCTTGCTGCTGGTGGGTTCTGAATATAAATCACAAGCTGCGTGTGCTTTGGCTGATCCTCTGTTCCCACAGTGACCTTAGAGTAAATGTATTGTTTTTTCATTTATATTTAAGAACAGATGAAAGTATGTTGGGGCTTGCTTCCCTACCCGCACAAACTAAATCAATATTTCACACACATTCTGTGTTAGCAATTAGTTGTTCATGTAACGTCTGTTTTAGAAGTTACCACACCATCCTCCATTCTGTTTGTTTCTTATTCTCACAAGTGTTAAACCAAAAAAGGGGGGATCAGAAGTTTTGTGTAATTGACACTACTTTCTTTTCTTTTGCAAAAAAACTGCCTGCACAGAAATCACACTGTGAAGTGAGTAGATATGTAGGTATAAAGTCATTGATGCTCACCCTCTGCTTCCACTCTATGAGACCTGAGTATTCAGACTTGTGTCTGTGTGTCAGTTTAATTATTAAGGGCTTCTCAGTCCACAAAGCCAAATTATGCTCTTTGATATGCAAGGAGCCCCTCCTCTGAAGCTCTGAAGCTGGAGCAACCATAGCTAGTGCACTAGTGTAGGTGGCCTTCAGGGACTGCAGTGTTCACAAGCCCAAGAGTGAAGGCAGCCTGTACTTTCAGAGTGGGTGGGCTTTGGGAATTGCAAGGCAATGTGCTCCTGCTGGAGGGAAGAGTGGCATTCCAAACCTGTCTGGAGAGCATAGGTGGCCAAGCCTTGCAGGCAGCTTTGAGAGGAACAGCCTCCAGCCCACAAATGTTGGGCATGGTCTGTGCTGGTCTCCTTGTGACTCAGGAGGGACAGATGGTGAGAGGAGCCCTTTTCTTCTGCAGAATGTACGGAAGAGGGTTTGGGACCAGAGAGAGGAGATGCAGCTGCTGTCTTGCAGATCACTTATTTGGTGTGGTTCTGAATTTTATTCCACTGAGTTTAAAGAAAGGAAATAGGTAATAGTGTAAAAAGCAAGATATATATTGTCAGATAAATGCATGAGCTGGGTACAAGAGGAGGACAGGGAGTAGACATGCAGGCAGTGGTCAAGCATCTGAAGTAGTATTCTGCATCATTGGGGTCTTTCAGATTTTTTTTTTTTTTGGAACCAAAATGGCACTTTTTGAACTCAAAAGTTGACCTAGAAACACTCTTTTTTTATGTTATTTTTAACAGGAAATATACACATATATATTTTTAAAACTATTTTTCACTGAATCTAATTTGACAAGTGAGTACTGTGTGGAGAGAAAGGTTTCACATCTGTATGGAAAGTAAAAATTGTTCATGGAAAGAAATATTATTCATTCCATGAAAGGAAGTAAGAGATTTCTTTTACATAGAAAGAAAGCTGGTTTGGTAAAGTCATTATTTTCTTAAAAATGCATTCAAGATTAAATTATGAGTCAATGTTAGTTGAGTTTGTTGATTAGTTTCGGATTCATTAAGAAGGAACATTTTCAATATATACAATGAAATTATGATGCAAGCTACATAAGGTCTCTTTATAGATCTTTCATTTCTAATTAAATATTTGGAAATTCTTAACCCTTTGCTGAAAATTTGCCTCCCAAATTGATTTTAGATTGTCTAAGAACAGGGTTTTGTAATTTCATTAAAAAAAATTTGCTTTAAATAAATAAATAGATAAATAAAAAAAGGCCATTTCCTCTCCCCATCTCTAGAAGAAACCCATGGTTGCTATGTAGTTGATTACATTAGCACACTTATACCCTTTTCCCCCACTATTTCCATATCTGTTATCTCTGTACCTTCACATTTGCTCACATCTGCTCTGGGGTGAGTTCCAATGTCAAGGTGGTTTCAGGACAGACAATAGTGTGAGCTCTTCTGCTGGAATTTCCAGAGAACAATTTCTCATGGAAGAGTTCTCAAGTAGCAGAGAGGGAATATAGGGCAAATGAGTCCTGGCAGTGTCACTATTTCATCACAGAAGAGCTGAGGACAAGGGGAGGGATCACACGATGCCGTGTGGAACAGCCCCACCACAATCCTGCAGCCTCTGCTGTTCTTCGAGGCAATTTGTGATGACACTGCTCCAGCCAGCACTTGCTGGATGTCTGCACGTCCCACTCCCTGGAACAGCAGTTAGGGTTTGATCCCAGCTGGCTCACCCCGAGCGCCTGAGCTGTGTGCACATCATGGCTCTGTTGCCTGAGGGCCGTGAGTTCTGTGGAAATCTGTTAGCAAAGGAGAAGTCTTTCTCATCTCCTGCTAATTCCTACAGCTGCAACCACAGAGAAGCATCATGCTCTGTGCAGGCAAATAGATCTCTCAGAATGGAAGCAATTTCCTGTTTTCAGGAACCTGTAATAAGATTAAGAAAAAAAAGCCCCCCACAAATTTAGTAAATTCGCTAAGGAGATTATTGCACTGAAGTCAGACAAGTTTAAAAGTGCATTTCCTGTTTGCCACAGAACTTTTGGTCATTAGTTTGCCAGGCCTGACCTAGAGGAAGCTTTTCTGCATGTTTGGGACTTCCCTTCTTTAGACAAAAGGTACAAATGCTGACAAATGGAAAGTCATATAGAAATATACATACAGGTCAAACAACTGTTTATCTCCTGGAGCAAACAAACTAATCTACTTGAGATACAGCAGATTCCTTAGGTGATACAAAATATCCTGAATGTACCCCAAGACTGTGGAATTACACTCGGTTAAACCTCAGCTGTGGCTTTGGCTCTGGCATACAGGCAAAGATTTTTCTATTAGAAGCCTGAGAAGTTCTGAGAACTTGAGCTTCCCATTAGAGTGGCATCCTTGGGGCTTTAATTTGAATTCTGAAAGGTTTTGAGGTTGTGATGGAGTAACTCTGTACGGCATCGGCTCATTCCCAGTTCTGAGCAACTCATAATTTCTTCCTTAAAATCTAGTTTCTTTGTAAGTGACATTTTCAAACAAGAGCTTTTGAATGATGCTTGTATTTGCAGTTACCCAAGCTGAGAATGTGTAAAGAAGGAGTGAAGGTTTCAAAAATAATGTTGTAAATAGCTAAATAAATAAATAATGTTTGTAAATAAAGTATTTGCATATGCTAAATATTACATCAAGTGAAATATCTACTTCACATTTTGTTTTTCCAGAAAGGAAAGAAAAAAACCCTCACATCATATATTGCATGTCTTTCTCTCTGTTAAATAATTTGTCCATTATAGCATAAATCATACTTAAAAGTGTGCACATGCTTATTGTTTTCTCTGTGATTTTGACACTGGTGTAGAGTGAAATCATTCAGATGTGGAAGCTTGTGGATAATGTGCCAGGTGAGTTGTTACCTGACATGTGTCAGGGAGTTCACATGACACTTGGCCTTACATTCCCCACTCCCTGTGTTTCAGTTTCCTGAGAAAGCTGGAAGCATTCCTTCTGACGGGGAGAGTTGGGAGGGCTTGGACCTTTCTGCCTGAGATGACCCTTCAGTACCTGTGGTCTACAGAAATGCTAAACTCCCTTGAGATAAAAAGCAGGCTGCTCAAAAAGCCCTGTCTTTCTTACAGATTTGTACTCAGCTTCTACTTTCTTTCCTGAAGTACTTGTAAGGCTTTTTGCACTTTTCCAACTGCACTTGCAGAAGCTTTGTGCTGCCTCACTGGCAGGAATCTCAAAACAGCAGGTGCTTCCAGTGTGGGCTTTGCAGCGGGTACTGACCTCTGTGCTCCTCTGCTCCTGGCTGAGCTACCTTAAACCAAGTTTACAGCAAAATGTAAACCACAGAAGTAGATTTTAAATCCATCACACGCTTTCCAGCAAAGCAGCATTTGATTACAGCTTGCTGCAAGTAAGATGAGCCCAGAGCCCAGGTGGGTTGGGAGTGTTTTTTTTCTGGCTTGCTGTTTCTCTCCTGCAGTATGTGAGGGTTCTCCTAAGATGCTGGATTGCTGATGAACTCAACAGTGAATTCTAAGTCTAAAAAAAATCACCTCAGGATGAGGCAACCATTGTTTGTTTGAGATTTTTTTGTCTTTTAATTTATTTCCTCTGGAACAAGGGAAGCATTATATCTACTCAGCAGATGTATCCTGTTATCCTATAGCTCTTATTCTCAACCTTCATTTTGCCAGGCTGATGAAGCTATGGAGAGTTAACCTTTGTCTTGAGAAGGTGGTAAGTTATTCATCAAACAATTATGCATTTCTATCAATACCAAGCATTCCAAGGCACTAAAAGCCCTTTGGTACTAGGGACAAGCTCCTGTGTAAGGATGGCTGGGTAAATCAGTGTTAAGCCTTGTCTGCAGATACATCTCTGCCTCACTCGACCCCATTTCTCACAATATCCAAGAATCTGTAATGGATCAGAATAATTGTTTAACATTATCTTGAGGTTTCACTGACTGGTGCGTAGCTGGGTCTAAGAGAAACATTTTTACTGAACAGTGTGAGAGCAGAGCGCTGCTATTTCAATTTTGTTTACTCAGTTAGTACCCCAGCAAGTCAAAGTACTGTCAAACCCCCACAAAGATCCAGCTGGTGAGCTGGCCTGGTACGTTTTCTGTCTATCACACACTGTCAGTGTGTTCATTAGGCTTGTTTCAAAGAAAGGGCTCTAAATGCAGAAAGAAAACCATGCCACTGGGCTCAGTCAGTGTGAAAGGTTGGCTGCACTTTTACTAGCTACGTGTTTTATTATGTTACTGACCTACTTTAGTTTTAGATTTTTTTTTTTAATAGTAATTTTTCGTTGCCATTAATGCTGCAACTATCCTCCATGGGAGCATTTAACCATGAAAAATGCACATAGAAAATTGCTGGAATTTAAATGAAAGATACAGCATGCAGAAAAGTAATTTGATCAGGAAAATTTTTCATATCCTTTCATGGGTGAAGAATACTGAGGGCCAATTGGTATTTCAAAGTTCAGGTTAAATTCACATCATGATGGCAGAGGAATACAGTATATCAGTTGTAAGAGAAGATGAGTTATAGCTTGAATGGTGATTGTGTCAGATAAATGGACAGTATCTTGAAGGTTGCTTATAAGTGTTTGTAAGTATTTATTGCTGTACTTTATCATTAAGGCAAAGTCTGAGTGAATATAGATCCATCTTTACATACTGTGCTCCAGTACCTTCCTATACATAGTACAGGCTGTAAGAAGATTTATTGGCAATAATGACTGGTCTGTTCATGGGAACAGGGGGAACTCCGAGAGATGAATGACTGAATAAAATGTAAAAGGGGTATACTGCAGTCTGTCCAGTTATTAGCAAATGCATGCAGAGTTGCTCCATTTAATTCACTTTGCTCTAAGGGGGAGTCACTTCCAAGAAACAGCCCAAAACCTTGTTATAAACCCTTTTGGAACAGCTGCTCAGCCCCTGCAGAGCACGACGAGGCAGCCTCCCCTATTTACAGAGAACAGAGTCCTGCTAGACTCCAATTTGCTCTGCAGTAAGCGCTGACCTCAACACCCACTGGGAGAAGGGAATTTGAAACTCAGAGTCACTCAGCACTGTGGAGGATTAAAGGTTCCAGTTTCACTCCATTTAAATGCATGCTCAAACTTTTTTTGGTGCCTTGAATTAGATTATCAAAATGGAATTAAATTTGAGAACACCGAAATTTAATGTGCAATGGAACTCTTATTTTCTTGCCTGCCTCAATTATAACAAAAAGACCCCTGTGCTTTTTGTACTTTCATGGCAAGTACCCAATGCGAAGAAGAAAAGACTATAAGGAAAATTAAGAGCTTCCCTTTTCTGGACTCCCCAGTAGCTCTCTAACTTTGAACAGATTGGTATCCACAGCTCCAGCTTCAAACCCTGAAAGAAAGTGGCTTTGTCTGATAGTTTTATTATATGTTTTTAAACTACGTGCGATGAAAGAAGTGGTGATTTAGTGGTTCTGCAGTGCTTTACTGGCTCAAGTTCAGATTATAACAGACTGCTAACCCCTATTTCTCACCTGTAACTCCAACCTATAAATTATAAACACGTTGGCACAATCGTTAGATTATTATTTTTTTATAGCTCTCAATTTACAACTCTGGCTGTCCTTGAGCTGGTTCTTTGTATTTGTTACAGTCTCCTGAGGGAGGATTCATTGACTGGTGACTCCACATTTTAGCTCAGAGAAAATTCAGTCTCATTGCAGTGTCTTCAATTTTTCACAAGACCCTACTGTTCCTCATTGATTATGTACTGAGGATTAATTATGCTGTCACTTAATGTATTTACATGCTTGGACAATGTATTGGCTCACTTATTCTGGTATGGTCAGCATTTTTCCCTAGTATGGGCCATGGTTGTGTTATTAATTGCTGGAGGAGCAACATGTTGCCCTTAGAATGAATGGAAGGGGTTGGTTAGCAAAGTTGTATTTATTCCCTTCATAAATCTATGAAGATATTTTTCTCTTGTGACTCTGAGAACTGGGCTGCCTACACCTTTTGCCTTGGAGGCATCAGAAATCTTGGTGTTTCATGAAAGAGGATTACTCTTCAGTAGGTTGTTTTACACAGGTCAGTGCACTGTCCAGAGAAATGTGATATTATGCAAATCTGCTTTTTCAAATACATAATGAATGAAGTGGGATCAAATACGGGAAATCTGTGACATGGATTCTTACTTTTGATAATTGGAAACCTCTATCCATTCATCTGGCAGATCTTTAAAGATAGCAAGATAGGTGGATATTAAATATATAATTTAAAATGTTTCTCAATGGAGTTCAGAAAGAAAAAGTCAGATTTAAAATAGTAAAGAACTAGGCATTTTGGTGTCCTGGGAATACAGTTTAGAGCCTAACCATTCACTCTTCCAAGAAACCACAGAAGAGCTAAAGGGGAGGACATGCCAGGAGGTTTTCTCCATAAAATGCTTTGTCGTTGCAGGGGACAGAATCATCATTATAGTTTCCTTCACTTGCTTCTCCAGAGGCTGTTTAGGATTAGCCCCAAAACTGGTGGGAAAATGCTAGAAAGCCAGTGGCATTTACAGAAAAGGTGTCAAGCCAGTTCCCCCCTAAAATGTAACATTTCCATACTCAGATGCATAAATTTCTTGCTATTTATGCAGGAATCACCTTGTGTGAAACAATGGTTCCTGTCCATGATGGGAACCAGGAGGGAAGTGCTGAGATAAAATGTCATTGAGACATCACCTGACATGATATATTACCACCTAAAATCACAGAGGCACCTTGAGAGCCATATGGCCCAGAGGGCTGAGTAACAATGTCAAGTCTGAACATTTATTCCTCTCAGTCTTCTCAGTTTGGGCCTCTGGACTTTTGAGATCCTAGGAAAAGGGAATTCTGCTACATGAAAAGTGTGATCATGTGAGCAGATACAGCACAAATGTGTTCTGAACATTGGCTTATTAACTTGGTAGAAATAAACACTGTATAGAAGCTGAAGGTAGAGGTCAGGAGGAGGCACAGCTTTTCCTCTGTTGCAAAAAGCAGAAAATCCACCACTAATAGTTTTTTTTCCCTGATTTACGTATGTAATAGTTCCTTCTTGGGTGCTGCAGCAGATGGTTTTTGTGTGTTTAAATTCCTTGTAGCCATAAATCCCAGACTAGCAGAATCCCTAATCCTCCTCTTTGGTTTACCTAGTAAAAGATGAAGTTATGAGAGGAGAAAGCCCTCTGAATTATAAAAATAATCCTAAAAGCTTCTAGGTCTGTTACATGCAGAAAGAGAAAAGGTTTGAATGTTATTCTTCCACTTTTTTTTTTTTTTTTTACACAGGTCTAGGGGAGTATTTTTAGCCAACTCTATTGTTTGTTTTCTTGGTGTGATGCTGCTTGTGTCCAACAGTGGTTATGTTAGACATTTGAATGTTACAGGTGTGGTGTTTCACACAGCATCAGTCAGTTAACAAGAGAAAACAGGCAGGACTCAATTAAACAGTGAAAATAGTGCAGCTCAGGCTGGGTGTGCTCAGAATTGGATGGTGTAGTCATCCCCACACTGATCTCATTTTCACAGGAATTCACTCTGAGGTATTTCTTCTCATCCAATATTTGTTAAATACTTGAATCATTCTAAGACTGCATTTTACAGTTAGAAATTACACTTGTTTAGCAGTGGTGTCTGTCAGCTGATTTTCTCCCACTTGTGGACAAACCTGTGGCTGGAGGCCTGGGATAGTGTATCTGTGCAGTGAAATAAAGCACAACTCCTCTGCACTCACACTTGGAATGTTCCCTTGACTATGGAGATCTAATGTGCAAATACAGATCTCCAGGGACTTCCTACTCAACACCTTGGTGTCAGTGATCTGACTGATCACTCAGTGAACTGAGTTTTTCTAGGATCTAAGACTGACGTCAAGGCATATAGTGCCAGACCATATCATTAATTAATATTAGCCTAAATTTGGTATTCTTATTTTTAAGGCACACATCTCTGTAACAGCTCATTAAGTTTTGTATGAACATGTTGTATCTGAGACTCTTATAGTGTGTTTGATACGGGACTCTGAGTTCAGTAGCTGCTCAGCTGTAGCTGGGTGGGTGCAGTGCCAACACTGTGGCTGTGAGCTCTGAGACACAGCACTCCAAGCTGATTCACATCTAGGCCATAACTGTGCTGCTCCTGGATGGACATCTCTGCTTTGTGAGTCTTATGCTAACAGACAGATCTGAAGTCAGTGTTCAGAACCTTTAAATTGCTGGCCTGATGTCAAGGCAGAAATTTCCTGTGCTTGCAAAATAGGGACACACCCTATTTTGGCATGACGATATTAAGATTTCTTAAATTGAGAGAAATGCAGGATTTACATCAAGCCACACTTCTTTATGAGATCACTCTCCACCTTGTTACATGACTGCTGTGAACCACTGGGCTTCTGAGGTCTCTGCCTCGCAATCTTTCATACTAATTTGATATCAAGGTGCAAACCTCTTTTTGTTGTCATTTCTGTAGTAACTTTAGGATATTGTGCTGATATTAAACCAGCAGTTTCAGTAAGAGTTACTGCTCTGTCTCTCCTGTTGCTGTGTAAGTATGAAGGCAGAAAACTGAGTCATCATCTCCTATAAGATGGGTTGGTGACACAGTGTGAGTGCAGTGCCAGTCTGTCTCACATGAACACACAAGTGTGTGTGGGGGAACAGCTTCAACAAAAAATTAACTATGTGATGGTACTAGTCTTACATAATTCCTGGGCTAGACCTAATGTGTGATCACACCAGTCACTTACAGGGGAAACTACTGAAAAGGAGGATCTTGTATGAACTGCAAGAAAAATTCTTTTTCTTATTATTTCTAGTGATGGCATTGTCACTGAATATGGGAGAATTCTGGTAGGTGAACAAGTTTTAGGTGCCATTATCATTTTACCGAGAGTGATACAGTCCAGTTAGAATAGTTCAGAACACTATGATACCGTAAGTACCACATGTGACAGTGTTCAAGAAGGGATTGATCTGGAAGAGGAAATGTTTATTCCCTGGAGAGACCAGAAAAAGGAGGAGGGACAATCGCTGTGAGTGAAAGAGGGAAACCCAGGGACACTGCATGCCTTAGAAGTTCGGGAGAAAGGTGAGAATGAGAAGAGTATTTAGATCTTTGTGTAGGAAAAGCAAAGGACAACTGCAGGAAGACAGCTGTAGCATTCTGAAAGCTTATTCCACACAGTAGGATTAGCTCCATGCAGTTCACTGAACAAGAGCAATGCATTGACTGCACGACAAAAGCAGCCTGTGGTTATTCACTGTCTCATGTTTTTTATTCGTTCTTCCCTTTTCTTTTTCCTTTTTTTTTCTTTTTTTTTTTCTTATTTTTTTAGTACTTTTCCCCCCTTAGTGGCTTACATTATTTTACTTATCATGTGTGTCCTAAGGGATTTTTAAGGAGGATTGAGAGCTGTGTTTGTGTCAGATGGAGCCTGAATGCTAATTACCAGCTTGACAGGGTATAATAACAATACAAGAGCATCAGTGACAGAAAAAAAATGAGCAGAATATACAATTATTTTATAAAAGAGTTTCTTTCCTTGAGGGAAAAATCTGCACATTTACCATCTGTGACAAAGGAGATGTTGAACTGTGTAAGTGAATTACCCATAGCTCTGCGTACATGTGTGTATGGAACAGGATGAACTTGAAATGACATTAAGCAATTTTGTTATTGCAAGAAAAGACTAGAAAAGGTACTGAACTGCAAAGCTGCATTTTCCTCTTTCAAAAGCCTAATTCAGGTTGATAAATGAAACATGATGTAAAGCAGAAATACTATACAGACTTCTATGGAAATGTTTATTATACTGCACAAAGCTTTCATTTTTCTTCATGCCACATTCTAGATGGAAACCTATAGCATGTTGGAAGAAAACTATAGAAGACCTAAGTTGTGTCACTATTAATGATATGTTTAGATGGAGTTTATTCATGTACAACAAAGGACATTTTAGCAATAATAAGGGATGACTCTCAGCAACAAAATGCTCTTACTCTAAAATAAGTGTATTATCTAAGATGCTCTCAACTACCTTTACAATACGAATTGCTATCTGGTTTTCAGTCTGGTCTTCAGTTTTCACTTAAGTAGCATCAGAAAATTAGGCCATGTGACATTGCACAAATTAAATTCTGGATTTTCTCAGTTAACTTTTTCATGTCCAAGAGAAGGCTTCTTACCTTTGTGCCCCTTATGTGTTTGATTAGAAATGGTCCTTCAAAAAACTCTTAGCTCAAGCCCTGTATAATTATGTCTTGTCAAATGACAGCTGAATCTGGACCTTTCACTTGTGATGTTCTTCAGCTTGCAAAAGAAGGTAATAGAGTATGTTTGATGTCAAAACTGAGAGTCAGGAGACAGGTCACAGACATACCTGGTACAGGCTTTGGAAAGCAGCAAAGGGTTCGGGTCTGGGGTGCCTGAGAAAATAACTTCCCTTGGGAGCCTTCCAACAGGGAACACCTTTCCTCTTACTGATGTTCTCAGGCCATAGCTAATGGCAGAGTCATGGCTGTAGTACTAAATACTGATTTGTAATCAAAGGAGATGAATCAGCCAAAAAAGAGTCCAATTTTAGAAGAAACCTGGAAGAAAACCTGGAGAGAAGAATCAAAGAAAAGGTGTAGCCTATCTATCTATCTATCTATCTATCTATCTATCTATCTATCTATCTATCTATCTATCTATCTATCTATCTATCTATCTATCTATCTATCTATCTATCTATCTATCTATCTATCATTCCTGTGGCAAAACCATTCTAAAACAAAGTGGAAGATTTGAGACAACCACATACAAGAAGGCAGATGGAATTTCTGTGGATCAAAGGAGTGTGTATACATTGCAGACTCAGGCACATTGATAACATCTAAATTTTTAGATATATAAAATAACACCTCTGTGTTCACTGGAGTTGTGTTATTTTCTGTTCTTCCTCAAGAAGGACATCATCAGAACTTTCCTGTACTCCTTGGAATAATTTAGGCAGCTTACAGACTTTAACCTGTAACAAGAACTCTGCCTTGATCATTACAGGAGAGGGAAAATGCTGTTATCACCAGTTCACCACAGAATGATGCCCATGCAAAAATATTTTGATTCTGACTGTAAGAAGCACCTTATTGCATAGAACAGCAGGTGAGTTGTGATGTGCTTGGCATTACACAGCCTTCATTTAGCAAGTGGTTAGTTTTCTTCTCATCATATAGGTACAAGTACATTTTCTATATATGTTACTAAACCAGTGAGGATTTTAGCTGAGCTAAATAATGACAACCATGAAAAGCAGGTCTGTGGTATATAGCAGAAGTACCTGCAGACAGAGCTGTCATGGCACTAAATTACTGCATTCTTTTTGCTGTATTGAAGGAATATTATATGATACCACTAGAAGGGCCAGTTGACACAAGGCAGGGAAGTTTAGTGTGGTTCAGCAGTCATCATTAACTATATGAATACTGAGTCAAATAGTTTTAATAATGCATGTCAAATATTTAGTAATGTAATCTATTTTTAGTGTTTATTTCCTTGCAGTTTGTTGTTAGGGAAAATAGAGGGTATGTTATTTGTCTTTCTACATTTCATCTTGCAGTCAGAGTTTGCCAGTAACAGTACTTGCATGATCTAAAGGCTAAAAATGTAAATAATATATATTTCCTATATCTGTGGCAGATATGTGACAAGCTGGCAGACCATGAATGAAATAACTTCAAATATTTTTGCCTAGAAAAGACAGGCATTACATAGGCTGTGTACCCAGTTGTAGAGACAGCTGGTAAAATCTTGGCTCTAAGTTGACAGGAAAACTCTCACTGGCTGCACTGATGCATTGTTTTACACAATTATTGGAGAAATGCACATGATCAGATTCCTTCTTTATCATGGAACAAATGAATATAAGCAGTGTAGCATCAAGCCTCAGTGGTTAAATCCATCTTAGACCATAACTTTCTGCTTTTTTAAAAAATCATCCTTTCTAAATTGTAACTTTTGTGCATTGCTATTTCTCTTTCTAGGGGAAACTATGAAGTATTTTTAACATTGCTATTTTAACAATAGATAACACTTCAATTAAATACTCTAATACAATTAGAAAGCTCTTTTGCTTTAGCTTTATTAGGTGGGTTTATGTGTTCTACAAAAATGGGTATTTCATGCAGATTGTGACACGAGCTATACATGAATATAACAATTTGCAGGGATTTTTGATTCTTGTGGGGACCAAATTAGAGCATAAGTTCTAAGAATTCCATGCCTGTGCAATGTTATTTGCAGCTAAATGTGAAGAAATACTAATGCCCTGAGCCAGGCTGTCCATTATTAACAAATACCAGCCATTCAGACAATAGCAAAGTGTGAATCATGCCTTGATTCATACTGTTGCCCTCTGGTAGTTAAAAAGTTAAAAGGATGATGCAAATTTGAACAAATGGACAGTTAATCTGATCAGTACTCAAGAGCCCAAACCTGTATCAATTTGAAATGTATGTGATTTTTCCAAGTTGCTGTCACCGTGTCCTTGAAAAACAATAATGCCTTTATGCATCCCCGCAGAGCAACACCTTGCAGCAGTGCAGGCTGTTCTCCTTCTATTAGGCAGTGATTCCATTGAAATGAGCACTTATTTGAGAAATAGATCGTAAGTTCTGTCAGATTCCCTCAATGTGGAATGTAGTTGTCAAAATACTGCCCTGACAAGGCAAATGGCTGAGCCTCTGCAAGGGCCTCCAGTTCTCTGTGTGAGCTCCCCAATGGAAATGCTTCTTTTCCCACTTTTCAGTGCTTATCTGTAATTTGGAGAATCTAAGCTATCAAAATAGATACCTTATCTCCAAGCTACAAAGTTGACAATTGGCCACATACCTTTTACACGCAAATATTTGGGCTTCAGCTTTCAAATTAGTCCATTATTTTCCTGCTGAAGATGACCTTGTGGATTTGTTGCTAAACAACCCTTAGTAAGAAGCTCTTGCACAAAGATGGGGAACAAAAATCAGTTACCAGTGCCCTGTGTTGGAAGATGTGATCATCAGCAAGCACATGACTGATGAGGGACAGCATTGTGAGGGTCCCCCCTGTTTGGGATTGGCTCTTGCTGGAAAGGGCAGGTGCCCAGTGTGGAGTGTTCTCCGCTAACTGGGAATGATGGTGGGTGTAACATCTGCTCAGTGCAGCACTGGCTGCGCTTGGTGGAAAACTGAGCAGCTCAGGAGAAAGCTGCTCTCTTTGTCTTCTTCTCCACAACTTCTACAGAGTTCTAAAGCAAAACAGGGGAGGAGTCTTCTTGAACTTTTGTGTGACATGCTTTTTCTCCTGGTTCTCAGCATTTTATGAATCTGATTGCTTTGTAGATCAAGGAGAGGAAAAAAACCCCACAAATTAAATTAATACTAGCAACAGTAGAATTAGTAATAAAAACAAATTTTCTAGTATTCCAAATTTTATTTCTAGTGTGGTAAATTTAACAAGTTATTTCCTAATTAAAAGACAAAATATTCTTTCATTCTCTACAAATTTGTCTCTCTTTTAAATTTTTTTCCTCTTATTCAGAGCATATTTTGCTCTATTACATTTCATATGCACATAAATAAAATTTAAAGAAAAGTATCTGGTTCACAGAATCACACAGTGTAAGTTAGAAAATGTCATAATGGAAGTTGCTCATGCAAGTTAAGTTCATCTGTCCTGTACTTTCATGTTTATACAACCTTTAATTGCATAAGAAATAGGTATGTAATGTATTATTAATAAATCAAAATTACATAATGGCATCATCCTATTTTCTACTTGACACTGTCCTTTTCCCTGCAGTCTCATGCTGCGTTTGACAACACAAAGCATGATGGTGCAGCATTGTAGAGTTTACAGTAATGCAATTTCATTTTTGCTGTCTGAAATATTTAAATTCAAAGTTTAAATAATATTTTGTCAAACATGTATGTACCCACCTTGAAATCTGGAACTGGTCTCACTCCACAGCTGTACAAGTGTGCTTGTACCTATGCCTGAGTTTGATTCTTTATTATAGAGTTTTACCCTTGTCAAATGTTAGGATTACTCTTTAATTTCTTATTTCCAAAGCAGTCACACTTAGCAGCATCCCAGATTTCACGTCCCAGTTGTATTATGTCTGACAAAGAACATAATGACAGACATCAGGGCTTACACTGTCCACTGTGGTGGAATTACTGAGGTTGGACGTTTGGCAGTGGTTGTGTGTAGTTCCACTCATTCTCAAATAATCTCTCTACTCTGGGTGGATAAAAGAGCCTGTGACACATTGTATAAGAGCAGTGGTTTGCTGTGCTCCATATTGGCTGGCATGTTCACAGACTCCTCAGGGGGCTGTTACAGTCTAATATTGTTAAAAGCTTCAAAACCTCTCAAGCAGAACTCCCACTGGAGCTGCAGGGAGTTCTTCATGCCCGGCGCTTGCAGGATCATGCCCGTGAATGTAGAGCACTTTAGGATTCCCTGGGAAGAAACTACAACCCTCACAAGAGAAATGCCTTTCCCATTACTGGAATATTCCAAACCCCTATGTATGCTTAAAGTTTACAAAATATGGCTGGGAAAATAGAAATGCAAAACTATTTTTTTCTTCATTTTGTTTAGATTAGCTATAGAAATAATAAGCAAAATCCTTTCTGATCCTGGGCAGATCCTGTTAGCCTGAGCAACACCAGGCAAGATGTGCAGAGCTAATGATGTGACATTGAAGCAGATGAGTGAGGTGCTGCCTGGTTGTGCTTCTGTAGTACAACTTCTCATTCTTGGAAGAACAGCAGGTACTTTGGAGCATGAAACTTTCCTGTTCAGATGCTGGTTAGTGGCCACAGACTGACAGCACACCTAAGGCAGGCAAAGATAAGCTTGTAAAACTCCTTGGATCCCTTCTGGACCCTGTGTAAGTGCTGAGCATCCCCTTTGCAGAGTGTCCTGGGCAAAGGTGTGGGTGCAGCGCAGGAGCTGATCTGACACAGGGCTGCCCTGGCTGAGCACAGTGTGACAGCCTCACACACTGTCCTCTTGCATTCCCAAACAGCCTCTTGCACTGCTTGAGCCAGTTTGCCTCCTTGTACAGCATCAGCCTCACCTGTAAAAGGTTTAGGTAATATTTACCTTCTCCACAAGGGGGTTGGAGAGTTAATCATGCTTTTTAAAAGCACTTTGTGAGCTTGAGACTACTGCTAGAAATACCTATAATCCACAAAATAACACAGCAATTGAAGCTCATTTGGTTTTTCTCCTCATTTGTATTTTATTGCCATTTCTGGTTTTCAACTGATAAATGACTTCCAAACTTACTAGCATAAAACCCTGCAAATGTGTGCCATTTATGGTCTTAAATACATGTGAAACTTTGTCTTCCCAGTGATAAGTACTGTGCTTGAAAAAGGAGCATCCCAATCACATTTGACCTGTTACACAAAGTCAATAGTGTCTGCAATTACTCTGCGATCCAACAATTCAAACCAATCTGTTTTTAAAGACAAATCATGCATAAACTCAAGCTAAGTAGTGGTCTCCAATGATTCTGATTCATGCTGTGCTGACAAACCCTCATGAAAGCAGATAAGCTGTATCAAGAACTAATTAAGAGCAGAGTGTTTTATGCCTCCTTTGCATGAAATTAAATAGCAGCATTCTGGGAAGAACTAAAGCAACAAAATCCAGCATATTTTTTCTTATTCATATTTAGGACTTTAAGATGTTTCAGATTTTTCTGAAGCTTCAATTACTGTTTGTATCTCTGGGATATGAATGCCAAAAATGTGCCACAGGCAGCACAAAAATATTTCTCATTTCACCAAGTGTTTTGGTCTTGGTGGGACTATTTGGAAAAATAAGCCTAAATTATTCCTCATGGAATTGAGAGTAAAATTCTTGGCTTTCCTTAGAACTACACTTATTTCACTTTATTGATTTTTCAGCAGAGGCATCTTGTTCCCTCTTTGGGGAAGAACATAGTACCTGATGGATTAATCACGTAACCTTGGGCTTTGCAAACTGTCAAAAAGAGACTGGAAAATAACTTTGTATTAACTTGCTGCTTTATACCTCTACTGATTTAGTGTTTGTCCCAAGTAGAGATGGCCCTAGCACTCCATGTCATTTGGAAAGTAGTTTAGAAACACAGTATGATGCCTGGAGTGAAAATTTGCATAGTGCCAGTAGTTACACTGATTTGAACAAGTTGAGTGTGTCCCAGTATTTCAGAACTTACTCCTATAAATGTGATTAACAACAGAAATATCTTCCATTCCTAGGAACATTACCATGTTCCCTGAAAATAAAGTTGTCAGAAGATGTTGAAAGAGTATGAAAGTCTGTATAAAATTAACTTTGATCAGAATCAACCCTCCATCTAATTAACACAATGATCTACATTGCACAAAAGTACATTTTGATATTTTGTGAAGTCGAAGTAAAATAACAACAGTGGTTTTACCATTTCTGGAAATCACAATTTGAAGATCACACAACACTTTCCAAACCTGAGGCTTAACAATACCCTCATGTATTAAAGTTGTGCCTATTTACAGGCAGGAAAGAAAGGCAAATGAACTGAGGATTGCTTTGGTGGCTTCGTATTCAGAATGAGGTTTCAAGAAAGCAACTAAATGAGCTTCCACATAGACAGACAGACATGTTTTTGTTTATTTTTCCCGTATTTTGTATTGTAATATGTTTTTTTCAAAATACACTTTACATTTTATGCTGATCCTTTAAAAATGTTTTCCAACTTCTTTACACTTGAAACATTATTTGCCATGTGTCATGGAAAATAGCTTTTTGCAGAGGAGTACTGCTGATTTCTTTCTACTTTCATGCCTTCTGTCTCTTTTTTGACATTTATCTAAAATTACTCCAGTGCATCCTACAGATTTCAGTATGACAGTTCATGGGGCAAGCAGTGGTCTTGGAGTAGTTTGGCTGCACTCCCAGAGGAGAAATAGGAAGTGGTGGCAGTTCTGAGCCAGCCCATTTTAAGTGCAGACACCCGTAACCTCAGCCCACTGAGAGCAGGAGAGCAGGGAGCTCCCTGGAAAATGATCATTCAGTGGGAACTTCTTTGCTGAAAGGGGTTAGTTGTCAACTACTGGTGAGATTCATTAGGCTAGAAAGTCAAAGCATCTGAATCACCCCAGCCTGAAAAACCTTTGTGGAAGGTGTATTTCCAGTGGATCCAGTTATTAATCTTCATTGGAATGGAGTGATTTCTTTGTACATTTTCATTCATTGCTATTTGAATATCTGTTTTTTTAGAAACATTATTAAACAACAAAGTATTTTAGTCTGACCAGAGATTCCATAAAACTCGCCACTCAGGACAGTTTTTCTCTAAATATTTTTTTTCCAAACTGTTCTGATAATCTGCTTTGAGTCTTTCATGGGAACACAGGCGATTTTTTTGCCATTATTAAATTTTCCATGAACACACAGCCCTTTTCTTGAACATTCCTGAAACCTTTGAGAGGCTTTTTTTCAGATTAACATCTGAAATTCAAATACATATCTGTGCACAACTTAGAAATGATTAGTCATATCATTTGATTGGTGTTTTTCTTGTTCCCTGACTGGTATGAATGTTCACAGAAGGCCATATTTAAATGATCTCATCCTGAGATTAAAATGTATTTTCCCTGAACATCTGTGCCTCTAAACTGAATGCTCACGAGAAGTGACTATAAATGAGCTGCTCACATGTGCAATTCAAATGTGGCTAAGTCTAATTCAATTGAAGATTTAAACCAGCATTATTTTTGTTTGTTTTTATTTATTTCTTTTGGCTGTATTTATTCAGCTTCAGTAGGTCCCAGTAATAACTAGTAAACCCAACTGCCTGCTCCAAAGACTCCTGTGTTTTAGTGCGTGTAGAAACAGTGGGAATGTTCCAAGGCAGCTGGAGGAAGGTGATAGGAAGATGGTCCTACAGGCAGAAGTAGACACTGCTAACAAAAAACCTGCTGAAGGAATAGGTGATGATTTCATCTTCAGTTATTTTCACACCTGTGACTGGGTCAATATATAATTTGTTAAATGTATGTCTCTTGCAGAATATGAGTCTGTGGGGTGCTAATGTTCTGTACATTCCTGTACACATATATAGGTTATGTTCCAGAGCTTGTCTTCCCTTGTAGAAGGGAAAATGCTGATTGCTTTTTTTTTTCAAATTCAGAGGAGCACCCAGTGTTCTGAAATGCAAAATGACTGACAGTCATTGCTCAAAGACTGATTTCTGTTAGGTATGCAAATGGAAAGGTGTAGATTTTTTTTCTATAAATGTCAACACCACACAGCTGTTCAGGTGGAAACCATCTTTCCTAAAATATTTTTGCTGTTTAAGCAGATCTTGTCTCACTACAGTTGCTTTGCAGTCTTTACAGAGGCAATCACCAAATGAAATTGTAATGTGTTGATAGGAAACAGGATATTCCAATGTTCCTAGTTTGGAAACATCACCAAAATCACATACATCTCCAAATAACTGGCTTAAGGAAAACTACCATGGTGGGTAAAACCAGTCCATGGACCTGAAAGTAATAGTTTGCAGCTCAGGAGGTGTTACATATGGCATATATTTCAGTTTATGTATATTTATTTTATGTTAGTCTTTAGCAGTGATATATTTGATAATGAAAGTTTTAAGCTATAAAATGTATGTACATATTGGCAGTTGTTACAGGAGGAGAAAGGGGGACACTGATCCTCGAAAATAATAAGTACCCATTATGTGGGTAGATACAATAACAGTGATATGAAAAGCCAAGCCTTTCCAGCTCTGCTTGGCTTTCACATTCTGCTTAATTCCCCTTGACACCATCTCTAACTCACTTAACTATTGTTAAGGTGTATGTAAAGGGGTTTCGTGTGTGTGCAGTAATGCACATCTGAGGGAATGTGACTTTCAGTAACTGTGGATGTGTTTCTGTGTGGTTTTACACACGTAAAAATACAGTCCTACTGCTTTCATTGTTCTCAAATTCCAAATCCCAGGCACTGAGCTTTGAGCACAGATGCTGTTTTCAGTAAGATAGTACTTGTCTATTCTTTGAATGTCATGGCAGATGTTTTACCTCGAGGTTAATATCTGACTTGCTTTAAATTCATGTGGGAAATCTGAAAGTTCCATTTCCTATCTCGAAAATCAATAGAAACTTAATCAGAGCTGCTAAAAACAAGTCCCAGTTCTTTTGTAACAGAGAAAGTAAACAAGATACAAAATTAAAAGTGACAGAATATTTTACATGAAGGACATGAAGTGCACCACCAACTAAGCTTCAGCTCTACAAGGCTGGTGTCTTTCAAGCTGAGGTTTGACTAGAGAAAATTCCATCTGTTTTTTTCCTATACCAAGGCACTATAGGACATTTAAGGTACATTTCAATTTTTAGTTTCATGTAAACACATTTTTTTTACAGACATTAACTTTATATTGAACAGCTTGTATGGTGACCTGAAAGATTTTCTTTGTCAGAATCTGGGTGTTTAAGACTCCTCACGTGTGGTTGTTATTCACATGCATATGAAACCAGATCCTGAATGCTTTATTGGTGCTCCTGCCCCAACAGATTTTGTGCATGGCCTTCATTTAGCTAAAAACTTGTCTTCTCTTTAGCCTAAACTGATTTATGCTCTGTTGCTTCTTTTTTCTTTTATCTCTAAGTGTTGTGCTGACAGAAAGTGTTGCTTCATGTCAGTTGTCCTAAGTCTGGAAGGAAGTTGGGGGCATATAATTTAATCTCAAAAGCAAAGGGAAGTTGAGATGGCTGTGTTCAGTTTTTGTTACCTGCTCAAGCTGGCTGATTGTGGGAAATTCTGGCCACAACATTCTGCAAGTAGATTCAGTCTAGAAACAAGGATTATTCTGTCAAGTAAGATTGCATAGCTAAATAGAGGAAATAGTGTAAACTAGGAAACAATTAGAAAGAAAACATAAAAATATGTCTGTAGGCATCTTTTTTACAGCATCCTTTGTCCCTGTTGTTAGAACTCCAAGGGGTGCAGGTGCATTTTGAGAGAAACTGTAGCAGTTTCTGCAGTAACCAAACAATTGTAAAGCTGCCAGCAGGGATTTCTGGGCAGTTGAGCCCATAAGATTTTAAAACATGTTTATTAATGGTCATGGTTCTTTAGCAGTGGAAGGTGGTACAGTGGTTGGCAGCCAATAGAGAGGTACAAAGTCTGGGCAGGTCATAGCCAAAGAGCAAGTAAAAAGAAAATTATAAGAATAATGCTTACTGCAGATGGCTAAAAGATAATACAAGTGAGAAGGAGACTGGTGGCACAGTTGGATTGCAGTAGCAATCTTTAGGTTTATTGCTACTGTTCCAGTGAAGGACACATAGTTGGATACAGGACCATAAAGATTTACTGGTTTGAGTATGTGCTTTAAACCTTTTGTGTGATTAAAACAAAAAGGGACAATTTCTGTCGGATAAAAAATTCTGAAGGAAACAGCAAAGAAAGAGCTCAGTTTGTCAAGTGGATTTCATTTTAAAAATAGACACATTGTCATTGGTATCTTTCCAATCTTTCTTCTTAAAAACCTCAGAAATTTTAGTGTGTGAATTAATAGAGTGAAAAAAGCTGTTAGCATTCTTGTCTCATTACTTGATTTGAAAAGTTCTTTTGCTTTCTTTAAAGTTAAATTTAAGAAAACAGAGCATTAATATGTTAATTAATAAGAAAGTCAGTAAAGAACTAGAAAGTAAGTAGCTAGCCTACTTTTTTCTCTAGTAACTCTGTGAAGCTCATTAAAAGCTTCTTGGAACACATATGCATAGGAAAGAAGTACAGAGAAATCTTCTTAAGATGAGCTTGTGAGGAAACCTCCTGTCTTAAGAGACATTGGTATTCTCAAATGTATTGAGTCTACTCTTCTTAGAAAATCACATTAATTATACAAGTGATTTTGTTTAGTCCTTTGGGCAAATACTTGAGACAGTTCTCTTTGGGTCCTAGAGCTGAGTGAAATATTGACTTTTAGATCAGCGGCTGAACTAAAAAGTGCTTTTAAATAAGTATGTGTTAGTCCAAGACTTTAAATTTGCCTTTTTTTTTTTTTTTACATCAAAATAAGATTGTTTGAAAGTGGGCTTGAAATTGCTCATATGGAGATAATTTTATTAATTCAATAAAACTTTCATTTTCTTCTCTTCAGTTTTTAAAATTAAATAAATTTCATCTCATAAAAAGTTTCAGAGACAAGCTTTGAAACATTATTAATTTTGAAATATGTTTCCAAATGCTCCTCTTTTATTTCCTGTTCTTTGCTGGAAGGGAAGTATTTCTGGATTTCAGCACAAACATCAAAGTCTGTATCAAGATGAGGCTCCTTTTTTTTTTTTGTGTAACAAACTCTTGAGCAAAAAATCAGCGTTGTTGATTCTACACCAAAAAAGAGACGTGTTCCTGCTTAGAGTGTCAGGATTTGGTGTCTTCTTTCTTTCCTAGTGACTCCTGTAAATACATGAATCAGCTATAGGGCATAATGACTTTGGTACCATAATGATGGTGTAGTTTTTGTGCAGCTCTTCTTTGCCTTTATAATTTTCTGGGATCAAATATGACTGTGCATATTCAGTCTCACAAAAGGACTGTCCTTCCTGCATCCCAGTCTCAGTGTGTAGGAACACCTGAATTCAGGTGGGGCCCCAGTGACCCCAGTTGTCTTCATCCTCTCTGATAACCATTTGGGATAACATTTTAGTCTGTGCTGGGTGCTGAATCCCCTTCCTCAACAGAGCTGTGGTTGGCACTTGGGTTGCTATGCTGTTTCCAAGCCATCTCCAAGTCTCACGAGCAGGAGGGGCTATTCTATTACCAGCTCTGTTGCCCACAGCATTAGCTGGAAAATCCTGTCTTCTGAAAACACACTTTTGTTGCAATAGTAAGTGCGAGGCCAGCCCTTGACACCAGTGATGGCAGCAGAGGCTTTTAGAGAGGACTCGTGCATTGTTCAAACCTCTTTTGTTGGCAATTACTGGTAACGTGAATTATTTCACTGTGGCTATGAATGTATAACTTTTGGAAGAGTGTGATGTTAAAAGCTCCTTCGGGTCACTGCAGTCACTGGGGGCACATTGCACTCCCCATAAGTGCACACACAGGCAGAGCAGGCTCCCTGCAGCTCCCAGTGTCCTTGACGGCCGGCTGGGATGTGTAGGAAAAGTTTGCAGCTTTGCCTGTTCCAGGAAGAGAGGCTGAGCCAGCTGTCCTCTGGAGAGAGCCTGGAACCACACTGCTAAATGGGAAAAATATATTAGAAGTATGAACACTGTATTAGCTGCCCCCTCTCTGTCCACTCAGAGACTGGGTGGGGCTACAGTGATGGGATCCCTCATGGGTGTTTAGCGACACTAGAAAATGTTAAAATGAGATGTTTCAGTGCAGGGTGGCAAGGTTTTGGTTTATGAAGAGAACAAGAAGAGAGGCTGCACTTCAGTGTTTACCCAAAACCCTCTCTCTTAGGGGGATGAATAAGGCTGAGGATGTCTGAATCTTATTTGGCTCACTAGTGGTAGCAGAGAAAAACAGAATGATTTGGGAGAAACCTGTCTGCTCCTGCATGGGAGTCACAAATTAGGCTGTGAAGAGAAGACAAGGAAAATAGGTAAAAAATGGGGATTCAAGGGGGAAATAAACTGTCCTTCACCCCCAGTGGATGACATACTGGTCAAACAGTGAGATCAGGGTCAGTGGTTTGAAATTATTTTTTCAGCAGTCAGGAGAAAATACCAGAAAACTGTGTTGTGTCTGAACTGTATTCTGTCATTTCTGACACATCCCATAACATAACTGCTTTTATTTTTAAGGAAGAAAGAATAATGAAAAATGATAAATAGGAAGAAAGAATAATCAAAAATTATAAATAAAATAATACTCAAATTTCTTAAATAATACTCAGATGTATTAAACTGAGTTCTGACTACTCATCTTAAACAGGAACATAAGACTAGAAAGTGATTGTTGTTTCCTTTTGACTTGAATAAAGTCCTTAAATTTACTGCAATTTTATTTTTTTCAGTCTGAACGAAAGGAGGGCGGTTTTGTTGTTTTGCAAGTTTACTCCTCAGTGGTTTGAATTCACTTCCTCATTACAAGACTGGATTAGCTTTAATAAGATTTCAGGTTACTTGCCCAGTTTGTGGTCTTACACATCAGTATTGTTTCCTGTTTCTTGTGTGCACTGATCCTCTCTGTTGTACTTCTAATCATCTTGTCTTTGAGACTTTACCCTTCTCAATTACACTCATATTGTGCAAACCAATGTTGTTATTATTGTAATAAAAGCCAACTTTATTTAAGATTGAAATTTTCCTGCAGGGGTGATCAGAACTGTGCAAAGTAGTTCAGATGACACGCCATGAATGTCTTGCTCTATCTCTACTGGGAATGACTTTCAGAGTTAAATTTCTTTTCACAGACACCTTGTTCACAATTACCTTGAGGTAAACCAAGGCAGATATATTTTATATTGCTAACCTCTTTCTCTAATGAAAAATCCACATTGAGCCATAGAATCAACCGGGTCGAAAAAGACTTCCAGATCATCAAGTCCAACCCCTGATGGATAGAATATTCTTTGAATGAATATTTAGAAAATGTCTATTACTGTTGCCAGTTCTGTCACACTGGAGGAGAGATCTTACTGGTGAGATTGTCTGTTAGCACGTTTTGTGTAAAATATTTGGTATTCATCTTTGTTCATTTCCTGTTCCGAATGTTTGCAGTTCTGTCAAGTACCATGTCACATTCAGTCAAACTTTCCTGACTTTCAGCATTAACAATTCCTGTAGTCATGTACAATTCACACAGACTGCTCGTTACTGAGAGCATAATTAGCCTTCTCTGTTGTGTGGGACACTGCATGACACACAGAGATTAACAACTAGGGAATGATGAATAGTTGGAGCACAACTCCAAAGCAGTGTGACAGGAGAAATGAGTGCTCCCCTGGCTCAGCCCTGTGCTGAGTACCTGTCTTCTAGGACAGTCAGAAGAGAAACAACATTGCATTTTGTGAGTTTGGATGAATTATTTCAGGAGGGTGAGACTGTTTCAACTTTACAGGAGAAGCTTAAAATTTGATTTTTGTCACACTTCCATCAGTCATGTTTTGCTGTAACCTTATGGATTTCAGCAAAGCTATTTTGGGTTTATTCTACTGTAAATGATACCAGTGTCATATTCTTAGCTTGAAATATGGAATTTTTATGAACTTCACAAATTAGTGTTTCTGGTCTGGGATAGAACTGTGATGTAGCTTGCAAATACAAACGTCTGACAAATCAAGATCTCAAAAAAGAATGAATTTTGCTGGCAGAGTTTTTGTCTTTTGTTCTCCCAAAGGGGTGATTAGTGTAACATGCAAAATAGTTCCAATTAAACTCAGAAAAAAGAAAAATGCCAGCTTTTTGTAGAAGTTTTCTCCTGAGGACTCAAACCAATTCTAAGATTTACTGAGGTTTAGAAATATTTCATTTGTATCTGGTTGCTCAGTAAATTCACAGTGAAAGCACTGTGAGTGAGCACAAACCTCGAATCGAAAGAACTCTAAAAGCTATGTAAAAACACAGGCTGGTCACAGATTAGATACACCCTGACTTGTCCCTGCCTTGTTCTTGTGCTGCTTTTCATCTCATTTCACATTTCTAAGTGTGTGTATACATGTAAAAACACACACACATATATGACCACACAAAGCAGGATTTTAAGCTATAATCTTTGTACCGTGTTGTCATGGTCAAAACAGGAGAAAGGTTAAGAAAAAATCCCTGTTAAATTCTCTGCTCTGTTTGTAACGTCATATCTTATTTCTAGTATTTCTCACTGGCCTTGAAGACTTCCAGAAATAACAGACAGCCCTAGTTTTCTGAAGATTGGCTTATGAAGTGTTCACAAACAACTGTCTGTAAGCAAATTGGATGGCGAGTGAGAGGAAAATAGAATAAACCACAGCAGCTTGAAGCTCTTTGTATTTGATAAGTGAGTTTCTGGGAAGGATCAGGGCTGTGTTCTGAGCAACATTCCGAGCAGTGCCTTCTTTCAGCACAACTTATTGGGAATGTGCAGTATTACCAAACACTCAAAATGGACCCACAGTGGCTATGAGGTCATGGAGACAAGTGAGGAATAATATTATGTGATTCCCAACTTCCCAAGAGGTTCTGTCAACAGACTGAAGAAAAAAAATCCCCATAGCTCTGGGCTGCATTGTAATTGTTGGGATTTTGCTGTTAAGTAACCGCTTTAATTGTCTTACTTCTGTCACCTTTCTTTTCTTTCCCACTGTCTTTCATATGGACTTATACCACAAAGTGCAGGGAACCATGTGAGTCATAGACTTCAGCTCTGAGAGTTAAGCATGGTCATGTACCTTGCTGGTCTGTGGCCACAAAGGTTCAATCTCCTAGAATTCTGATGTTTCCTAATAATACCCATAAGCTGAATTCTTTCTTTTAGCATGCAGTCTAAACTCTTTCAGCTGAAAGTAGTTTTTTTGTACTTAAAAAGTGCTTTTCATACTAATTGTTATCGCTTGGTTCTACTATAATATTACAACTTAATTATAATAATATTTAACTATTAACTATATAACTACAGCTAGTTTTAAAATGGAAAGTTGATCTTTTTTGATTAGCAAGGCACAAAGAACAAAGGTTTTAATGAAAAAAACTTTGATTGTCTTACTTGACTTCCTATTTGAACACTGGACAATTGGCCAGCTAGTCCAAAGGAATATCGGCATATCTTGATTATAGAAAAGGACACATTTTTTTCACTCTATTTGTAAGTTGATGGCCCTGTTGTATAGAAATGCCGTTCAATATTCCAGGAAATCTTAACTAAATAATACCCTTCAATGAAACAAAAAGGAAAGCAAACCCTTCATCTTCTGCAATGAAGATTGTGTGGTTGATAGAGGCACTTTGCTCACAGATAACGGCACTGAGGACAATGAGGTGCTTGTCCCTTCCTTGGGTTCCCAAGGGACTGTGCTGATAAAAATAATAACAAATCAAAATACAGCTTATATTAAAAAGCACAGCAGAAATGAACAGTCTCACAATAGGTGCCTATCAGATTGATGTAGGTCAGCTACAGAGCTAACCCTGACAGGATATGGAAGAGCAAGATCAAAATGAAAGGCAGGTGAGCTCCTCCATGAGGAAGTGTCACAGTGAACACCTGAAATGAAAATGACTGGCAAATAAAGTGCATTTCTCCCAGATGGCCATAATTTGGAACTATATATGAATGAAAATTAAGAGCAAAATGCTACAGAAAAGCAATATAGCACTTGGAAATAATTACTTAATGGTAGTAACACAGGGTTGTGTTCTTAAAGGGTCTTAATTTATAAAGGTTTGTGCTGAAAGAGGAAGCTCTGTTTTTATGACACCACCCCTCTGTGAATTCCTATGTGAGCCCATGTTGACAGTTTAATGGGGTCAGACACTCCTAAACATTATATTCATCAACACTATACAGAATGCAGAGCATTCATTTTCCTGATAAGTGATATTTGCCAAATAATTCTTTATAAGTTAAAATGGATGGTAAGGGGGTTACTTCATTGAGATCTAACAGAAAACAAAATAGGAATGAAAATGCAGTTGTGTGGCAGTGTCTCTGTTCAAAAATCTAAGAGGTCTTCCCTGGTCTTCTGCTGCACACATCTCTGCAGAGAGTCCATACCCCAAAGGGGTATATCTGGTGATGTCCAGACTCTCTGGTGTTCGATGGCCTGCTAACAGTCAAATGTGGCCTTTCTTGGGGAGGCCTTGCCTTGTTGTGATGCTGTGTGTATATATGAAAAAAATTATTATAGCAATTATTCTTGCACGTGATACGGTTTCAAATGTTTGGAATCTGAGTTGAGCATAGCTGGGACTAGCAAATGGCCCAGTTGTGGGATTAGAAGGTATGTGCTTGGAGCTGTGAGATTAAACACTGAGTGCAGGTGTGATACCTCAGTTACTGTGGACACATTCTTCCTCAGCTGAGCACAAAGCCCAGCTCTGCCTCTCTGCAGAAATGGAAAACTTCATAGGAAAGCTCGAGTTTAATATTGACATTATCAGTGGCTTTGTACAAGAGGCTGTGTCAGATTTCTGTAGGAGAAGCCACCTCTACCTGATTGCATATTGGATGTGCTCTGCTTCTAGTAATATCAGTCTTTAGTTTATTTTATGAGGAGAGGTTGTAATAAATCTGTTACACCTTAGACCCCAATTACAGGGGGTATCTAAAATTTGCTGCAATGTGTGTAAGTACGAAGTTTAAATTAAGAGAGATTAATTCCATCCACTACTTCCACTAACAGGTTTAAGAGCTTGACTTTGCATAGTAACAAGATTATAGAAATGCCTGAAGGACAATTCTTGTATAAAACCAAATGTCCCCAAGTGATTTCAAGTTGCAAAAAAATTTGCCTTTCATCTTATTATTAATTGTATAATTAATGCATCCTGTGTACTGATAACAATAATGCCATGTAATTAATTTTTAAGAATTAAAACCTTGCCTTTATCCGGTCTCATGGTCCACTTTCATGTTTATAGCTGAGAATATAAATCCTCTTATCTAATTATAACATGACTGGTTTCATTGTTCGAAAGGAACTGCTCTTCATTATTTATTATTTCATTGTGTTATATTTTACTTTATTATATTAATTAAATGCTTTTCTATGTTCTTTAAAGAGACCAAAGACACAAAATTTTAAGACTTGTAAAGCTCATCAGTGCAATTTTGTGGTGGTTTGGATAAGGTGCGATATTTCATTTGTTTTCTGTGTCTGTTTTTGTCTTCCGTGATTACCCATTCTGTTTACAAAAAGACTCAATTAGCATTTGAATAGTAAGCCAGAGAGCAGACAGGTTGAGAATTCTTATAGAACTAATTTGGCAGGCCTTCTCATCCCCCCCCCACCTCTCTCTCTCAGAGCTTTTTCTTCCTCTCTAATCAAGCTGCAGTTATTAAAGCTCGAATAAAAGAACTGATTTTTCCATTGCATTGACGCAGGCTGAACACTGCCTTGCTTTGCTTTTTCTTTCAGCTATGCTAATTGGGCTCAAAGGAAATATTTAGTTTATAATAGCAAATGAAGAATTCATTAAATTCTAGCAAGGAAAAAAGTCAAGTAATGGAACTGGACGTTATTTTTTGAACACATCCTCCCTTTCAAGGTACTTGTCTTAATACTTACAAATAGCAACAGAATTATTTAATTTTCTAACATAATTACTTCAGGAAAAGAAAAGTCAGAATCTGGGAAAGGAGGGAGAGATTTCTTTACAGTAATAGATATCCTGCAAAATCAAAAATCACAGAGGACAGTTGACTTCAAGGCAGCTCCTAAGGAAAAAAATGTACTGCTGTCTCTCCAGCTTCTGTCTTACTGCCCCTGGGGTAAATCAGGTGTGACTTCATAGAAATCAAAAAGCTTCCATTGACAAGAAAAGTCTGCAAAGCCTGGAATCGCACAAGAACAATGTTTTACACTAGATTGCCAGAATTTTTGCCTCTGGTCATACCTGAATGTCTCATAAGATTGTCTTGCTCAGATTCAGACTCACAGTAAATCGGGGGAAGTGATTCAGTGTCTTGTGATTCTATTGTTGGTCTTCTGATTTGAAAATGGAAACAGAACTTCTCAATGTGAACTATTAGTTAAATTCAAGATTCTTATGCTAAACGAAACAAAAGTCCTCTCAGTTATGAAAAAGTGCTGTCTAAAGCAAGGGTTCTGAAGTAATGGTTTTAAGCAATGTCTTGATTTTGTACTAGTTTAGTAAAATCTAGAAGAACTGGAGTCCTTGGTAGAAAGTAGTGGTTATCTGAATATAACAGTCCTTAGAACCTGATCCAGTAAATGACTAGATATCTGAGTAAACTGGATTAAACTGGGACTACTTGTAAGTAAAGGTTAAACCCAAATTTAGGTTGTTTGTGACTTCTAGGAATTGGCAGAAAGAGATTTCTGTCTGGATTTCTTTCTTCCAAATGGTATTTAGACAAAATATTTTTTAGGCAACTGGAAAGCTAAAAGTCTGCATTATCTTACAGTAGCTGAATGTTGCTGTGATGTCACTGCCTTCACTAGAGGCAGATCTAAATTATAAGGTGTCAGAATACTCAGAATGTTCTTCATGATCTGAAGTCTCTGGTTGTTGCTGTGACTGCAGAACTAAGCAGATTGTCCTCACTGAACTGATGATTCAGCAGTGTCTTACAGGCTACACATGCTGAAGCATTTTTGCAGACAATGTATTACCTGACTTGTGCTTGGATAACTCCAGTTATCCCGTAATTCTCCCAAGAACTCCTCCCAAGGCTACTTTGATTCCGTGAAATCCTTACTTTTGCCGACAGAACTTTCCAGTCCCAGCTGCTGTCGTTGCAAGGCTGCTGGACTGCAGGTAGGTGGTTTGTGTTGCTCACAGAGATAGATTTCCTTAAGCAGTGGAAAGCCTGAGTTGTACCAATTTTCAGCAAATCTGTGCCTTTTGCTTGCATAATGTAGGGGCATAGACTAGACTTCAAATCTGCCTGTTCACTCTGAAGCTGAAAGGTCAAGTTTAACATAAGGCTGGTTTGTGTGCAGAGGTGTCTCCCACACAGGGATTATTGTCTTTGTTCTAGGGAATATCAAGAGCAACAGCTGGAGTAATGAATTGCAAAACTAAATGAACTGTGTGCTCCATTGCATTGGAACATCTAGTATGGAGCAGAATCATCTACCTAATTTTTTTTCTCCTTGCCTTCATTTTATTTTATTTTCATTCTTCTTTTGCCAGTGGATGTTCCTTCCCTTCAAGTGTTTCCTTAATATCCTCACACTGTGTTTGGTTCCCAGCCTGGTTTTGGTCACATACAAGAAAAGGTGCTGCAGGTACTTAGCACCCATAAAATTACATTTGCTTCATTTAGGCAGCTAAATTGTAGATATTCAAATCATGGTCACTGTCTCAGAAAGAGATTTATTTGTCTCTCATGGAGACACAGCTCTGATGAGTCCAATTTCTCTTGTAATGTATAAATGCCTCACAGAGGTTGAAGATATGCTGGTGTCCCCTTGCTTAGTCAGGAAAGTTTTTTTTCTGTGTGTTGAAATCTGAGGCAGACAGGGTTTTAAGTGGCTGGCTGAAGGGCTGTCTGTTTGTTTGTGGTATGGTTCAGAATCAAACATCTCTGCAGCCCTGAGAAGAAGCCTTGTTTGCATGGCACTATCAGCACTTGACAGCCAAAATCAATTAAGTCTGAGTATTCTCACTTCGCTGCTGTGAGCAGGGTAAGTCAAGGAGGGCAAAGTCTCTACTCCTGTGATACAACATGTCTGTATGTGAGGATCCATTGCTCCCCCAATAGCCAAACACACGTTGTCAGTACAGTCATCAGTGAGGTCATTGCAGCAGAACTTATACTGTACAGTGATTAAATCACTACAGTTGTGTTTGTAAACTCTCTAACAAACAAAACCTTGCTGGTGCTAGCACATGCACCATGACAATAAAAGATGCAAGAGGTTTGTGGACAGCTGGCCTAAATACTGATATTAAAAAAACCCAACATTGGAAGCTTGGAGCTGAGGAATTTTTGAGCCTGCTCAAAAAGTCACTTTTGAGTCACTTTTTTCTTTGTTTTTGTCCTTTGGTTTGAACTTAGCTGCTTGTGAACTTTATTTCAACAAACTGCTATTTCAGGCTCTCAGTGCCAGCCTTGCCAGTTTGAGAAGTGTGAGTGTGAGGTGTCTGGGAGTGCATCACAGCCCTTGTGGCATTTGACTTGACTCAGGCTCATTTTAGAGCCAGGAATTGCTGGTAAACAGGAGTACACTGATGGAATTTCCATGTTTCACTACATAGAAAATAGTGAAAATGGGCTTTTTCCTGCCATCTGGCTGTTTTATAGGATGGGTTGTCCCTCGTAGGGGATGTGTAATTTCATCCCTTCCAACCTGGATCTTTACATTGCTGCCTTTTATTAACAAACCAGTAAACAGATCAAAGCTTTAATCATTGTCTAAATGAACAAACAGGCAGATCCCAGCAGTCATAAGACAGATCAGACTGGCATATCCAAACAGGCTGCCAAAATGCCCACAGCAATAAGCCCTAATGCCTCAGAACAGGAGCACCACTCCCTCTTGCCCCTGGGCCATGGCTCTGCAGGGGCAGCAGCCCTGGGTGGCCCAGGACTGTGCCAGCAGTGCCAGGGCTGTCCCACTGCCCTTCCCATGGCTGCCCAGGAGCTCAGGGCCCATCCAGCCTCCAGCTTCCCTCTGCTGTGCTCCCTCAGCTTTCCCTTTGCGCTTGTGCTCTGATGTTCCAGCTCTCTGTGCTCCTCCTCTGACCCTTTCTCCTTTTTCCTTGTGCCACTGATGACTGTCCTGCTTTCCCACAGTCTCCTGTGCTCCTGGCACCTTCCAGCCCCAGGCTGCTCCTGGTGTCCTCGCAGCTGCTGTGGCACAGGCAGATCATGCCCCAAGCTCTTTTGGAGCCCCTCACATCCCCTGCATCCTTCTGCTGCTGTGCACACTCCTCATTCTGCACACACTGCAGATGTTGGACGGCATCTGACACCAAAAAAAACCCAGCTTCTTGTCAGAGGGAGATGCTGGACAATAAATGAAATTAATAAGAAACTCTCCAGTGTTTCCAGTTTCAAATATTCCCAATATTTCCATTTCCTGCCTGAGTCAGTAATTACCAATCCCCACAGTGTAAATACTTATAAGTTTAAAAAACACAATATTTATATTTACTTTAACATATATATTGGTAAATATTATAGTATATATATTTTGTATTTAACATATATTCTGTATAATTACAGTGATTCTATATAAAATTTATGTTACATTCACAGGCAAAATGAGGGCTTTAGAGAACTGGTCCCAGTCCAGCATCACTTTCATTTAAATCAATTAATATTTTTTAATGTTTAAATGATATTTTCTAAGATAACAGCATTTTATTTTTGCCCAGTTCTGCAGCAGGCAACAGAAAACATGGATGTTTAATACAAATAGATTAATTTAGGAGATGTAGCTGATCTGTCATTGCTGAAGGTAACCAGCTGCCTGCAAGCAGCACTGTAGCCTGTGTGAGCTTCAGCACAAGAAATAAAGCAACTTGTTTATGGCTGAAGTGTAGCTGTGTAATAGGGTCACTGGTCTACCTTTTGGGATTGAGGTTGTGCACCCTTTTAAATCAGAGCAGGAAAAGAATAAATCCAACTGCAAAAGAGTTTTCAGCCATTGCACTTCAGGGAGGACTTCAGTCCCACAGAACCAGATTTTAAGAAGTGTTTAGGAACCTACAAAATGTCTGTAGGGTTGTGAAATGTGGCTCAACCCCAGCAACAGGCATCCAAATGACCTTCAGAGACTGGATGGGAGGAGGGGACCTGTGCCCTTGTGGAGGAGCAGCTGGAGACCAGCTGGAGTGGCACTTGAGCTCTGAAATTTGTCAGAGACACCCAAATCTCTTCAGGCTATTTTTGAACGGTGGTTTTTTCGCATTAGGTTGCAGGGAAAGTTGTTTTAAATAGATATATAATTATTCTGATTGCAATTTGCAATCCACTCCATTAAACAGCTTGAACATGCAGACTCTGCCCACAGTTAGCAGAGATGCCACCAGCTGGTCTTCCTGTGCAGTAGGTACAACTCTTATTTCTTAAGCTTAAGAATTCATTTGTACTGCCTGGAATCCCTTGCAGGGTAACCATGATGATAATCATTCGTGTTTCTCCAAAAATGCATACAAAAACTGACTACTTTTATTTATTGTGTGAAAATGACCTCTGGCTTTATTTAGCTCTCTCCTAAACAAGGAGTGCATTTGCATGTTGATAATGAAAACAAACCCAAATAAACAAAGAGAAGTCTTCCCAGATGTATTTTCTTGAATTTTTATTCAGGATGAAAATAAGAGATGGAATAATGATATAGCTAAAGAACAGATCCTCTGAAGACTTTATTAAGAATTCAGACCAAACTCAGGTTGGCACCTAAAAATACTGCATCAAAAATGGGAGGCTGATTTTCTCATTAGCAGTCATTTCTTACTGCTGTGCACACCTAAAAACTGCAGAAAGGCTCGAAAATTCCCCCCTTTTCAAAAAAGTGGAGTTTTCTGTTTTATTTCTGCTCTCTTGAGTGCTAGAAGCCTCTGGAAAAAACTCATGGCAGTGTGTGTTCATACAGGAATTTTATGCAGGTTTCAGTTCAGTGAAGACACTCATGAACGGCAATTTTTAAAAAATCATGGCAGCCAGATACAAACACCTGTGCTATGAACAGCCTTTGAGGAGAGATGGAAAACTACATCAGCTGAAGCCTCTGTTTTTCATATCTAGTTCCATCTAATTACTATCCAGATGACAGTAGTTCCTTAGATCTGTCATTAATTAACTTGAGCTTTTCAGAGCTGAGTTGGCCTGAGAGAGTGAGACTTATGCTGTAAATACCCAGCCCAGATTTCTGAATCCTTTTCTTATTCAAATACAACTGATAAAGGGAAATAACCAGAATCGCTTCAGCTTAAACTGTGAACATGCAATAAGGAGATGCTAAATTGATGAAAATCATGCCATTCTTGTCCTGTTAAGGTATAAGGGAGAGGAGGAGTCCTCTTGCAGCAGAGTTTTCAAGATACAGACCAAACTGAAATGTAGGAGGAAGGTGGAGTCAAGTATCTCCTGTAATGAGACCTCCAGAAGAATTTTGTTGAATTCAAAATTGCTTTCATTAGAAGCCAGCTTTTCAAAATGTGGGGCTTCTTTCTGCAATGAAATACGTGAAATTGGTGCTGTGTATATGAGGAAATGTGCTAAATTTAAGAGCAAAACTTGCATTTGTGAAGTTGTTCACATGCCTGTACCTGTGACAGGTTTCATAGTGACACTGACTCCTCCTGCACATGGTTCATCTGACTGCCCTTGATTTAGGTGGAGCTAATTGCTGTAGTAACATCAAACATGTGAAATCTTGGCAGGGCTGTGAGCTCTGTAACTGAGTTTGTCTCAAAACTTTCACGAGGGATAGAAAGTGCAGTCCTTGGCACACAGAACTCCTTTACCAACAGCCAGTAACAGAAGAAAACAAAAATTTTGATTATTTAAGGGGAAAGTGTGCTTAAGTTAAATCTGATTGCAAATAGAAGTTTCATTTCCATCAAGTTTGCTTTAGGCTGGGAGGTTTTGTGATTGCTTGTACAAAAATGTTGATTAATGATCATCATTTACAAATAAATGTTTTTCCTGCAGTGCCAGTGGGAAAAATGCTAATATTTATTGCTTTCCAGCAAACGGTTTTCAGCAGGCCTGTCAGCATAACTAAAAATGCTTTACAGTGTTAGGAAGATTAAGCTGACAGCAAGCCATTTTCTGTTGTCACATGAACAACCTTACATGAGGTTTATTTATTGAGTCGAGTGAAAATTAATTACATATATCAAAGGGAAAAAAAAAGTGTTGATTTAATTTGAAGATTTGTTTACCTTTATTTGAACAGCCTGAAAGCTCTTTTCAAGATTAAGTATTTTAATTAAGTGAATTAATAAATTAAAGTGATTCAGGGTCATTTTCTAAGCCAGAGTTGTTATAACTTCAGAATAAATATTATTAAAGTGTGTAATTAAGTGACAATTAATTATCAATCCCAAAGCTGACTGTATCACATAAATCTTAACATTGTTTGTTAAAGGGAAACACCACTGAAATAGTACAGGCAGTAGTCATTATTTTAAAATTTGTGTTTGCTTGAAGTTTGTGAAGAGGGAAGGAGTTATTTTCAATTTTAATGCAGGCAGTGTTTCAGCTGCTCCTGCAAACTCTGGCAGATGGTAATTTATTAATATTCAATAGACCATAATAGAAAAGATAAAAGCCAGTAAAAGTTTGTTATAGCAGTTTCTCCTCCAGAAATAGGTATAAAAAGATGCTGGCACTTCATCACAAGCATACAGGAAGGTTTGGTGGTATTGTTCTAAGGAAATTAGCACTTCTGTCTTAGAGTGAGAAAACAAAATTATTTCTGGCTCTAATTCCTTATTTTTCAGATAGAAATTCCCAGCTGTACAGGCCTATATTGAATTTGGTTTGGAGATCTGCTGCATCAGGACTCTGCATTCCAGTGCCTTTGAATTGTTTGAGATGGTCCCACTACTGGAAAAAACATGGCATCCAGACTTGCGGTAGTGTACGTGTGACCCTGGCAGTAAAATCCAGGTAAAATCAGACAATGTTTTCACAGTCTCAGACATAAGTCATGTTGCCTCACTCTGCCCAGACCACTGAACCCGAAATATTTTGGTCAGCTCTTTCAAAGCTGAGGAAATACATCCTGCCTCCCCTCCCCAGCCAATGATTGTGGCACTCAGTCTCCTATGAGGAGAAAAATATGAATTTTGAATCCCTCTAGGCAGAGAAAGGAACTGCACCCAGATTTCCCTTATCGTGGGTGACTTTTCTATAAAAATGAGAGGAGGGATGCCTGTAGGCATAAGAAACACAGATCTGTGCTCAGCTGTAGGAGTGTCTCTCTTCTAAACAGGGCTTGTAGTAACACTTTCAGAATACATAGTAGTGTGGTACTGACAGCTCAGAACACAAGTGTAGGTTTGGCAGTTGTTTTGGAGAAGGCTGTTCTCATTTTTTTCTGAGTCTGTGGGTGACTCCATGCTCGGGATTCAGATTGTCCCGAATCTCATTTTGAGGAGCTGATGAATGATCCCTGCTACTATAAAAAGAGCAGAGGGAGAGGTTTGGATTTCACTCTGGGTGTCAGACACCTAAAAATCTCTGTGGGCTTTGATTCTCTCTTAGTAAATTGATATAAAAATCGCCTGCATCTGAGGTGTTGTGAGAGCAAAGATAGTGAAAGCTTGTAAGGTGCTCAGGTACCAAAGTAATGGAGGCTGTAGAGAGACTGCAGATTGATGTATATTCTGGAAGAAATACTTAAAGGAGCCTGGGGATAACCCGGCTCCATTCAATCTCGAGAAGGAAAAAGAAATAAAAGCTGTAATACAAAGCTGTAAATAACAGAATTGCAATAGTCATATTCTTTTGTCCTCTAGGCCCTCCATATACTGGTACCATTGTTTGCTTATACAAGGCAGAGTTTTTCTCTTGCTGTCAAGTCTGATGGTATCTACTTCAGTAAACTTCACAGGCTACTCACTGAGTTAAGTATATGGTGAAGAGACAGAGAAAAACAGGTCAACATGGAGTCAGCAACTATTTTACAGACCTTTCAGAAAGACAGGGGAGAAAAAATAGAGGGGGAGAAAAAAGCAGTTTAGAGACCATCTAGCATAAAATGTTCTGAGATGATGCAAACCATCTATGAAATGCACAGATAGCCTGAAATAATGCTTCAGGTTGTATTATTTATTAATGGCCATGTGCTAATTTTCAAGAATGGAAAGGTAAACTTAGCTTTTTTTTTTCAGTCAGATGGGTAGCCAGAAATCCATTGTGCATTACTGCAGTTAGGAGGAGGAAATACTGATAGAATTGAGTGTCTTGCAGTCTTTTAAATCAGAATTGGCTTACATGTGAATTATATATACAAACCAATATATCAAAGGGTTTTTTTTCATTAATCCAATTTCATTAATCCAATCCAAGTCTTGTTCAGCTGCCAATAGCCCCAGGTTCCATGACCCCAACCTTCATCTTTGCAAGTGCTGTCTGTCTGTGACTTCTTCTGTCCTCTCTCCTACCTTACCTTCCTTCTACCTCCATAGGATCTCCAGCTGTCTGAAATAGGAAAGTTTTTTGCTTTTCTCAGCCAGGAGAGGAGAGGGAAGGACCTGTTCTGACTTCTAAGCACTACTTGGTTTGGTTTGCGCCATGGTTACTGTTCCTGCTGTTTGCAGTGTGCTTTTCTCATCTTGTTTAATTGCAAGTGCTGATGAACTTCAAATACACAGAAGTAAAAACAATCTGAACAAACACTGTAGGAATTTCCTTACCTGTTATTTCCTTTTTCCTGAACATAGAGATTTCCAAGTAATAGAGTGTAATACTATTATGTACAGTGATATTTTAACGCTAGAAAACTGTGTTTTGTACCTTGTGGGAGAGGGGACAGAACAGGCTAAAATTCAAAGGTTTTCATGGTAAATACATGTCGTAATTGTTTTCAAAACACTGTGTGTATCAGAAACATGGGGAAGTATGGAGAGAGGAATATTTTGTACGAATTATATTAACTGTATTGATAGTCAGAAGCTGGAGGTTGCAGTGTGGAGCAAAGTGAAAGATTACAGATCAGATGAAAGAGAGTGATATGGTGAAAATAATCCATTTCAGAGAAAGGCTGGTGATATTTTAACACAGGATTTGTTCTTTGGGCTTCAGAACAGGAGTATGACATAGGATTATGCAGAGGGAAGGGTGAGCAGTGATTTTTAGACTTTCCATTTTGCAATATAGCAAGCTCCCCTTTCAATATAGATTCATAATAGGAACTTCTCTTAGCTTCTATTATATAAAGATTTGCAAAGACAAATGAGACAGGAAATTAAAGGATTGAAAAGAAAGCCAAGGTAAGTTACTTACTGAATTCATATTGGAGGGAAGAATAAGAGGCAAGTGGGTGAAGAGGGTGCTTTCCAACTTCCGTAGTGCTATCACAAACTTATTACTCTGCAAAGATAATAGAGGAATCTTATTGTCCTCTGGGATGTTCTCTGGTATTCAGTTTAGAATAGTTCTGTGATAACGAATTCCACTTTTGCTTGTGGAGTCACTAATTAAGGAAAGGCTGCTACAAGTATACAGTTATATGTAGAAGCTGTCTTAAAAAAGGAACATTTTCTAAACAGAATGGGGGCAGTAGATTTGAGAGTACACTAGACACTCTGGGTACCTTTTCTTCATTCAAATGTGTAAGAAATTCAGACAATAGAGGAAAGATGCAGTATGGAATCTTTGGAAGAGTTTGGCTACTTCATGCCTTTGTTGCGTATAAACCATGTGTCTCCTGTTCTCCAGGGTTTAACTGAAGCAGAAAGCCCATTTCTGAGACTCAAAGTTCATGTGCACAGCTAATCTGGGTCTGACTGCTTCTGAATATTGTGGTGATGAGGACACACAGTCTTCTAAGTGAGCTGTTTCTGTACTGTGACCTTTATAGGCTTACAGTGTTTCTGAATTTTTAATGTCTGACACAAAAAATAAATAAATTCATAGACTAGGCCTCAGATCAGCCTTTCTTCATACTTTCTGAAACCTTTCATACTATCCATTGTATCTCTTCAGTAAGACAATTGCAGCCTGGAAATACATATTTCCTTGAGGTGAGCCACAAAAGTTATTTAGCCAAATGATATATTTTCTCATTTAAGATTTAAAAACACAGGAAGCTGCTTCCTATTAGATTTGTGCTGAATGTAATTGGAACTTTGGTATGCACTTCAGGGACTAAGCAAAATAAAATGTCATAGTCACTTTCTGAGCTCATAGATTCCCTCATTCATTTTGTGCTCGTGGAATGAACTTCCATAAAAGCTTTTAAGAAATTAGTGCTCATGTACATCCCTCAGTTCTGTGTCTAATGATTACTGATATTAATATGGGAGTGTAAACTGCTTCATATATCCCTTTGAAGTGTTGGATGAGAGCAGCCATAGGCATTTTTCCACAGCTGGGCAAGCCTTAATCTCTTTAACTGGTATTGCCACCTATACTGTAAATTGAGGTCACGTGTTTTGTAATATGAAATAGTGATTCATTAGTAGCTAGACAAACAACTCATTTCATATAGTCGTGCAAGAAATGTCAGTGCAGTGTTATTTAAATGTTATGAAGCTTCTGTAAGTTACCATAGCATGTGTAACTCTAGAAAGAAAAGATCAAGAAAAAATACCAATATCCAAGTGTTTGATTCCCTTTTTTTTACGTGAATGTGGAAATAAAAAATATTTTAAATTCTTTTGCATTGCTTAAAAAGTTGCAAGCATGTATTTTTTTGCTGATTTTTTAACCAGAGAATTGTATGTGAGTTTTTTCTTTTTACTGTGCTCAAGTCTGCTGAACATCTGTTAACATTTAAACCAGCTAAGATATGTGAGAATCTTCAAGAAAAGCAAAACCAAACCAAAACACAGAATTTCTTTTTCTCCTATAATGTAGGGACTAGGGTTTTTTGCCTTCTCTGCTCTTAAATGTCAGCACATACTCCTCAAAATAGGATAAATGAAATGTTATTGTGCCTATAAGAGAGAGATATTTTCATGTCAGAAACCACAGCTGTCACACCTTCTTCTTAGGCTTTCCTTTAGTAAGCACTCTCAGGGACTCTCCAAGGTGACATCAAAAGCTTTTTAAATAGAGAATTAAAAAGGTGTCATCGTGTAGAATATTTCTCTGTCTGAGCACAAATAATAAAAAATATTTTAATCCCTTGGAAAAGAACCCATTTTCCTTGGAAAAGAATCCATTTTCCTTCAGAGTGTATGTCCTAAAATTTGAAATAAGGTACATGAGTTCAAGCAACATTTTACCATTGTCCTTGCTGTGCTAAAACCAGAAGTTTTGACATTATTAACTTAAAAGCAAAGCTAAATCACTGACAATTTTAATATCCTGTCTGCATTTTCATGAATGTTCGTCATTTGTATGCATATATGCACATCTTGAAAATCAAATTATACCTTGTGGAAGCAGTATAGTGTGTGGATATCAGTATAGTTTATTCTGTGTGCTATAAAGAGTGTGAGGTCATAAATAAGCATTATAAAGGATTTTTAACATTGTAGTTAGCACCTAAAAGCCCAGTACTGAACCAGCTGGATTCTAGGAAGCCCTGGTTTACTGTGTGGCTTGTTCTTCTGACCTAGAATGAGAACGAGAGACATTAACAGTCAGTTCAACATAAGTGGTTTCCTTCAATTTTTCTGTTTAAAAATAATCAAGTGCTCACTAGCTTGGAGATGTCACACAGTAAAACCTCACTACAATGAATTTTAGAAAGTAGTAATTCAGTGTGAGCTGTAATCACTGTGTCCTGCAATAAGATGAGCATTCATAGTGTGATATAAAATAGATTTATCCATACATACAGCATGTCTGTAAAGTGCTTGCCAAGGTATGTTTCTAAGTTAATGCTGTCCTTGTTCAGAAGTACTGGAAGTCTCAACTGGTTAAGGTTCTTCTAAGAGAGAGAGATTCCTTCGGCTGAGTTCTCTCACTTGTGTTTTGTTTTGGTTTTTTCCTTTTTTAGAAATCCTCATCATTGTGGGATGTTTTAGACTGTCTTTGGCAATTCAGTAGTTAAGTAGTTCTTTATTGGGGAGACTATAGCAGGGCTCTGAAAGTATGGGGGTCCTAAGACAGTACCAGCCCTTTAGTTGGTTCAAATTCACCTGATTTGAGGTGTCTGTGTAGAAGTAGAATAATTACACAATATAAGATTAATAACTTGTAAGAATAGTTCCTTGTTTTCATGGGTCCTCAATGCACCTGATATGCAGTTCCCCAGGATTCAGTCATGGCTTTTTCCCTTTTCTGATGTGTGATGTACTCTGTATTGTTGATGCCACCATATGTTTCCCTTCTGCTTCTCAAGGAACGTCTCCATGGTTAGTGCGAGTCCCACTCGGGGCTTTGGAGGCTTTGCTGAAGATCTCCACAAGTTAAAGAGTTGTGGTTTCCACAGCTGTATCTTCCCTGACAGGTTCCAGAGAACATCTACCTCCAGAATAACTCTTTCTTCTTCTTTCTTTATATATGCCTTTTTAAAAACACTATTCAAAGACTAAGAGAGTCCTCAGTCTGTGCCAGTACTCTTTTGTTTGTCGAAAGACCATATGAGTTTATTTTCATCTCTTCTTTCATTATCCATTACCTGCAAACAAGGAGAAGCTGCCCTCGCTGCTTTCTCTTTAACTACCATTATTCAGCTGTAAGAAATATACCACCAACCCAAACCACATATTTTTGAAGAACTGGGATCCTAGAAGAATCAGAAACATCCTTTTCTCTCTCTCTTCCTTGTCACTGAATCAAGAGAAAATAGCAAGGTGCATCTAGCAATATGGATTGGGGGGGGGGGAAGTCAAAACCCCCTCTCTGAAATGAAGAAAAAAAGATTGAACTTTTTATTTATTGTCAAAGGCACTTTAGGAAAGTTTAATAGCCTTTTTAAAATTCATACTGTAAAAAATTCATTGATCAATAATTTACAAACAACTGTTACTGCAGGAGTTCTCATTTATGCAGGTTTTTTTACCTTACACTTTAACAAATTCATCTTGATTTTGTGGCAATGAACTTAAATCAAAGATAAAAGATCAGTCGCATTTACTGTAGAACTGAAAGTTTCTGTATTAGGAGCACTGGCTGGACTTGACTAGACCACCTCCAGAAGGGGATCTCTTCTGAAATAAGATGAAAAGTCAGACTACTTGCTCTTTCATGTGTCAAGGGGGGTAAAAATTCGAGTGAACTGTGCAGTAACTGTCTATTCCCTACTGTGCACCAAGATTAAAATATCATTTTGACTGTGATCGTTACCAATCTGAAACTTCAATAGTTGTTCCTTAGAACTGAAGATGCATTCATCTCTCATGCCACACAACATCCATCTCTTTTTCTGTGCTACTTTTAAGAAGATCACTTACAAAACCTTGTTGGAGAAAAGTGTGCATTGGTTTGGATAAAGGTGTATTTTACATGTCTCTAAATAACGTTTGCAAGAAATTCAGGTTTGTGAAGGAAGAAATATTACAGGCTATTAATGGAGAAGCATTTTTGTAGCATCTATAAATACTTAATGTAACTCAGGAATAGAAAGGAGGAACAGTTAAAGAGATGGAGGTAATCCACAAATTGTGCTGTTTGGGATTAATATATTTAATTAAAAATTATAGACAAAAGACAGAGTGTTTTTGCTCTATAAATGCAACAGTGCTGTGCTGAGTTTTACCATATTCAGGTATTCACACAACTGGGGTAAAAAGGTGACCACTGCATTATATTAAATTCATACACTAATTAGTTGGGTCAAAATAAATGTCCAGTGAAGGTCCAAAACAACAGAGAATCATCCTCTTCTTTCTTCAAACTAAAGTTTCCCAATAACTCCATTGAACATGGAGAGTAAACATTGTTTAATGTATTAGTCTAAAGGGTTGAATTTTTCAAGATGCCTTTTCATATTTTGGAGAGGCATTTGCACAATAAAAGATAGGAGATGAAATGGGGTCATGGTTATGAGAGCCAAGGAAAGATATCCCACTAATACCTGAGCTGAACTCATCTCGTCAGGGCTACTGGTGTTAATCAGAAGGCATCTTCAACTAATGCCATCTTCAGTGTTTGTAATTTCTATTTAGAGAACAACACCATTCTCTACAAATTGAATATGTCTTTTTTTTATTCACACTATTTTTTTTAAATGTCACTGAAATTATCTCAGAGGAGCAGATCTGACAGGTCAATCACTGCAGATGGTAAGTGCTTTGTTAATTATACAGAAATTTAGAAACAATTGTAGAATGTCTTGCCTCAGGAGGAATTTCTCTCTTGCTCTGTTTGAGAGTAGATTTCCTCTACTGAATTAATTTTGTGTTTTTGTGCAGATAACAATCTCTCTGCTGCTTTGTAGGAATAACTCCTTGCTCCTTGTTCAAATATGCAACTGTAAATAAGCAGAGGATATTGCAAATAAACAATGCTCTTCTTTTTAAATAATGCAACGTGTGTAATTAGGACAGTGCAATTACAACAGTATACAGCTCTCAGTGTAACAATTAGTTTTTGGGTAAAATGTAATTTGTTCTAATGTAAATGTTTTCCCTTAATTCAGAAGATTCCCCTGAGTTGTTACAATAATAAGCCTATTTCTACAAATATATGCAGTTGCACTGTACCTTCCAATACACAAATCAAAGAGGACAGCTACATTATAATAAGCTATGAGAATTATAAAGTCAGAGCAAAATGATATCAATCCTATTTTCTGAGGGGAAAATATGCCCAAATATCCTCTTTCCATTTCTATTTTAATCCCAGAGATGTCAAATGCTTTTTCCAGTTTGATTTGAATTTACTTGGGAAAAAATAGAACCGTTTCTTGTGTTACACTGCTGCTGAGTTACCCTGTCCTCCTGGTGATGATATCTGACTTCTTTCCAGTTCTTCCACTGTTTATTCTTGGAGATAAGGAAGTGCTGTTATTGTCATTTTGCAGACGAGTAACTCAGCTTCACAGAGCAGAAGAGATCTGCTTCAGATTTTACCAGAAGTTTGTTAGGAAACAGGATTTCAAATCTCACCCTATTCTGTTCGTGCCAACCCTCAAAGAATGAAGGCAGCACAGTGCCTTTGCACTTCTTGGTCATACACAACCGGTGCTCCATCCAACTCCCTTCATCCAGCTCCACACATTCAATCCCTGAAAAGTATCGGGAAGTCAATTTTTTCATGTTGTCTCTCAGTTTTCCGCAGCTAAATTTAAATAAAGGGTGATGGTTTTGTGGTAATAAGCAGCCTATAATACCAATGTATAAACAGGCACTTTTAGGTCAGCTGAATTATTACTCCTGAAAGTGTCTGGGAGATAGAAGAGACAGAATGAATGTAATTACTCAGTACAGATGGATGGGAGTGTTCAACATGTTCTATGAAAAGTGAATTGTCTGAACTTGATTTTAGAATTGGCGTTTCATCCTCTTTGTACCAAAGTTTGCAAAATTTGGGTGGTTTTTCTTGCCAAACTGCCCTGTTGTCATTTTGGAGGCTGTAAGTTATTTAATCTAAGCCTGAGCCTGCAGTTTCCTGTTGTCAATATTGCAGAGGACTCAGTGAACAATTGATAAAACCCCATACGACAGTAGTAATGTGCAATGATTGTAGGGCTGGGGGCTGTGATAAGCATTGTCTGCTTTGGTTAAGTCATTGCTAATGAAACATCACAGCTGATTAAACTGGCAATGAGAGCAGTTCCCTATAAACAGGCTCCATTTTCTCATTGGATCTTCATCTCTCTTTCTTAAAATGCAAGATTTAAGCAAGACAAATAGAAATACTCTCTTAATTATAAATCAGGCTAGAAATCACTTTATATGATCAGTGTCATGTCCTAGAAAGACTTTGTCTTAATTTTATGTACATCACAACATTTCTTCCCCTGCATTCTAATAACAGAAAGAGTAGGAATAAAACACAGGAGAAGAAGTACAACAGTGTCTGTAAATGCAGGGAAACTGAATTGATATTTACATTCATCCTATAACCAGACTTGGGCCTCTTCTTGAATAACAGTAATGGTGATCAAAGCAGAGACGATCTTTGAGCTCTGTGCTTTCAAACAGCTCACTAATCACTATAATTCAGCAGAAAATAGGAAGAAAACTACCCCAACAAACACCACAATCATTGCTCTCGGAATAAAAGGGACTCTCACCAAATAAAGCTGAAGCAAGGTAAAGATTGCTCTATTACACAGTATGTCAAAGTTAAACACAGGTCTAAATCCATTCAAAAATTTAGAACAGTCAGTTCCCAACGTAGGGATGAGCAGAGAGAGCTGCTTTGTTAAGTGAATAACCCTGCCCAGAGCCTGCTGTGGCATCAGCACGAGTGACAGCAGTGTCTGTGTTTCTGCACAGTCCTGTTTCAGCCTTGACTCTGCTAACTGTGGTACTAATGTGGTGTTTCATTTGATTAAATGCCACTCCTAAGAAACCCGTGTACCTGCAGCACGTGTACCTGGAGGAGCTCCTGGTTCTTCCTCCTCACCAGTTTAGTGGTTTTTCTGTTTATGCATGGAAATGAAACTGCTTTCAGACACGAAGCTGAACGGTAGCCAGGTGCTTTATAACTGTGTTAGCCTGAAGCCCTCATGAGAAATAATTTTTCCTGGAAAATAAATTATAACACGGCTAAGTGGTGCCTGACAAAGCTAAACAGGAGCCATGCTGCTCTATTGCAAATTCATCTGCAGTCTCTCGGTAGAAAGACAAATAAAAGCACTTCATCAAAATCAGTCAGAGAAGCACAGGAATACTCATTGGAGACCACTAAACTCTAAATACCAATCAATTTCAGCAACTTTTTTGTCAAACCTGCAAGTCCCCCTAAGCACTGTTGTCTAGAACTGCCAGAAGATGCTGCACGATGTGTTGTGGGAATGGAGCAGGCGAGTGGCAGCTGAAAGCCCCTCTCTGACAGTGGTAATTAGTGCATGTGATTATGTGTTGGTGTGGGTCAGGATTTATTGAAGTCATGGGTGGAGCTGGGCCGACATTAAGGTTTTGAAACCAGGCCTAAGGGCTCAGAAACCTTATGCTCCATTTGAGAATTGGGCTCACAATTTCTTCTAACTACATCGGCTATTTTTCAGTGACCTGGGCATGTCCCAGTGGCCAGCAGGCATTTTTGTTGCACTCATTGTGAGTGCAGACAGCAGTCTTTGGACTGCCCTTGAATTCAAAGTCAAGGAAATATATAACATTGAGGGATTTCTGTCGAGGAATTTGCACTGATACTTTTTCCTACCCAAAGAGATCCCAAAATTGCTTTACAGCCAATGGGACATTAAATGTTATCACAGTATTATGTCCCACTCACCGCTGCCTTTGTCCTGCCATTCTTCTCTGTCAAACACAGAAGTAGTTCTGAGAAAAGAGAAACTTAAAAATGTAACCTCCTCTCCCATTTCTCTAAGCTGTGGTTATGTCTTTGCTGTTTTAATGTTTATGGTTTTCAAGTCAGAAATGTATTTTAAAGTTTTGTTTAAACAATGTCAGGTCCTGCAAACGTGGCAAAATGGACAGAGATCAAAATAGCTTCTCTAACATCCCCCCACCAACTCTGTATCTGTCTGTGCCAGCTCCAGTCATTGTCTTGCCTTGAATAAAAAGCAAAGGGAGCTCATCAAATGGACTGTGAAGCAGAGCACAGTACAGCACAAGTACATGGTGATTAGGTGTAACGACTCTGAGTGCTTTATACAATAATACAGATCCCCCTGCATTTTCTTCCCCCTCCTCCCCTAATTTTTTTGCTTTCCCCCCCCATCTCCCCAGTACTCTACAGATAGCTCTCAAGCCTTTTTCTCTGGGATTCACTCCTTTACCTCCATGTTTTCGCTTTCTTAACCAATCTCTATCACCTTTTTTTCCCATCTCACTATCTATTTCTCCATTGCTTCGTTTCATGGTTCCCCTTCAAAAGGAAGACCTTCTTTGTTCCCATCCAAAAGATCTTTTTTATGTCCCCCCACCTCCTGCATTTTCAACCCCAGCTCCACATTTGTCTTTCTGGGACAAATCTTGACTCCAGACTTCCTGGAACAAATCTGATTTTACTTTTGGGTATAGTTTTCTCAGAAAAACAAGATTGAGTCAACAGAGGTTTCCAGCTATTATCTGCTGAATTCCGAGCCTTCAGTCTCAAGGCTGTGTGCATTGTGCTTTGAATATCCTGTAGAGCACTTTTTGAAAGAGGCTTGTGGTTTCTGTGTGTCAACTGAATCGTGAAAAGGTGAGGGAAGCAGGAGAGGAGAAGGTTGTCTTAAGTGTTGAAATACTCACCTGCAGTGCTCTGTAGCCCACAGTTCCTGCATATGCTTTTAATGTTGGGCATGAAGAGAGATGTATCTTATTTATTTATGTACATGCTTTGGTAAGAAAAGCAATACAAAAGCAGTCACTGCAAAATAACAGTGCTTCTGTTTTGTTGGACTTACAAAAGGGAAAGCACTTGGATCGATGTTCTGTGATTGTATAATCAACAATGCATCACAGTTCTGCATTGTTTTCTGCAAATATTCTGTTGATCTCTATTACAGTTGTCCATAAAATTACAGGAAAAAATGGCCACATTTCTGTCCCTTCTAAAGGACAAAACCAGTATGTAACCTCCTTTTAGAAACAAAGCCTAGTAGATGGAATAGAAGGTTTGATGATGAGCTCTCATGACTTTAGTCCTTCAAATCCTACTTCAGGTGAGAGTAGTGAGTCACCTGGTGCTGAATTCTCAGCAGTAAAGTAGTACAGAAAAACAAATCAGTAGTCTTCTTGCAGAACAGGGGCCTAATCACATCTGACACCAATTAGCATCCTTGCTGATGGTCCTTATTAGGACATAGTTGACGCCTGAATTACTCAACAGTACACTGGTCATTTTGCTGAGCAAAATTGAACTGGGTAGAAAGCCAAGGACAAAAAAAAATCTTTATCTTCAAAAACATCTGCTTAAAACTTGTCCCTGAAATGGGCTTGTATTTTTAATGTCACCATACTTTCAGCTGAACTGTATTCAACACCAATTCAGCTTCACCCCTTGTCAGCAGTGAGTCATTTCCAGAGAAGATGTGAAGTGTGAATCCACATCACTCAGAATTGAACTCTTAACATCAAATGTGCTTGCTAGGGTTAGTCATTGCAAGAGGAAGAACTCCTTGTAGCTGAACATTTCCACCTTGTTTTTGCTGGTTATATAAGCTTTAGAGATATCCTTGTAAAAAAAGATCCATGATTTTTAAAATGTGTTTAACTCACAAAAATGTGTATTAAAATCCTATAAATTTTATAAATATATCAGGACTTACGATGAAGTGGGGTAAGGGAGAATAGTTTATTTTCACCATCTAAGAATGTTGCTGTGTATTTTCCATTTCCTGGAATTCACCAGGCAAAACCTGCTAACAAAGATCTACTGGACCTTTTTCAAGAGTAGCTGACTTAAAACCCAAGAATTTCTTGGCCTGTCTTACCTTCTTAGGTCTTAAAACATATCTATGTACTGAAATGGTGTCAAAAGACACATATTGCTTAATTACAGAGAAGCATTTTGACAAAAAAATACGTTTCCCTTGCCTTCTTCAGCTTTTAATTGTTCCTGCCAATTCTCCACTACCATCTGTCATCAACTCCCATTTTTCTGTTCAGCTGAAATATGAGTGTAATACTGATTCCAAAATACCATAATAGAGTCTGTGTCCCCTTTGTACTGCATTTGCCTGCAGATAACTGCAGAGGCTTGCAAATCTTCTTCAAGGTTGCCAGTAGCTTTGTCAGTCTTCAGAGTCAAGAAGAAAAGCTCATCTGCTAGAATGACTCGTGACAACCTCATCTTTGATCACTGGGACAGTTTTCAAAGAATGCTTGTCCCCTCCAGTTCCAGGGCAATTTTAGATCTCCTGTTTTACAGTGGGATTTTAATACCTTTCAATTTTTAAAAATGCTTTGATTTTTTTTCTGTTCCTGACCCAGGCATCATCAAATGTGGGAGAAGGTAATTCTCTTTGTCTTAATTTTCTCTTAATGATTATGTTTCCTCAGTGGTTTTTGGTTACTTATTTTTTCCAAACAATGAGCCAGAAACAAATTCTGGTGAGTAATAAGCCTAAAATTCAGGATACTTTCTGTAGAAACAGAAATTATATGGTTCACATTAGTTCATTTGTCCTTATAGGAATGGTTTTCCCCATTTCTTCTTACTTGCCATGAACTCTGTAATTTTTTTGCCATACAGGTTGACTTGGGAATAAGTAGGAGCTTCATTGTATGTTGTCTCTCTAGAGGAGGGACACATCAGGCACAAGTGCAGTTGGCTTGTAACCAAAGAGATCTCTTGGCCTGTCTTAGCTGATCAGAGATAACTAAATCAAAATGTCAGCTTAAAAGAAATGAGTGGCACATAGAAAACACAGCCCAGGTACATCTGGGACAAGATTTTGAAATGTGGCCAATCAGAAATGACTGAAGTTTGTTCCTGCTTGCTGGCTGCAGACAGTCTTTGGGGGAATAAGTCACATCTAGTCTTTCAATTAGCAGGACAAACTGTGCAGATGTCACACCAAGCAAATTCAGCCATGTTTCAGAAGAGGTCAGTAGAGTAAAAGAAATCAGTATGTCAATGGTTTTTAGCAAAATGCCCAAGGGAGTTTTCTTCTTTGGTTATCCCAAAGTGGTGAGTTCTGCCTGGAGTCGCTAAGATGGTTTTTCTAGGAAAGCTGGACTGTCCTCACTGGAGCTGATTCTCTCCTCCCATTCATGACATGCACCAGGGGTGCAATAGAACCAGAAGTACAGTTTTAAGGTTTTTTATGCCCAGAATGTCCAGGCTCAGGTATGTGAAGAGGGGCAGCTCAGCCTGTGGCCTTTTGCCATCCCAGGTTACAGCAGTGGCACACTCAGGTACCTGGAGTGCTGTAGGTTTGCCTGCTGATGAGCAGCCCCACACTTTGCTGGTTATGAGACCAAATTGTGGTTGCTACTAAGATAGATTTGAAGTCAAACTGATGCATAGAAATGAAATGATTGATATCTTATTTTTCTGAGCGTAGCAGTGTGAACATTTGCTGTAAATTGTATTTGTTACAGACCCAGAGTCTTTTGGCAGTGACTCTGGGTTTGGATGGACTGGCTAAACAACTTGTTAAACAAATGGATTTCAGTCTACATTTTGCAAATTATTTTGATTATTCAATATAGTTTGCATGATTAGTGAGTTGCAGAGTTTTATTATTTCTGTTTTCTGACTGGCCTTATTTATTCAGGGGAATAAGTAACTCATTCCATCAATACTATTGGATTTCAATGTAGAATAACATTGGTATGATCTTGTTTTCTAGACAGAACTGTGAATTTCTACTTGCAAAGGTACCATGTTGTATTTAATGATTCAGACAAATTATTCCTTACAAGTACTGTTGAAAATTTAGTTGCTAATCAATGTTAACTTAGATAAAATGCAAATTTTGGAAAAAATACACATGTACATATGTGCTTACACACCCCTTCCTATCCCTAGATACTGAATCTGATTAGTAAATCAAGCTGCTGACATATCATTATTATAAAAAAACAGTGTTTCCATATAATTAGGCAGCAGCAAGTCAATCATAAAACCTGTGGAGTTTGCAATGAAATGGCAAAGACCAGATATATCTATAGAAACTGGTGATATATATGCCAATAATTTAGCTGCAAAATATTTCAGGTAAACTGAAGACATCAAAGGAAAAAAAATGTTCAGAATACACGGCAGCAAATATATGCATAATGTGAAGGCAAATTCCTGGAATTTAGTTTTGTAAAAATGAGTGAAATAAGTTTCTTTTCTTCTGTGCAGAATTTTTCTACCTGTCATTTGTGATCTGTGTCATTCTATGTGAGTGATTCTTTGGGCTGCAGCAGATAAGTCTGCCTGCCACATCTTAACTGAACCAGCAGCAGTGCTGCTTTCCCTGTTCCTGGCCCAGCTGATCCTTGCAGAGGTCACTGGGTGCATATCACAAAGGCAAAATGGGACAAGTATTTACCCTTCAGCTGCTGAGGTTCACAGTCCTGTGGAGCTTAGGGTGTGTACTCTAAATTACACACTTGAGGTGCCAGAATGAGCAGCTGCATAAGACGTGGTAACCCCCCTCAGTGGGAGGCAGGAAATCTCTGCAGTTGTCCCAGGAGGATTCAGCAGAGCTGACTTAGGTGAGCCTGCATTTTTCAAGTCAGCCATTAGTGACCTGTTACATTCCACGTGTGAGCTTCTATCATTTGGTCATTTAGTGTGAAATGAGCTGAAATGAAGGGTGGGTTCTATTGTCATGTAGGGATGACAAGATGTGCTTTTCTCTCTGAGTTCATGATTTGCATCATGTTTATAATAAATCTATTTGTGCAAGGCATAAAGAGGTGGGATTGGGAGCATCGCTTTGTCCTACTACAAGCTGGAAAGAAAATGTGAAAAAGGTTCATAAGCTACTAGAGGAGAGAGCCAGGTCAGGTCTTCAGCTAACTGTGGTGATGAGCAAAGGGGCACATGTTGAATTTCCCATATCAAACAGCCTTGATAACTGAGATCACACCCTAATTAGTGGGGTTAAGAGGATAATCAAAGTAAAGAGGAGAAGGTAGTGTACAGGGTTCTTTATTTGAATGCAAACAGAATCGTGCCTCTCTCTAGCATGCTTCTGAAGCCTGGATTCTGCTGCATGATGTTAATGAACTGCACGAGCCTAGTTGTGGGTGAGCCAGTATCTAGGTTGGTCTCTCTCTGCACTACAGGATGCCAGACCCACATCCTTTACACACTCCCTCAGCGCTGACTTGCAGGAACAGAAACCTATGAATGTTTCAGAATCCAGGGATGCTTCATCTTTCCATTTCTCCCGTTGCTGTTTGACTCAGAGATTCCAGAACCAGCATTGCAGACAAGTGTCACTTCATAGCAGCGAATTGTCAGCAGCTGTTCCAGTGGGCCAGGTCATGACTGAATGAATGGTTTAAAATATTAAAATCTCCTTGCAGTGTCCCAGCTATCTCACTGTTTGATACCAAAATGTATGTGAAATACACAATGCAAACAAGGGAAGGAATGAGATGGGAAGGAATGACATGACTTTGGTAATGGCAAATACCAATATCAAGATTTGGCTAGTAAGTTTATCCTCACTCTGGTGTACATGTGAGGGTACATAGGCAAAAATATATGGGAGGCAAACTGTAGATGGATGAAAAGAAAAGAAGGAATGAACAAAGTGGATGACAGGAAACTTTTGGAGGAAAATTAAAATAAGGGAGTCAAGTGAGAGGTATAAAACAAATAATAATGTGTTAGATGCTTAGCTGTACAATGGGGGCATCACAATCATTACTGTGGTGCCTTCACAATTTTTTGTGATGCAAAGGAAATAATTTCTCATTCCACAGAACTGGAGCTGATACATAAACAGATTGAATGACTTGATGGATGTCAGTGACAGAGCTGGCATTCATGACTAATAATATGCTGAAACTCTCTAAATTCAAATGTGTGAGCTGGTAAATGCTGAAAGGAAGAGCATGTAAAATTATTGTTTATTTTACTGTCTGCTCTGATTTGAGCCTTGGATATTTCAGACCCCGTATCTCTTCTGCTAAACACCCACAAAAGGGAGACCAATACAGGTCTTTAGTTCTATATATGTTGTATAACTTAACACTAGACAGTTGAGACCACATTTTCAAAATTACTCAGAACACAAGATCTTTTGAATATCTTCTTAGGCATTTAATTTAATTAGGCTATAGGAGAACTACGTTCATTTGCATTCAAATGGGAGTCATGCATTCAACACATTTGGGAATTTTCTCTCTCTATTCTTTTGAAAACCTGGAGTGACTATCAAAAAGTTATATAGACTCAAAAAAATAACACCAAGCATGAATCAGCAGTTGGCACAGACAGCTAAGCTGAGTGCAGGATAATGCAGGAACCAAAATCATGGGTCAGCACAGCAAACAGCACTGCAAGTTATGCCTCACTGTTGAATTTACCTGGTCATGTTTGCTTTGTTACAACGCCTCAAACCAGAGTTCCATTCAGCACTGTAAACATGCCTTTAGGCTCCTGTGAGCTAAAATCCCTTGAAAATGGGATCAAGAGACATAACTAGTGGGATTTTCAGCAGGAGGTATCATACATCACAAATTACAGTGACTCTCTACAGGCCCAGAAACATCTTTAACCTGTAAATATTTGATAATTTTACTCTAAGTAACTTCAACATTGACTTCTATGCCTAAGATAAAGACATTTATAAAGGATTCACACGTGAGCTTATTTGTTAGGAAAGTAACAGAAATCTTTCTTTAGAAGACTTTGTAAAGTCTTCAAAACCAAGGGGAGCCATTGATAACATTGTCCTTTTTCATAGCTGCAAATACACATCTTTAGTAATAGGGCAAGCTACAATTCACACTCAACATTAAAAAAGGTTTCCTATTGTGATGACAAAATAAAGGTAACATCCCAGACTTCTTTCTGGAGAGTTTAAACAAACTAGAATATATGAAAAATACTGAATAGTCAGTAGTGAATGTTAAAATCGGGAATAAACTAAGTCTTTCTCAAAGAAGAATTTTCCCCGAGAATAAACATGAAATAACTTTTAATAAAAAATATGACATATGACAATCTCCCTTGTGCAAGGAGCAGCCAGCTTGAAAGTCTCTATTTCCCTTATCTGATAAGCAGTCTCGATGACTTTTCAGTGAACAGGGAGATTTCATACACGAATGACATTTAAAATAAATCAAGATAAATTATTAGAGGCCCCTAATATATGGAAAGAGTTGGATTTTACTGATAAAGTGCTTAATATTATAAACTGTAGAATGATATAATTTGTCAGTTTGAATACATAACAAAGTGCAACATCTTGCACCTTTAATGTGTTTGCAGATTTTTAAGTTCTGAGGTTGAACTAGACCATAGTAAAGGTAGTGAAGTTAATCATATTTTGGTTTGCTTAGGAAACTAGTGTGCAAGAATCTGGGGTTTTTGAGATCATTTCATACTAACTGTATAGTTAAACACAGAAGTATTGTTTCAGAATATTTTTATGTGGTCTTCTTTTCTCTTATATGCTAAAGTTAACGAAAATCATAAGCAGTTGTGGTTCACTTAAAATTTTGTTTCCATTTATCATATGAATGACTTTAATAAAAACCCCCAAACAAACAAAATCACCACCAAAAAAACCCCAAAATCCTTCCCCAGCTTTAATTCTCATCTCATGGGAAGGGGCATTGCTCAGAGACCACCTATCAGCATGTCCTGCAGCAGGTACATTATGTGTTTCTCAGGTTGAGCCCAGAGCCCGGCTACAGATATCAGGGCTGTTCCTGCAGCCTCTGTTTTATATGTAATGCAGTAGATTACACAAAGCAGGAGTTTTCATTTAAATGTTGTTCATTTAAATGGCCCAAGGGTTGCCAACCCCTTACCTCTTAGAAGTGTTTTGGTTTGGTGAGCACACATGAAACGTCTCTTGGCAGCACTTGGAAAGTCACTGGCCTCAACTTGTCTCCTTGAAGGAACGTTGCTGTTAAGGAAAACTACGGAGGAAAATGTTACAATCCTTTACTCTTTCAATATGATAAGCAAGTGCCATAAAAAAATCTGGATTAAAACTTCCCAACTGCACACAAACAGAATTAGTTTCTGTCTTTGTGCAAAGCTTGACATGAGAACAAAAGGGCCCTTTACTCTTTCGTGGAGCTGTAGAAAGGTGATTGTTTTCCTTTTAGTTGTCAGAGATTATTACTGAATGGCTATAATGCTAATTCCATTTCTAGGATGAAATCAACTGTATTTAAGATTTAGAGGGAAGAAAATAGCAAGGCAACAGTTGAATGAATAATTTCACAAATAATTTAATTCCCATTCATTTTCGGTTTTGTTTGTACTTTCAAATGTGAATGGATGCCAAATCCTCAAACATAATAATTTTAATTTTTTTTTACATATTTCTCCTGCAAATAATTTCTTGGATTGTTATTTATTGAAAATCTTGCAATTGGTAATGTGGTTAATTACATTTCATATTCCTTTTCTTTCCTGAGTGCCCTACCCAAGTAACCAAAAGGGTGTAAGTTAAATAGGGAGCAAACAAATAACAGTAACACTTGTGTATTATTTTACTGCAACTAATTAAGCTTAAGCTTCATTTTCTCTATGTTCAAATTGCAAAGCCCAACAAAAAGAGCAGGAATCCCATAACCCATAACAGGCATAGCACATGTCTGTGCTCCCTGGTTCAGGCAGATTTCTTTCTGGCAAGATCACCTGGGTGAGATTCACAAGTGCTGCAAGTTCCACGTGTCTCATTCGTACTCTAAACTTAACATCAAACATATTTATTTTGTAAATGTAAGCCTGATATTTTCTTTGGTAAATTGCAGTGTTGGAGTGTATCAGTCACACCGAACAGAATGAGTATTACAGACATATTTCACATATTGCCATAAACAGGGAGAAGGAAGCTTGTGACGACAGAAAAGCAGAGTTAAACAAAATCAGTCTCAACAAAGGAGAAACAACATCCTGGAAATGTAGAAACTGAACTAACAGGCAAGAGCTGAAGCAGGGAGAGAATGGAGTAGTGAGAATAGCAGTGAAACAGGTTCATGCCCAGTGTAGTGCAGGTATAGCAACCCATCTCATAACTAGAAAAACAAATTATGTCCTTTTCATTGATGGAGGTATAGTTAGTTGTATTGGTTTAGTTGTTTTTTGTTGTGGGTTTGGGTTTTTTTAATGACTAATGGGATGTGTGTAGCTGCAGATCTTGCTCCTCAATATGTTAATAAGCATGGTTGCAGTAACATGGAAGGTATAAAGCTGACCAGGTTTGTCACTGCAGTCCTAGCTTTCCTGAATTGGTCATGACTAGGAAAATAGTCACATTTTTCTCAGGTTTTGGGTTTTGTTCTTCTTAATCCTGATCATTGCAATTAGAGCTCCAGCATAGTTCTCAGGTAAAATTGCTAAAGCACTTCACTTCTATTGTCCCTTTTCATTTATTTATAGTTATTTTTCTTCCTCCAGAAAGACTGGAAACAAAATCCTTTTAAATCTTTTGAGTGCATGAAAAACAGGATAATTGTACTTTTCACTTCAATTTAAAATGGGGCAAAGCACAACTTGCTTAGTCTGGAACTACAACAGCTGGGTTTGGGAAACAGAAATACACCACGATGGCACTTGGAGCTGAGCAAAGATCTTGAGACTTCTGTTAAATCCTGATCAGATTGTTCAGTGTTCTGAGCCTTGCAAACATATGTGTATGCACAGTTGGAGTCAGTGTGACATTTTAGAGTATTATTTTTTCTTTAATCAACCTTTGAAGAAAAACTGAAGTGTGAAAGGGAAGGGCCATGGGGCTGCTAAAGGAGAAGTTCTACCAGGTGCATTTAAAGTTGTGGGAAGACTATGCTGGATTATGAGAGTTGGCAGTTTGAGGAATCTGCCTAAGTATCACAACGATGTCCTTATGTTTTGCAACCCCCTTGTTTTCTACTTCTTTATACTAAGGAACAGGATAGTGATGCTTTCAGAATAAATTTGGTGCTGCAGTTGAGCACGGGAAGATTTCTCCCATGTGCCCATTTTTTCTATTCCATATTGAAAGCTACTTTTCTGTCAGACCTCCTTAAACCAAGTCTGACAAAAAAAACCCCCTGGGATTAAGAAAAATCCCGTACAATTAATTTTTTTAAAACTGGATTTAGTAATTTTCATTTCACTGACTTGGAGGAGGCAAGAGAGGTTTCTAGATGAAAACAAAATGAGGGAAAGGATTGATATGCTTGAGGAAGAGCTGCTGTGCAGCTAAATGGCCTGGAGGAATGGGCAGCTGAGATCTAAAGAAATCCAGCAAAATTCATCAAGGGCTTCTCAATATAGGAAAGGTGTTGATAAAGTAGAGCAAGTTCAGCAGAGGGCTGCCAAGATGGTCAGGAGGCTGGAGCACTTACCCTGCAGTGAGGGGCTGAGGGAGCTGGCAGTCTGGACAAGACACAGCTTTGGAGGCAATCAGTTATTGATGAGATTGCAGCCTATTGGTACCTTGGGGACATCAAGAACATGTCATCTGCACAGGGGTGCATGGTTGGAAGATGAACAGTGGGCATACATTGAGACAGGAGAGGAAATAAAGACAAACCTTTGGCATCCTGAGGCTGGCCAGGCACTGGAACTGGCAGAGGTCGAGCAGTCTGGGTTCTTGGAGGTTTCTGAGATGACACTGGATAAACCCTGAGCAACCCAGGCTGACCTCAGAGTTGTCCCTGCTTTGAGCAAGAGGCTGGACTGCAGATCTCCTGAGGTCCCTTCCAGCCTGAAATATTTGTGATCCTCTGATTTTGACCAAACTCAGCAACATATCATATCTGTGAGGGGGAAAAAAACCCAAACAAATCCAGATATGATGTGGAAATGGCACAACCTCATGAGCTTTACTGACCTGAAACCAGAGCATAATGTTTGAGTGCAAGTAAAGTTATTAAGAATTTAATCTTAACAGTGGTGGTTGGACTCACAGAACAACAATGTGATATGAAAATCTATTCACTTCTGAAAGGTCTAGTTACAGGACTCTCTGGTATTGAACAATTGTAAAAAGGTTAGAAACTTCAGATAGAATATAATGTTCTAGTGTGCTTAATATGGTCTTAATTAAATTCAGTTATTGAATTCTGGATTTATAAGTAAGGATTAATGGAATAGACTGAAATCCATCCAATAAAATCAATTCAGCACATAGGGGGACTTTGAAATTTGTATGTTCCATGTAAATACTGATCTATCACCCACAGACACTGAAAGATAGGGTAAATAGGGCCCACTTGCCAGACTGAGGGCCAACAGACTTGGCAGTCTGCTCCTACAGTGCATCCATGCTCTGTTAGGGTGTGAATATGCATATTAGAAAGAGACCTGGTTTGAAAACTTCAAAAAATTCCATCTTTAATAATGGCAGAACTGTTGTTTTCCTAACAGGACAGAGCCTCGATATTTAAACAATCCATTACAGAAGTATTTTAAAAATTTTACTTAATATGACAGGGAAAAAAAAGATCAGATGGAGTGGTGTGTGGTGTCTACTTCCATATTTGTAGGGGGCATTTAACCAAACCTGTAGGTTTGCCTTACACTGTGTATCAAAAATTACCAACTCATTTATACACCTCATCCTCCCATAACACAACAAATAATTTCTAGTTGCTTGCATACACAGTTGAAGGCAGGACTAATAAAAGCAACATCACTACTTACTAGAGGTGGCAAAAGGGTTTTTAAATTATTCCATTTCCTCCTCTTTTGACCATGTGTCAAAATCTTGCCTAATGACAGCAAGAGCAATTGTTCACCTGTATTTTGTTTGTTATGGGAATTTCTTGAGGCTACCGAGTAAAAGGTAAAATACTCCTAAAACTACTTAGTGAACCTGGTAACTCACATGCATCTCATTGTTATTAAAGACTCTACAAAAGCAGGGAGAGACTCTCTACTGAAAACTGTTTATTGGTTGCTGTATCTTGTGCCAGTACGAATATGACTTCAGCATATTTAAAAAATCTTTTCTAAAAAGCAAATGCCAACCTTGAATTTACAGTTTCATCCTTTAACCTCTAATTGTATCAAGGATAGAGGCATATTTTACAATTTCTCCTCTGGTCCCAGATAAGTAATAATTGCCACCAGAATCATTAAACAAGTTAAAGCACTTAACTTCATTATAGTAATTCTTGTTAGTCAGGCACATTGTGCCATTATCAGACCTTTTACATCAGTAGAAACAATTGATAAATCTGTAATAATTCTGTGTCTCCAAGATTGGATAATGATCCCTTGTAATTCTCTGACATGACACACACAAAGTACTACTTTTCAGTGTGTAATTTCTCATTTCAGAGAATGTTAACCAGACTGAAAAAAAGCCCACTTTCATACAGTCTGTTCAGTGGAATGTAAATGAATGTGGGGAACAGTTTCTTAATAAATGAGACACCATTGTGATTATTTTCAGTAACATTTGCTGTACTTAATGGTCCTATCCATCTAAGGATTTCTACATTTATCCTGTTTATAGGATGGTTAAAACCTTTATGGAGGAATCATTAATTTCCCTGCAAATGTCACTGACTTTGAATGCTTTGATCACTCGAAGATTAGCCCAGCCCCTGTCATCAGTTGTCTCTGATGAGTTCAGGCTGATTTGCTTTGTACATCAAAGGCATAAAAGGACCACTCTGAGTCTCAGTCTTTTTGGTTGCCCTTTTGAAGTCTCCTGAATACACATGAGCCATTTTGTTACAGGAGAATGAAAAGCTGAGGACCATTGCACATATGGTGGACAATGTGCCTCTGGAATTATGTGGCCTTTCATCAGAGACACAGGCACCTCTGGGATGTCCCCATGGGTGAAGTTAATGGTTCATAACCATAATGATACTCATCAATATTAAAAAAGGAACAAGCTCCTCAAACATCCCAGTGCAGAATAGTCAGAATTGTACAGGGTGAAAAAATACATGCAACTGCAAAGTTGATATTTTTCACTTGTTGAAGTCTGTGAGGAAATTAGGTGTCACACAGAGCTGAAAAGAGCAACCTCTTCATCCCGGGGATTTGTATCTAAGTTTTTAATCTTGTTTCATCTTTCAAATTTAACTGTATTTGTATTTTGAAAGTATGTATAGAGCAAAAAATAACAAATGAAACCCTGAGTATTTCATTGCATTTAAAATAATAGCTATCTTTATGTGAAATGTGTATTGCAAACCTTTTTCAATTACCTGTTTTATCCTTCAAGCCAGCCTATAAATTAGGTACAGTTTTGCTCTAGGTTTTTTTCACATAGTATTTATTAAAAAGGTTTTTTTTAAAAGCTTCCTTTCTCAGTATTACTGTGTATATTGTTCTGCAATTGTAATCTCATGTGTTTATACAAGTGTCTGAGTCAAGATTTTCAGAAGCAATTGCTAAAAATTGGCATCTTGCAGGCCTATTAGAGGTCCTAATAGGCAGTTTGATTTTCTAGAATTGCTGAGCAGTTTCCTTTAAAGAGGCTTTATTCAATAATGAAGTAATTAAACAGGAGCTTAAAAGGTTTTAAGACACATAAAAAAATAATGACACATTTTGTGTGGTTGATATGTCATAAGGCAACAATAGTAAGACCATGCTAAGCTTCACAGAATAGAACTAATCCTAATAGTGATCAGTGAAGGAAAAACAGAAAGTGAGGTGCAGAAAAATCAGAATTCTCTAACATGAGAGTCTGTAGAAGGCTGAAAGGTTCTGATGTCAGTGGGCAAGGATGGTACAAAGCCATGTGTCTGAGAAATGATGTTGGTGTGGGTACGTGGAGATGTGGATTGACAGGCAGGTGAAGCACCTTCACTTACAAACTACAGATTGTGCTTGGGATGCTCTGCAAAGAGCTGCTGCAAAATTAACATCAGTTTGACTCCAGTACTGTGCATGGGCTATTTAACAGGTCTTGAGAGAACCAAAAAACAAGGTAGAGGATTACTGAAAATGGTTAAAAGAGTGTTAATTGGAGTCAATGAGATGAAAGTGAGAAAACAATGCACACAGTGAATGTAAAGTTCCGATGAGGATTACAGTAGGGAATAGACTGTCACAGTGTTTGAGACCTCCAGAATCAGGTTTCCATAGGCCTGGTCGATGTGATTATTGTATTTGTCTCTATTATTATCATCCCTGGAGGGCCTATGGGACAGTCAGCCTTAATTTTCAGACATAGTACAAACATAGACAGTCATGGGTATCTGTAACCATGAAGATTTTGTGGTTCATGTAAAGTGAGCAAACCTTTGGAGAGAAGGAAGGAAGGAAGGACAGAAAGAGAAGGTGTGATGGGACTGCTACTGTGCAAGGTGTGGAAGGTAAAGCTGGCAAGAGCAGGCTGCTGGCTGAAAATCATCTTGTACTGACAAGAAGGTGGATAAAGTTACCTGTTTGGCCATTGCCAGCTCTCATTTTAATATTATTTTCAGATTCTCATTTTTATATAATTCTCATTTCCAAGCAAAAATAGGGGCTATGAAGAGAGCAGTAAATGGGCTATTTTTTTTCCACAGTAACTAAAGTCTTTTTAGCCAGAGCACAGATGGCCTTTATCAGCCTCCTCACAGTGCTCTGCACTCCCATGGGCCAAATGTAGGGCTGGAAAAGACCATTTTCAAAGGGGAGTACATGCATTAGAGTGTAGTAGCTCTCCAGAGTGCCAATACATGTGTTGGATGCTTCATAACAGAGAATTTTTAGGACAATTCCTTTTTTTTTTTTTTTTTTTTTTAAAAAATTAAAATTTTTTTTTTTTTTTTTTTTTGTCAAGAATTAAAGTGAACTTTGTGCTGCATTTTCTCTTCAGTGAGATACTACTCTAAATGCTACAGATGGTTTGGTAATTTTAAGTGCAGTACCTGCATTTCCCTTTCAGGACCTTTTAATAGCCATTATTCTCTCACACCGTGAAACATTTACATTTAAGGGAAGTATTTTTTTAATCCAAATTTTCTTTTTCTTTAATTTTTTTGACAAAAAGATATGGCAACTTTGTTTTGTCTCTCTTCTGTCCACATTCACTCACTGCTGGGTCAAAAGAGGTGCACATGCATGGACAGAAAACAGTCCATGACACACAACTTTCATGACTGATTTGTGTGCAAAAAAATTAATGAGAATCCCATCCTAGAATTAGGTTGGGTTAATTTTATAGCAGCAGACATAAATATCAACTGCTACTAAAACGTTAATGGATTCAAAGCAAAATTATTACTATTTTGCACCCCAAAATAGGTTTTTTTCTTATGTGTCATAGAGACTTTAATAAATCCCTTTGGAATAAAGATTTGGGAAACTACTTTTGAGTTCTTAAATTTTTTAAGTCTTTAAAGAAGACGAGTGCAGGTAGATTATGAGAGGAAAAATGCCTTCTCTGCCCACAAGTGCTGTATTTGGGTTGGCACCTTTTGTTGTGCCCTGTTGGCACAGCTGAAGTCACACTACGATGCTGAGAGAGTTCTGTGTACTCAGAGGAAAGTGGCTGCTCTTCACAGTTGTTTTAATTTACATCTTTGCCCTGTTACATAGGTGATTTCCATCATTATTTTTTGTGCCTCTGTGCGTGTGTGTGTGATCTCTACAGAATGAAAAATGTTGTAAAGCTGTGGGGATTTTTGGGCACAGATGCATTTAGATGGTGGGTTGCTCTGCATTGTTTAAAGCAAGACAGTTTTTGGTTGTTTCCATGATGACTGGATGCATCGTTAACCCCTTTATTGTTGATGTCCTACAGAGACCTGATATGTAGTCTTAATTATTTTAAAAGACATTTCTTCGTTACTTAGCTGGTGATTAAAAGTAAATTAAAAGATGGCAATGGCAGACTATTGTTGTTCATTAGCAGATCTAAAACCCTAATCATCTAGTAAGGGACTAATTTTCACATAATTTTAAAAACAATAAGTACACTGGTGTAGAAATTATTTGTGCTGCTCCTACCAGTTAATTAACCAAATCACCAGAGAGGGGGAGTGTGAGAGTGATTATTTTCTATTAATCGAACTGAGAAATCTAAAGCAGGAATCCCAGTCAAAGCTCTTAATAATGTTCCTTTTAACAATAAGATGAGTTTGAACTTCAAATGCTGAACGATATTGAAGATTCTCACAGGGGAGTATGGGAAGGGCAAAGGCAAGAGCAAGGTGACCAAAACACTCATTCATTATTTTGCAGAGACAAAAGATGAATTATGCTGCAGGAGGCAGTGATGGAGTATATACAAGAACCCAGCCATAATTTGCAGAGTTCTTGAAAGGAAACAATTTCTATAGAAATACTAATTAAAACTGGTTCAGAATTGGCCTTTAAAACCAATCTCATGTGAAAATTTCTTGAGTTCAGGAAGATGCAAAATCTCAAATTTGTTGATTGAAATAATGGTTCAGTTCTCAGCATTAATTATTGTTAGTGCTAATGGGCCCCTTTTTTTTCTCAATTTTCAGGCTTTTAACTGGCAAATGGTCGTTCATTTGGTGGAGTACATCAGTGATTGTTGAGGTTGAAGTCCTGCACTGTCTCAAACATTTTCAGAGTGGCAGGTAGGACTGATTATTGTTGAAGGTATCAGAGAACTCTCACTCCTAAGGAGGAAATACCTTCTCCTTGAAGGACCTGGTGTTATTGCAGAAGTGATGGAATAAGGGCTTAACAACACAAGGTTTTAACACACTTTTAAAACTCTGGCTAAAATATTTCAGCTTTGATATGTTATGTGGACATTTTAAGAAAAGCAATGGTACATTGAATTTTTTAGTGGGAAAGCACAGCTACTGTAGAGGTTCTTTAGCTGCAGTGACACCTGTGACTCTCTAAATCACAAAAATTCTGACACTTCCAACCACGGCCCCTGATTACATTCATTAAATCCTTTCACAACCCTTATAAAAATATTGCGTGACTCAGCAATTCACTCACCTTTCTGTGTCAGGTATGTTAAAACTTGAAAGCCAAATGCAGAAATACACTTCTGTGCTCCTAGGGCTGAACACAGAGCAGTGTGGTGGGAGTTCTCCCATGAATAGTAGCCCTTGTACAGAAGAGAAGTGTCTTTTTTGAGCTCGGTATCTTTTATTTTCCTGCTTGGGACTGTTCCTTTACTAGCAATGTTTCTCTTTCTTCCATGGTCCTGGTTTACTTGTCCTTGCTGCCAGCAGATAGCTAGAAAGTTGCTAAAAAATGAACCAAAAGGGGCAGAAATGCAGTGAGAGCAAATAGATTCCTCCAGTGAAGTGAATAATAACTGATAGTGTTGGCCCAGTTCTGCTGCTGTGGATGAAGTGAAATTAAAAAAAAGTAGAAGCTGAGTATTTTACCTGGAGCAGTAAAAAGGAATCTCTAGTGTGGTCCTCTATTTTGTTCAATTCTCTAGATGATGTTGTTGACAGTGGATTTAAGTTATAAATATGGTATCATCTGTTCTATGTTACTGTCTCAAATACCTGGATCTGTTTAGTTTTGTGTCATTTGTTCTCTGTAATTTTCTTGGCTAATGATTTGTTCATCTTTCCATAGGTTAAAGTTTGCCTATGTATATTTATCTATATTTTCATATGTCTTATTACTGGATCTCATTTTTTCTTCATTTGTTACAAGCCTAAAAAATTAATGTGAAGATTTATTAAAGAAACAAATACTGATTATATTAATCTTGGCTTCATTTTAAACACTACTGTAGGGTCTTTAAATGCCTACCAATTTACTTTCCTTTGTAATTACAGTTTATTTATTTTTATTTGTTGAAGCTATTTGAAAGAATTGGTTAGTGCTTGGCTTTAAACAACTTTTATATAAAAGTAACAGGCTGAGTCAGTAAAGAAAAAAATGACCAGATGGTAACCTCAGTATGGGATAGAGATGAATGTGAATCTAAAATGAGGAATGTCCCAAATAATGAGGGTCATTTGAGAGTAAGACGGTGTGTGCACTTTGTGGCCATGAATAATGCATCGATGTACCTCCTTCAGTAATCATGATGCATGAGTTCTCTATAGAAACTAGATCAGTTTTACATGGGAATCAAGTGCTTTAGGTACTTTAATTATTTAGATTATGTATCTAAGAGAAGAAAAATGTTTGAATTTCATATTCCTTCTTTTAGTCTTTGTGTCAAAGAAGGATAAGGGTGAACTGGGGATAAAATCCTGTGTGCCCTTCCCAGGCAAAGATTATTCTCTTGATTCCTCTTTTTTCTTTCTACCTACCTAGATGGCAAACTCTTCAACTCAAATTTGAATTCATAAGAACATCCTATCCCACCTCAGAGAAACTGTGAAAGTCAGTCTGTCCCACCTGTTATTCACTGTGTGAATGGAGTGAATGAACTTACACATGGAGTTGACACTAGGGAGTCTCTCTCTAAAAGGACAAATCCCACCATTTCCCCTTCTGTGGTTACCCACTTTTTTTGCCCAGAAAGAAAACCAAGGCAAGAGCTGTTCCTGTCCTTAGTTTTAATTTCTAGCCCTGGTAAAAGGGAGAGAGGTGCTGAAACACAAGGCAGCAGAATTGATGAGAAAGGAAATGCTGGTGCTATCCAAGTGATTTACCATGGGAGATTTGCTGCAACACGAATGCTGCTTAGAGCTCAGCTTGTGAGGTTGTTGATTCTGCACAAATTTTAGGTACAAGCCTTCCCTGATTGTTCCTCTTACGCTTGCTTAAGCCCAACAGCTGAAATTCAGGCCCTCCTGGTAACAGAAATGAAGCACTTGCCAACTTTGGTACTCGAAACAATAACTGTCTCAGAAGCACCTTTGCCCCCACGGTCCCCTGTGATCTCTCCACTCTTGTCTTTCCTCTTTTGCAGGCAGCTGCAGAAACAATTGTGTTGTTCTGTTTTCTTAGGACGTGCAGAAGGGTAGGAACTCGAGTGATTTGTAGAATCCTTTGCAGACTGAGAAAATTATTACTTTATTATCAAAAATGAATGCTCTCATCTTGCTGGGAAGACTCATTCCAAAAGATCTTAGCTAAACATGTCTTTTCTCCAAGGATAATCTTCCACATAGCACCTTAGCAGCATGCTCAGTCTAGGACTGGTTTTGTCCAAATTATCCAATAGATTTTATACTGATAGTTACTTCTAACCCATCAAATATCTTCCCTCAACTTTTCTCTAGTTCTGTTACATCCAGTATTTCAGTCTGCTGGATGATGGAGTTCAGCTGGGGTTAATTCTGCTCCCCTGAAATCACAAGTCTTTATTTTTGGTAGTGATCTTAACAGGTAATTAGGGAAGAGCTCTGTCTGGCAATTTCTTTCTGGGATTTGAGACCAGACAGTGTGGTGGTACTGGAAAGTGAACAAATTTGCCTCTTTTGAGGATCTTTGGATATTCTTGGTGTTGCAACGAGTTCGGGTTTATCAGTGGACAGGCTCTAACAGTAAAAATGCAGTTACTTACAACACAAATTTCCATAATGGGATACAGTTACGAAAGTTAAAGAACAAATTGCAGCATTAAGATTACAGTGAGCCATACCAGTGGTATTTGTTGCTATAAAACCCCAGCTAAATTGCAAGGTTGGCTAATTGCCTCGTGCAGCCTCCCCTTTGGCTGGCTCTGCACTGAGAGTTACAGCTCCCCTGATCTGACCATTAGCCACGGCTGTTAAACCGTCTGAGGGTTAAATATGAGACCAGCTCAGAGAATCTGCTGTAGGCAGCTTCTTTTTTTTTCTGGCACAGTAGGGCATGAGGTTTTCCCCCTTCTCTTACGCCCTTCAATCCCTCACATTGAGTGTGTGACGTAGAATGTTAAAGGGGGAACTACAGCATTTCCTCTTCTCTTCTTCTATCCTATTACCATTTTTGTTATGTGTAATAATTAACACTTTCTTTGCTTCAGAATTCAAACTGTGTTAGTCTGGTGCAGCTTTTGAAGACACATTTTGGTAAAGCTTTATATCTCATAAGAAATATTAAATATATGCTCTGCTTAATAGATTCTTTTCCTTTCTCTTTGACCATCATGTAGAAACAAAACAGATGGCAAAAGTGGGAACAGGATGTTTCTCTTCAAATTCACTGTTAATATTAGGGTCCCTAGTGATGATCCTGCCTTTTTTAGAGGACAAGGACAAGTTATCCTTAGAAATATTAGCAGGAAAATTACAAAGAGTCTGAGGAAAAATTTCTCTGTACATTTTATTTAAAGCCTGTTGGATTTGTGCCAGGGGGGAATAAGTTGCGACTGAAATTTTAAAAAGCCTGGATCATTTCAGGATACTCGCAGTTCCTACTAAAATAACAGTAATAAAATTTCATGGTTCAGAGCCTTCACCGACCACAAAAGGAGTCAGGAAAGCATTTTCCTCTTATCTACACAACAGCATAATTGGCTCAGGGTGGAGATGCATCATCCCCACACAAGACAACAGGTAGCAAACTATTTGCTGAGATGGGACTGAAGGGACCAGTGGGTTGGCCCGACCTAGCAGTGTTTGCAGACTTTGTGCTGATGTAGGAATATATTTCTGAAACTCAGATTTCCTATGCTGATATTTTACTATTGTCTCTTCTCTGTATCAGGAGAAACAGTGAATTGAAATTCCCTGGCTTTTAGTTTGTTTTTGAGATTCTTAGAAAAATTCATCCCCATCTCTGACTGCTTCCTGAGCACCACAATCTAAACTTATTTTGGGTACCAGGAATTCTAAGATTTATCCTGCTCTGCTGCTCTGGAAAACTCAGGACTTCATTCATCTGTCAGAAAGCAGGGAACAGGAGCAGGAGCAGGGCAGTGCCACTCACTGTGACACACTCCAGATGCACAAACACCTGAGAGTGCACCTAAAGCAAGCACTGCAGGTAGAATCATCTCAGACAAAGCAACATTTCACAAGAAACACTGCAGAGAGAAAGCTTCCACATTAAAATTAGCTGGCATCTGCATTAAAATGATTCTGAGCACTCACTGTCTTATCCATGAATTCTGTATGGTGGAGAAGTAGGACATTAGACCCTCAGGCTTTTGGGAACATCAGTTACTAGGAAGCTCCCAACTGACTGCTTAGGCAATACTCTTAGGTGTTCCAGGGGAAAGATTTTTATTTTTTTAATATGGCTGGGGGTATAAATAAACAAGTAAATCTGCTACATCACCTGATTAAATTCTCTAGATAACATGCAGCTCAATCAAAGCAGCTGTATAATGTATGCAGTAATGCTTTTATGCAAAAAATACCCCAGACATTTTCCTCACATATCTTGGGCTTACTTCCACCTTACATTACATATTCTTCTTTCTACTTCTCTCAGTTGTTTTGATTTTCGAAGATGTAGTTCACCCAGACAGATATGCCAAACTCCTGTAAGTACAAATGGCTGTGCTGCTTAGCCCTGAAGGTACCACCTGGCACAGAACACCTTCCAGCTGCCCAGAGAGAGCCAGAGCCTCTTGCATCTCCTCTGACTGCCGTCATTCCTCATGTTGGCTCCAAGAGTCACCCTGCCAGCTGTCCCACTGCTGCCTGCGTTCAGGAGCCTGACAGGCAACTGAACTGGTGCACATTTTATGAGTGAGCATAAACTTGGACTTGATGGCACTTGCAAAAGAATTCAAAGGACAGGGAAGACTTTGTTCAAGGGCTGATATGTCTTTGAAAGGGCAGCGAAGCAATTTTCCCTCCCTGTAATGCCATCAACCAAAAAACAATCAAACTAGAACTATAAAACAAAACCACATCTGAAATAAATGTTCCATGGCTTACATACCAATATTTATTTGCTTTTAATTCCAAAGCATGCTTTCAATTAAGTAGGTTGATTTTTTTTTTAAATATATTTTCAAGACGTATTTTTGAAAGTCCAGCATTATCGTACAGTAATTTAGAAAAGTCCAAAGGGAAGGATGTATTAATGGTTTTAAGGTTAATGGCAGTTTTAGTTTATTGGGCTGTGTCACACTGCTGTTAGGACTTTGTCCAGCAGCAGTTGAACACATCCTTCATGCTAAGGACCAAACTCCCAGCCCACTACTGACAGCTAAAAGGCTTTGCACAAGATCATGCCAAGCTGGTGTGGGAGACATAAGGAGAGGAAAGTTTGACTCGAGGTATATATCACCCAAAATAATACAGGGAGCAAAGAAAAGTTTCAAAATTCCTGTATTGACCTTGGTTTATAGAGTACACCATAGACACAGAATTTCTGTTTCACAGGGATAATGAGTAATACAGTGGGATTAATTTTTCATCAGCATGCATTTTTTGAAAGTGCAGACTGATGTTTTAATATATATATATAAACTGCCCTGTCTTCATTTTCTTTTTATCTCCATTCTTAATCTTCTTAACACAATAAGAAATACCAGCAGTTTCTAATTTAAAATTAAAAATGGGTGTGAAACGTCAGAAATTGAGAATCTGATGAGTTTGCTTGACTAAGATAGGTTTATATGAACCTGTATTAGGTGCTAATGGCACACATCACTAGAGATTTAGGCATCTGAATCCCTTTGATACCTCTCTTTGTATATCTTTAAAGTATTGAGCATGGATCTCATTAGAATAAGTGACACCATCCAAATAGTGGTTAATTGCCTGTTATTCAGCGCATTCTAGGTTGGGTTATTCAGACTATTAGGCTTTAATATAAACTTTTCACCAGCCTCGATAACGGATCTGTCAATTTGTAATGTCATTTCTTCTCTCCTTCTGTCAATTTTTTGGCTATAGAGGAAAACTTCAGTGGTACTGTCAGTCTTCCTATCTGCAGCTGAATTCCTTGAATATCCCTGAATCTCTAATACCAGTAACATTTCCCATGTCATAAACTCATCCTTGTTTTAATTTAAGGCAAATGTTGATAGAAATTCAAAGATTCCTAATTGATTGTTCTTGAGATAAATCTGGAGAGCCTATGAAATCTCCATTGTTTTGGCAATTCTTTGGTTTTGAGAATGTCATAATAGCTGGTGGTATAATTAAAAGAGCTGGTTTGTTATCCTGTGAGTCTCCTGAGATCAGTTACACTTGTCACACAAAAGAGTCAATCCACATATGGTGGAATTGAGCTTTGGACTGTGACTTGCAGCTCTATAACATGATGCTTTCTCAAATCATCAGCCGTGGATATCAGTCACAAAATAATAAAGTAGCTTCTTATAGTTGCTCTTTATAAAAAAATCTCTAGTCTTTCAGTCTTAATCTTACATCCAAAAACTTTACTTCCTTTTTATTAGCAATTTACTCTGACTTTAATTATCAGAAGAACTGAATAGGAGATTTACACTAACTTCTCCAAAACATATGTTACCCAGTAAGCTATTCAGTTCCCCTGAAGGGGTGTATAGTTATTATGGTGCTGAGGAGGGAGGATAAATAAGCCAATAAAAGGAATAAGGAAAGATGATATTTCCCCTTAGAGGCTAAATTTGGTCAGGTTCAAATTTACAAGCAAATGTGCAAGGTTCTGTTCACTAAACCCCTCTGGAGCAGGACTGCAGTTTTCTATTTTGTCACGCCAGAATAGATGTTAGGAAGACTTACCTGAATACAATGCATGTGTCCTTTCAGATATTCCATCTATCTGTCATTTCATTTCGAGTTTGGATGGCTGACTTTTGATTATTGTACAGGTCTGATGTGTGCTTGTAAGAACTACACAAATAGCCCTTATTCCACCACGTATCGATTGTCAGCTCCCTGTCTAATACAGGCTGGTGGGATTCCTGAAGCCAGTGGGCTCATTGCTTTCATGAGACAGCAAAGAGCTTGTTAGGAGTTTTGTAAACTACTACTGCAAGTTTTAACTCCCACAATCACGACTAATAACATGACCTGATTATTATTCTGACATAGTTTTCTGCTGCTGGAGAGTGTCTGGTTTCCCAGGCCCCAGGCAATGGGGGATGACATGTGATATGATGCAGCGAGTCCAGACTGCAAAATGCTTCAGCAAAACTTAGTGGGTGATCTATGGAGTGGGACATCTGTGGCAGCTACACTGGAACCTGCTCATCCATCTTTTCATGTGGTGATAGTGAGCCCAGATAACTAAATCTGTGGAAAGAGTCACTGAGGACGTCATGGAAGACAGAGTGATGAGGCCCTGGGCCTCTCTTTAGATATCTTGGGACTCATTCTGCTAAGGGGAAAAGAACACTTTTCAGGTTTGCAGCACAAGAATACAGTATGTTACAGTAAGTTACAGATTAAAAAACAAATCAGCTTTCTCACAATAGCTGAAATCACCACCAAAATTTCTGAGATGCGGATAGATCCCAAATGAAAAAGTTGTTAGGTGTTTAGATGTCATAGGAGTTGCACACTTTTGCCTAGAATTTGCATGGTATGGGGGATAATAGGAAGTCTTTTATTATTATCTAGAATCAGATAACAATTCTCTCTAGCCTGTCAGGTAGACTGGAAGACAGCATGTGTTTCTGCTCTCCCTTCTCCCAGACAGTCCCTTTTCTAGTGGAAAACATTTTAGCATCCTGGCATCTTCTGTGCATCCAAAATGCATTTTGGCATCCTCTAAGCATCCAAAGTGCAAAATGGCATCCTGGCATCCAAAATGCATTTTGGCATCCTCTAGGATGGTACAACTCCCCCGGATTGGATTTGTTGGATTTCCCTCTGTTCATATCCACAAACTATTTGACCTTTTGACTTATTAAAAATGTCTAAATATTTCTCATGCATTTAGTAATATCTGAGGTATTTAGATGGAAGTACAACAGAGCAAAGGACCAGTCATATTTCTGAATGAACAGAACTGCATTTGATGTGTACACTGTTAATTCACAGGATTAATTTTAGTAATACTATACACTGATGGAATAATTCATACACTATAGTTGTGTAGAATTCTGAGAAAAGTAATAAAATAACTTTATGTTTGCTATTTGGAAAACCTTGTCCATGAAAAATCTAGGCAGAATTCAGCACTCTGACAGTAAAGCTCATGTGAGTATGTACTTCAAGATTCTCAGTTCAAAGCCCTGAAATGCAAATCAGCAGTGTTGCAATAAAGGGAGACATTACAGCAATATCACTGGCTTTTGTGCCTTCATAGGTTTGCATGAATGTTTTGGGTTAAATTTGGTTTTAATTGTTCACTATACGCTCAGATTTTTGTTCTAAGATTTATTCAGCCTTATGTTTAGTGAATGGTCATTTGATGGGCGCTCAGTAATTTTAAATGCGTTGGTGAAGGGGAGGGCAGGTGAATGGCAGAGTAAATAGCCAAAGGGATGAGAAAAAAACCCTAAGAGGTGGTGAGATGGTGAGAGGTACATGACCTCAAAAATAGCATTGTTCAGAAGGTATTTCCACTAGGATGGGTCCTCACAGCTGGGCAGCTGCTCATATTGCTTTTCTGCTCTGGCACAGCAGGGGCTTATAATTGCACAGTTGCCTTCCCTTCCACCAGCCTTTGCTTCTTGCAGATTTGGGCTGCTTTGGGCTGGGGTAGAATTAATGTTCTTCACAGTGGCTGGTATGGGCTGTGTTGTATTTGGGCTGGAAATTGTGCTGATAACACAGGTATATTTTCAGTGTTGCTGAGCCGTGTTCAGTCAGTCAAGGCCTGTCCTGCTCCCCACCCCAGCACTGAGCAGGCTGGGGGAGCACAAGGAGCCAGGAGGGAATTCACACCAGGGATGTCCCAGATGGGAAGTGGTGAATGAATTCCTTGTTTTGCTTTGCCTGTGTGTGCAGCTTGTCCTTTACCTGTTAATCCATGACTCTTCTGATTCTCTCCCCGGTCCCCCCAGTGAGGAGAGCGAGCAAGGAAGTGAGCTGATGGCTGGGGTTAAACAGTGACTTTGTTGCACTAAAATAAGCCAGTGGGGAGGTTTCTGCAAGGGTGCAAAGAGAAGCCTCATGTTGTGTGGGAAAAGGGAGGTGTAGTGATAAGATATCCAAAACTTTGGCTAATCCAGTGGCATTTTGATCAAAGTAACCTGCTGTCCAGAGCTCATAAGAGCAAGAATGCTGAACATCCAGAGTTTTGCTGCTTTCTTTGCAGTCATCAGAAGTTAAAAACTTAGAGACAGTTAACAAATTTGTTCATATTATCTGCAGTATTTTTAACATTAATTATTTTAATGAAATTAAATTATGGTATAATGAATGTTTTTCTCAGTAAAATACTACATTTAGTGGGAAAATACCTGTTATGTTTATGGATTTTTTTGATGTGATAAGGAATCTTGCCCCATACTTTCTTTTCCTATGGAAAGAAAGGTAAAAATAAAGCTGTTTCAAAACATTCCACTGTTTCCATCCCACTGAAATTTCAGGTGTTTTAAGCTTTGTTTTCAATAATAAATCAAAACTTTAGAAGTTATTATTATAATTGAATGAAAAATTCCAAGATTGCTTCATTGAAAGCATTATAAATTTTCTAGTTAATACCACAAGAATCATAAAAGACACTAATCTTTGCAGTTAGTTGGAGATAGAATAATTTAATGCCCTCATTTTTCCTGTGGACTCAGTGAGGGCACTTATCCCACAAAAATTAAGCTATGGTTTCCTGTGCTGCCAACTGCAGTAAAGATGAAGAGACCATTGTGCACCCTGAAGCAATCACAAGGCTTTTTGCCTTTTTTTTCACCTGTATGTTACAAGTGTATTATCTTAATAACTGTGTAATTTTGGAAAGTTCTCCCAAGATCCAAAATCCCTTCCCCGGTACCTGAATTAAAATTAGGTTGAGCAGTGTGGTGAGATGATTAAGGGGCCCTTTTTCTGTATGTTAGTTTTGTGTTTCCAGACACAAATGAGTGTAGCCATACACTTGTGTAACTGGAATCCTAAAATACATACATCAACTGATCAATGCAGAGTTTACTACACTTCTCCTGGGAACACCTTACTAATAGTAAACTTCATGGCTGAGAGAGGGATGAGAACTTGTGTATTAAATTTGATTTTAAAGTAATGAAGATCTGTGCATAAACAATAACAAAAAAAATTTCATTTTTCTTCAATATATTTAATGCAATTAGATTTTTTTCTCATGCACATCCAAGTGCTTGTACAAATTCTTTTTCTTCTGGGTTTTAACCAGAAACATGGCAAAGAACAGAGATGTAGCTCTTTAATGATGTTTGTTTCCCACAGAGCAGCAAGAAGCAGTTCCACATTTTATGGAGCTGCTCAGACAGCTTTCTTAATTCTGCAACTTGATAACTTTGAGGGCTGATCACTTGGAGGATTTATTATTTCAGTGTGAAGGGGCAGTTACATCACGGGCTCTCTCATAGCTGGCCCTCACCCAGCAGCGTGTCAGAGGTTTAGTGTTCAGCTGTTTCTTCCTTTGGTCATTGCTGTGTTTATTGTCAGGGAGAGGTCATGACTGGTTCAGTTGTTGCTCATTTTACAGTGTTTAAGTTTTTTATTACAATAAATCCCTGACCTAGATTCAAGCTGTAGGTCTCCTAATGTGCTTCAACCTTTGGCATAGTAGTTCGAAAATTGTATTACTTGGATTTATGTGCACTGAGGGTTAAAAATGTGCCTCAGCTTCTTAATGACTACGGATTTTTGAAAATACTGCTGTCTGTTCATTGCAAATTCACAGGATTTGCTAGTCATAGTCATACAGGCAGACTCTGGGCTGCAACAGTCTGATTTTAAGCACATGAAGAACAATGCAGAGTGGTCAGAGCCAGCCCAGAGGATGGAAACAGATATGGTCAGAGAAAATATGATCTCAGAAAAGACTGACAGAACTTGTCTTGTTTAGATGGGAAAATACAACTGACATGAGAGAGGGTACCAGTCTTAAAAGGAATAAAGGTTATCACCAGTAGGAAGGTAATAAATTGTTCTCCATGTCCATTGCAGGTCAGGATATGGGATAGGGCAGCAAACAATGGGATTCTTTTTCAGTGAGGGAGCTTAAGATTGAACATCAGGAAAGAGAAGCAACCAGAACCCCTTTTCTAACTGTAACAATAGTTAAGCACTTGGATGTGTCACCCTGGGATGCTGCAGTCTTTTCCACACACCGAAGATTTTCAAGAACAGATTAAGGAAACAGCTGTCAGAAATCATTTTAGTGTAGCTTATCCTGCTCTGTTGAGGGAGATGGATTTTATGCCCATCTAAGGTTTTGAGGTACCTTCCTGCTCAATACTAGAACACTTAATGAATTTTTTTTTTTCCATACAAAAAGAATCTTTCCTTAAGTGAACATTACTGTCAAATTTACTTTTTCATGGAATATGTGAATATGGGGATATATTTATCTTCTCCAAAGATATTCCTGAATTACTGCTAAGTCATTGCTAAATTATTATCCAAGCTATTAACTATTTTTCTCCCTCTGCTCTCCCTTTTAAAAATCCTATCATACTACTTCTTTTCAGTTTTGCTAAGAAATGGGAAGCAAAGAGAAAAATGGCAAACATTAACCCTTTGTTTCTATGTCAGCTGCAGTTGCTATAAAAAAGTGTCTTGACTGCTTTGTGCAGATAAGATTCAAGAAATGAATTAGATTTTTAATTCCAATTCAAGTCAAATATTTCAGTTAGTCATAGTTCTGCCATTTAGCAAATGTGTCACATCCCAATCTTCATTTGTTAATCAATAACAAAAATCCAGACAGTGATGGGAGCCAACTCAGGTCCTTATTCCAGTCTGTACTTTTATTCCTCATGTATTTTGTTTAAGGTGAATTCTGTATGTTTCCTTCTTCAGTGCAGAGCAGAGACTTTATAAGTAATTCCAATAGTTCTACATTCCAGATATACCTTCCACTCATGTTTGAAAGAGGCACTGAGCAGGCAACTTCTCTTAACTACATCTTGGTGTATGGTCTAATTATGTCTTTTAGGTAGTAATAATAAAGAGATACATTGTGTATACCTACATATCAAGAGTGGCATTAATTACCACTCCATCTAAATGGAAAGAAAAAGATGCTATTTGGTAGGTACTGTTCTGCATAATATGATGTTTTGGAGAATAAAATCCTAATTATCATGATATATTCGGTATGGGATGTAGGATTCTGTTTGCACATTTGGATTTGAAGACCGAGAAACCTGTTCTTGAAAGAGCAGCAGGGGACTTCTTCCATGATTACTTTATGAAATATTGCTCAGAAACTACCTCTCAATGTATGTGTGCACACACATAAACACAAAGCAGGTAAAATTTTGCCTTAAAAAGCACTCTGGCCTTATATACCAAATTCATTCTTTTTACATTTGATTCCATCTCTTCCTTCTTTTCACAACCTTAATGAAAAAGGAAAATAATGAAAAATGTTTGCAGTCCTGATTATAGAACACTGAGCAGCACCAGCTCTGAGCACATGCACATATGAATCAGCTCAAATGGATCTTTGATTGCCCACGTGCCTTTATACAGGGAGGGCTAGAAATAATTTTCCATACATTACATTACAGTACACTTCAAATCTGCTGTGAAAAAAACCAACTGTTCTGCTAGCCTGTTGCCATCCCTGTTATTATGAAATGCTTTGGGAGGTTTCCTTTTATTCATACCAGTTGTGTGGTTTAATTTAAAAGTCATAGCAAGCATCTAACTTTCTGCCTTCATGTTAAAAGGGTACTTTTTAAAAATGGAGAGAACTCAGTCATTGACTGGGGACACAAACAGTATAAATAAGCCTTGTCATTTTATGTCTGATGATTTCTGATTTAAATAGTTTTTCATTAAATATGAAATGTCCAAATTACCAAATCATTGTTAGCTGCATTATAAAGCATTTTACAGTACTTCTCCAGCATCTTATCTCCTAGCTGCAGGATGTTTGTGGATAATGCTGCCTTCGTGTTAGACAAGCAGACAATAATTTGATTGTTCTGTTTTCTATTTTGTGCAAAGCAGTACTTTAAAACCAAAATTCTTTCATGTTTTGTGCTGTGACAAAGTCTGTTGCTTTTATTTGTTGGTACATTGGAAGGCTTCAATATTATTGCTGTAGATCTGTTTTTTTTTCTTTAAAGTTTCTCCTTGCAAGTTTGATATATGAACATTGTGTAAGCCTGATAGTCACACACCTGCTAGATCAAAGGTGAGGAATCTTATGTTGTCCAAACTTGCTCCTCAAGCATTCACCAGGATGGCACCAGATGCAGGAAGATGGTTTCCAGTATGAGAAAGTAGGCAGAAGTAAATCAAAGGTTGTTAGTCCTGTTGTCATTATAGGTTCTGATGGATATGATTTTTCTAGGACAAGATGTTTATATTCTTAATGACTTTTGAGGTGACAAAGTATGTTGAAGAAGTTTTTTTATATATATTTTCAGGGTCAGCATAAAGGTATTTGAGTAAACATTGCTACAGTTCTGATCTTGGTGAAAAAACTGTCCCCCAAAACACATTTTCAATCAATGGCTCAAAAGATGATGAGTTTGTTTCCAATTTAAGTGGAACCAATGTTATTTTAATTACTAAAATAAACATGTTTATAGTCTCAGTTCAGAGACGATCTTTGAAACTATGAAACTATTTTCTGATGCTTATGATCCTCACTGTTTCTGTTCTTAGTGGGTTACAGCTTTGTCAGGATATGTCAGACTCTCTCTGAGTTTTTGCTGGTTCTGCTAGAGAGCCTGGTTTGAGTCCATCAAACCCAAAGAGTTTCCAGTTGATTTTGGTGAGTGAATTCACTGCAGGCGTGTGTTCATCGCCCTGGAAGGAAAACATGATACTGCTGGAAGACAGATGAGTGGAGTATATCTTAATTTGCTATTTCAAATCCTCTTATAGTGTTGGTGCAAAACACAGTTTAGAGGGTTATTGATACCCAGATGGTGACAGTCTTACTGTGCCCCTGGATGTGTGACTGCAAGAGTCGCTCCAGCCACAACCTCTGTACTGAACACCTTCAAAACCAGAGGCAGTGCAGCATCCAGCTCCTGCCTTGGAAAGCCTCCCAGAATGGAACCTGGTGGGCAAAGGGATGAACTATCTGATTTTCTGAGTGTGGCAGGTTGTGGTAATGGTGCTTGTCTACTACCTGTTTGTAGCATGGCAGAGCTTTCAGTCCCACCCCATTTCGTAATCTACATATGCTGTGCTGGGCATATACAAGTAGCTGCCCCATCTGTAGTCGTGTTTATTTGTTTTAGAGAATTCAACTGGCATTAATTTACAAAAATGAGGAAGGGTTGCCATCTACAATTATTAATTAGGTTGCACATCTGCCGAGAAGGTGTTTCCATAAGCCTGTCTGAAGTACTTTATTGTTGTTGTTTTTTTCATTTGAGGGGGATCAATGCTAATTTTCAGTGTTTACCAGCAATCATAGATGACTTGCAGTTAAAAAGCCATCAGCTCTGTCACATTTTTCAGTGAACAGAATCCCTTTCCAGATGGCCCTTCATTTGGATAATGGACAGCCTAAGGGGATAAAAATGTCACCTGTTGTAGCGAGTCAACAATATTAATAAAAACAGAAGAATAGACCATTCATAAAATGGGAAAGAGCCCAAAAATAATTTGTGAATTATATGGTGAATTTTTTTTGGTAGCAAGAAATAATTCACAGACATCCTCAAATCTAGTCATTATTGCCTTTGCACTAGCTGTTTCCTTGCTGTTTAATCATGAACTAATCTAATTTTTCTTAGTGTGTTTTCTAAAAAAAGAAAATATATATGGGTGGTTACATTGTGATTATGATTGCAGAGAAATCACGATTACAAGTAGGTAAAGAATAGATTTCTTGGCTTGTCTCTTCCACCAAATAATTTTGAAAAGGTTTAACAGGACACTGATGTTGATTCAAAATACTGGAATTTATTGGTTTATTTTCTTCTAATAATTCTTTTCTTAAAAACTACAAATTATCAAGTGATATAGCAAATATTTACATTAAAATAACATTGCAAGTTGGGGAAAAAAAAAGAACAACCAAGATTTTAAAGTCTCATATAAAAAAAAGTAATTTTAAAGAAAATCCAGGAGTTCTTTCTCCCAATCCAGCAAAATTTAATGACTTTTTGAAGCACCCAGCAGTGACTTAGAATGCCTTTTTGCCAAACAATGGTTTTATCTGAAAATTTTTGTCCAGCAGTTTTGGTAATCACAGCTATCTTGTATTAATAATTATAGCTGGGAATACTCAAAACACATATTTCAATGTTTTCTGATAATTAGAGCTAAGTAAAACAGATAAAAGCCTAAGGCAGGAAACCACATCTTCAAGTAACCAACCCAACCCACTCTAAGAATCCCTGAGTTCTTGCCCCACATTATCCACTGGAGGGTTTCTGAGTTCTCTGTCACTTTCAGAATATTTGCCATGAAATTCCCATTATTTTTCTCACACACTGTTCTAATTATGCTTCCCATGAAAGCAAGAGTTAGTTTATTCATAATCCATCTCTTCTTTAGCACCTGAAGGCACTCACTGACAAACAGGTGATGCACAAATAGGAAAATAATTTATTGACTGTCTTGGAAAACTTTCACCTTGAAGGAAAACACCAGAGCAAATGGAAGGAACTGTGTCCTCTTTGTGTTTTTATGTATTTATAGTCTCATAGATATTTGGATGATGATTCCCTGTCTTCCCATTCACAAACCTCAGGTTACTCTGCTGCAGCAATTCATTCAGATCAGACATAACATTTTGGACTAAGGTACCCAACCAGATTACCCAGCAGGAGGAAATCCCATGTTTCTCTTTAATAATAACACCTATTTCCATTGTATATCCTTCTGGAGAGAAAAAAAATCAGATGTCAGTGACATGATCTTCACATCCAGTCAAGAAATGGGTCTTAGGTGCATAACAGATACCACAGAATTGCCAGCCACAAGCACAGAAATTTTAATATTTTTTTTAAAAATACTCATGCTGTGCAAAGTGATTTTACTAATTATCTCTAGCTTTCAAGGGATTCATGCTGGGTATTCAGCCCCATCCCTCTAAAGGAGGTAAAATTGCTACTGTAAGTATATATATTTACTTTTGTAAAATCCTACCAGAGTTTTCCAAAAATGCATAGAAGGTAAAAATGGAAAGTGATGAAACCTGTGGAGTTACACTGAGTTGTCCTAAAGTCAGTGAATTAAATTGGTTCAAGGATCAGTAATAGTGCCTACAGCTGCCAACAGCTGCATCTCTAAACAGTTATATATATTTTTTTAAGCTGGAACATGTTAATTGAAAGTCTTCTTTGCAGGTGAACAACTGCTGAACATGTTGCATAGAGACAACCCTCCAACCATGTGGAGAAGGAACTGTTTTCCCTTGGTATTTAATGACCCCTGGTTAATGTAAAAAGCACTGTTTATGGGCCTAACTGAGATCAGTAATTAGCTTTTTGTAGGTAGGAGGTAGATTGAGTTAATGTAAACTTTGATGGTAATGAAAAAATCCAGAGTGAAAACCTCAGAGTGGAAATCATTTGAAGGGGTGTTCTCAGGAAAGTAGAAAGGAAAACCTGTGAGTTCCTGATTAACTTAGAACATGTTTTGTAGTCATGCTCAAGAACAATTGTTTTACAGCTTTTTTTATGGCTACATATTGATTGAAACCTATCAGGGGCCCACATTTTATTTTTCTGACTATTTTTCTATGTATTGTTTCAACTGAATGTAGATTAAGCAGCTTATTTTCAGGGTAGAACCAGGTGAGTTTGAAAATCCCAGTGTCTGTCAGCTTTATGAGCTGAGTAGAAGAACCTACTACAGCTAAGCATTGCCTTCTCTCAGTGGTGTTTGTAGCCAGGCAGATGTGGCCATATCCCAGGGCACTGCAGCTGGAAAACTTCAGCACTTCTTCAGGGTCCTTCTTGCCACGGCTTTTATTTGCTCTTCCTATGAAATTCCCACTCATGTATATTTGAGCATGAGAGGGTCAAAAGAAAATCACGTTTGTCATCTTTTTTTTCCCTAATTTTGAGCTTCACAGTGGGCAGAGCACTGTGCATGTGATAAAAAAACTTGGATTTCCTACAATAATTTTTCACTTATTATGTGAATGGGATACAAACCTGTCCTTGTGTTACTGGAAAGGTGGTTAGAAACAGGTGGCTTTACAAGTATGTAAGAAGTTTATTTCTATTTAAAAATGAAAGACTGAATTCTAATTACTACCTATGGAAGCAGCAAACAGACTCTTCGGCTTTAAATTTATAAGGAATTTAGCAGAGATGTAGATACAGAAAATGGCAAGAAAATGACATAGAATGCAGACAGGGTATCTCCTGATACTAATTAAGTAAATTATATTTAATTGGACAATGTTGCAGTCAGACCAGCTTTTATTTTTTATTTACACACAGAGAGTGTATTTGTCAAAAGAGCAAATGCTTTGATATTTGTTTTAAATATTAAGTTCTGTGAAGGACACTCTATCAGCTTCTATATTCAATGCTTTGGTTTTCCCTGTTATTCTGAGTATCTTTCTCATCTGTGTATGATGTTCAAAAAATCTCTTGCAGAGTATTACAAGGCTATTTTTCCACTTTGAAGTGTATTTTCACGCCAAGATCAGAGCACTGTGAAAATAAATAAATTCAATACACCATCTATATGAGAACATGACAGATTAATTTTGGTTCTCATTATGTGAGTGCCAAAGCCCTACTCGTCCTCTCCAAGGTAGGGTTTCGCGTCATAAGTTTTCACAAATCCAATCTTATTTACAAAGAGGCTCTTCTAACATTTACTGTTACTGCCCAATAATTAGCAATATTTTCATGTTGGGTCAGCTGCGAGGCTCCATAAAATATTTAAATAGAAACACTGAGTTAAAAATTCCTCTGCACTCCTCCAGCCTTTCCCTGGAGCTTAGGTGTGCATTTGCTGCACAGATGGTGCAGCAGCAACACCACACAGTGCTGTCAGACCCCGATATACGTGGTGCAGCACCATGAGTGCAAGATAAATGAAAGCCTGGGCTGCACATTTCCCAGTGTTTTAAGGATTAATTCTGCTCTCTATTGATCCACTGCTGCTTCCTGGAAAACTTCAAAAAGATATCTCTGTGAGAATATAATTCTACATCTGTGTTATACTAGGTGGTGTCTTGGTTTACTTTAATCATTTTTCATTAATATTGACATTTCTTTGAATTTATGTGGTATTTTTTTATCCTGAGGAGTTTGTCAGCCATTGGATCTGATTCCATCAGATATCATAGTCATGCTTTGCAAGGTCAAAGGCTTCCACAATTTATCTCTGGTATTACAAGGCTGTAGTTCAAGTGCTTGATTTTGTAAGGCCTTTTACAGTATTCAAATTAAATTTTGGGGCAGTTTTTTTGAATTTTTTTGAATGGTTTGTATTTTTTTGGAAGATTCATATATGTACTCATTATGTCTGCACAAATAAGTAACTATTAAATTTTTGGCACACAGTATATTGCACCAGGGCTAATACAGACCCAGGGAATGACTATGATTAATGGGTTAATCTATGCACTTTTCCAAAGCTGATGTGCATAAGAGCTTTTCATGCAGGAGAAAATGGACTTAGGGACTTCCTCATGCATCTGCCCATCCTTTTAGGACTGTCTGGTCAGTGCTGTTATTTCATTTAGGTTATAGTAGTTTTTAAAAGTATCTGTGCATATTCAGAGTGAGGGACCCTCATCTTACCACGAATTCAAAGTTAAATGGGCAAAGAAAATGAAAAGAAGTTACTTTCTCTGTCATACAAGGAAGGAACCAAGTTGTAAAAAACCAAGTGATTTGCCCAAATTATACAATGAATCTATATATAGCCAGTCTAAATGATTCCTAATCTGCAAAATACAGTGCCAGAGTTCTTCTCTGCTGCTATTAATGAGTATTTATGAACATACAAATATTCACTTTGTGCTATCACCCTGCTGACATGAAAGACTTGTACCAAACAATTGTGAAGGTAAGGCAGCCAGAGCTGAGATTAACTATAGGCCATCTCCATGTCAGGACATCACAGCACCTCTTGTGCATTCAAAAACCTGTGCAGCCACTCTGCTCCTGTTACAGAGTGAAACACCTGGCTAGAGCAGGTTATGTGAGGTGATGGCAAATCACACAACAGAAATTAAAAATAAAAGTTTTCCAAGAGCCAGATGCCGGAAACAGTAAAATGTTTATCATTCTCATGGGCTGGTGCTCAGCCAGCAGTTACAAAAATCTAAATTATACTTATTGCACATTATGGGTTCAGTAGTGTTTTGCTAGAAGGGAAAGGGGGATTTTGCAAGCTTTCAGGGAGGAGGTGCTGCTGCAGTTTTTCCTACCTAAGGTACTGTAACACCACATCCATTTTGCACTCCCTGGTTGATTACTGGAGGGCAGCGTTCAAGCTGCCAGAACAGCATGGCAACTGATGCAGGGGCACAGTTAAAAATAAAGCAGAAGATGCTGATGAAATATAGTGACTTTGTAGCAGTGAGGAAGCTGTGACCCCGGATCAATGCTGGACTTGGTCAGAGTTGTGGCAGAGGGCTTTTCTCAAGCAATCACTCTGTTAATTTAAGGTTACTGGTCTGGAGAGGCTACAAGAAGCTGAATAGGTATGAAATGCTTTATTGTGCATCGCCTGCTCTCTTCTTTCTCCTGTACTGAAGAATTTAAAATGTGCCTATTCTCCTATGAAATAAGACCAGGCATAAAGAAACTCTGCAGTTTAAGACTAAAAAACCCGAAGTGCTAGTGCAGTAATTTTCAGCCAGTAAGGAATGAAATGCTCTTTAGCTTAACTAATTTAGTTCTGGTTATATCAGTTTCAAACCAGTAAGGATTACACATTAAGCATTATACAACCAGTTTTGTAGCAGTTTTAATTTGGATCACATTTGATCAAATGTCACTTCTGTATCATACAACAGAGTGTTTTTTTAATCTCAGAAGGAAGGAAAGGCCCAGATTTGTGCCCATTATCTTTGCCAGCAGTTTCATGACCCTGACAGAGGATGGGGATGCCAGTGGTCTCACCACTCTCTCAGACATTGCTTGTCCAGTGCAGGGAACTCTCAGCTGTTCCTGCATCACCTACAAGGTATCTTTAGATTCTTAAGCTGACACGTGACACCCTTTTAAATAGCTACAGACAACCATATGAGGTACTCAGAGAGGGACCAGGTAGGCAAGTGGGGGTCAGAATTGCTACCTCTATCTCAAGCTGAATCATTTTACCCTTCAATTAAAGGAAGGTGGTAAATTAGCTGTTGAAAGATCAGCATGTATCCTAAAATCACATGCCCAGCGTGGCCTTCAGCTACTCTACACTTCATGTTCCCCTTGAACATTTCCTGCACATCACAGAGCAAACAGGCTGAACGAGAACGTTGTGAAATCCCCTGTACATGTGGTAATGGTGCTTCACACAGGCATGGGAGAAAATAAAATGGCAATTTGTGCAGGAGCTCAAGATTATGTACAATGCTTATTTTTATTCAAAGATATCAAAGATGTTTTCATATCTGAACTCTTTTTCCCTTTTATTCAAATTGGCTTTAGCAGAACAAAATGATTATGAAGCCCATTAATCTTAATTTTTCACACTGAGATTCATTTTGCAGAACTGGAAGCTGCAGAAATGGAACCATCCGCCTCTTTCTCTGTCACTAGGATATCTAAATGTAATGCAGATTGAAAATTAAATGCAAGAGACAAGATAGGAGTTCTAATAACCTAGTAATTTCTAAATAAATAGACTTAGATTGATGGAAGAGGAAAAAAATCTGTTTTCCCCATAACACATGATAGTAGCACTTGTATAAAAAGTCTTGTGTTGATTAGGATTTCTAAAGCTTTAAATTTATTTCTCCAGTCTACCTAAATGTATGTGAAGTAGAACTGATACTCTACTATCTTATGTCTTCTTCAGCCCCTCACAGGAAGTTGTAAACTGTGGCAGATTTGGATGGCACAATTTCAAACCTCCTTTGCATAGTTTTATCCAAGGGGGAAAATAACTGATAACTACACTTAGTATATTAAAGAAATATTCACTTTTCTTAATGTAATATGTAACCTCCGTGAAGTGCATGCTTCCATCCAGCAATGTAACATTAAATGCTGTGATATTTTAAGAAGATTTTTTGGATTATGTTTTACTTAGTTGATATCAATTATTATCTAAGCAAATAACAAAAGAATGTTATTTCCAGTAACATTTTTATCAGAGAAGGGAAGAGGTAATTTTCCACTAGTGAAAGGTTTGTTTTGCAGTGGGTGTGCCATAGTAGGATAGAATTAAAAAAATTATTGGTTCAGAGTTAACCTGTATAAACTGAATGAGTATTATTTTGTATCTCTTGCTTTGATAATATAATGTTTCAGTATCCCTAAACAACAACAACAACCAAACAGAAAAACCCACCAAAACCCCAAACAAAAAAAAATCAAATTTGCTTGCTTTCCTTTAAATTCTGATTAAGTGATTCAAACCCATCCATTTCATCTGACATTGGTGGAAAACTGGTCCAAGGTGTATTAAAATTTGGCATTTTCACAGTTCAGTTCAGCAACCTTGTTAGAAAAATTTCAGGATATTCAGGTAGTTATTGAAAGTGTTATTTTTAGGTAAACTTTAGGGGATGGACTGTGAACTTCTCACAGACATTTATAATCTGCTAGTAATTACCAGGATTGTTCAATAGGAATTTTGTAGCTTTTGCTTTGATTAGGAAAGCATTAACATACTTAACTCATGTGAGTGCCTGGGAGACCTCTGGATATGTCAGCAGCTTTTCAAATTGACTCTGCCACTGGATGATGGCAAAGGTGGATTGGAATCATGTTCGAGTGCTTCTGTTCCTTACTTTCCAAGAGATCCCAGAGGAAGGTGCTGGGTAATTGCTCATTCACTCTGAGAGCTCTCTCTTCATTACAAAATAAATAAATGAATAAAAATGAAAGAGGAAATTGCACCATTTGCTAACCAGACCAGACATCACTTCATAATTGTTCATCAGAGAAGAGGGGGAACCAAATCCTGTGCTCTAAACCATGCCAGCACAAGAAAAGAGATTAAGAAAGCCTCTGTATCTGTGCTGCAGACAATTGTCTGTGTTTCATCTACCTTCTAGGTAAGGAACATCCCCTTTATAAAGCCATGTCATTGATCAACATTTGATGGAATAACTTTAGAAAGGTGGAACAGAATGGATTGTTTTCTAAATTACGAACACTGTTGCAGTTCTCTTTTTGTAAGTTAGTACATACATGAGAGGTATTTGTATATGCCAGTTTTATTATGACTCGAGGAATATGGACATACTACCCAAGTGTAGGGGTAATTTTATTCTACCATTTATCCTTCTTGATTTACCTAGCATACCCCAGTAGAGTAGGATGGAATAACAACCATCTCTCTGTCATGGTCTGTAAGAGAGTCCTGCAGCCATTAAATCTGAAATGGCACCTGTCAGAAGCAAGGCTGCCCCAGCCATGAAGAGCACAGGCAGCAGCAGAGGAGAAGGTTGAGGCAGAACTGATGTAGCACTTGGTGTTTAGGAAATGGAAAACACAGGATACTGCTCCTGTTCTTTTCAGGCCTGTGTCAGGTGCCTCGTTGTGCAGCAGATGTGGCAGGTGGGCTCTGGGATCTCCTTTCAAACCAACCAGGACAAGTTTCAGAAGAGAGGGAATAGCTTATAATTTGCTGCCTTCCTATTAAAAGGAACATGTGAAAGAGAGGAGCAATTGTCTGCTGGGCTGTCTGAGGAACAGACATCAGAACTCTGCAGGCACACGGGAGTGCAGAAAAAACGTCATGTTCGCAGCGTTACCTGACAGCAGAAACAAGGGTATTGAACCAAGGATTTTGTAGTGGACAAGGTTGGATGGAAACAGTCTAAAAGCCAGCTAGATAAGCCCACTCAGGGCTAGAGCCTGCTTCGTGATCCAGGACACAAATAGCCACTTTGCTTCACTATTCCTTTGGATTACCACAACAGAGTTAAATCTGAGGCTGTGTGTTTTGGTGGTTTAAAATTTTATTTCTCTGTTTTCCTGTGGTAACATTAACTATTGCCAGATTCTAACTTGCAGATCTAGGCAAAGAATCATATGTTTCTCTCTCAAAGTTAAGTTAAACAGCATTCTGATCAAATCTCTCTAACACAGGCTGCCTTCTGACATTGTGCAGACAGTGCTGGGGTTCTGTGCTGATCTAGGAATCTAATGTCACCTGCAGATTAAACCTGAAACACATAAACAACAGTCTGCTGAGAGACAAGAGTGCTTCTCTATTTGCACAGTGTTCATAAAATAATATATTTATATCAAGTTGGCATTGGCTAAAAGAGAGATTTAAGATAACTCACTGAGGAGTTGGAAGAAACAGTAAAAGGATATTCGGTTAAAATACAGTTGCTTTTCAGTGACTTCATCATCTTTTTTATTTTTCTAACAAGAATCCAGGGAAGACCAATACAACCCAAAAATGAGATATTGTGGGATTACAACAGACTGCTTTAGAACAAACTTGATACAACAATAAGCCTTGCTATTTGAAGCAGGAATGATCTGGCAGTTTCCTCTCCCAAAATCTCCCTGATGTCTCCGATACTTCCAACTGCAACATGTAAATTAAAATAAAGCTAAAATCAGAGTAGTTGTATGGCATAGAGAGAGACCACAATTACAAGGAGCTACAAAGGTTTAGGATGTTTTTCTCTTGTACATGGAGGTTACCAGGATTGATGGCATGGAAATGTTGGGAATTCCTCAGCTGTTTCAGGTCAGTCAAGCACTGCAGCCTAATGTGTTGATCCTATGGTTTGGCAGTGTTGCTGTATTGGTGGAATATTCTGGCATTTTGGGTAGAACCAGATGAAGGTCTCTGCTTGTGTTTACACGCTGCAGGAAGTCTTCCCAAGCTTCACATTTAACATCTTTTATGCAGAATGCCTTCAAATTCTAATAATAGGAAGCAGAACTAAATCTTCACAAGAGATATATATATACACACACACACACACACATATATTATGCTTTATGTTTTCTTATTTCTGTGAGAACTGAGCTGTACTTAAGAATAATAAACATGTGGAACCAGGAGGTTGTTGGCTTGGAGGATTTTTTTTGTGGCCATCACAGGAAGAGGAAAATATGGAAGATTGTTCCACAAGGTGACATATGGATGGGGTTTTTTTGGTAAAGCCTATGAAAACAAAGGTGTGGTTATCATCTTTTTAGTGGTTAATTACACAATATAGGACTAAAACTCTCAAGATATAAATAGGCCTAAGTATTTATAGTTGCATCTGTATTGTTCATTTTAACTACACATATAAATACTTGGAGCAAGTGACATTGTGGTAGACCAAGTGATGTACTTTAATATCTTTGAAATGAATAACCTGTGCCCTGAAAGACAGACATCTGAAACCATGACAAATGTACCGGGAATTGTCAGGGTAAAAGTACTGATCTTAGAAAATTTTAAGGTTCACTGACCTCTATTATGTATTATGTATTAACCTGTTTATGTGTCTGTGTCCAAAGAAGCCCATCAGAAATACTATGTTACTATACAAATACTATGAATATGTTATATTAATTAAAAGAAAATGAAGAAGAGTTGGAAATGAATTAGCAGTAGCCATGTATGTCTCAAAAGGAGTCATATTTTCAAGCTTCAACAAACAAGTGTGGACTGGGGGAAGACATTCTGCCTAGCATTAAAGATGCTTATTGAGATAGAAAATAAAAAGCAAACCCAAGCTTATCCAAATTTCATGAATTTGAAAATACGAGGCTCACTTAACTCTCATAATTAAGTGTTTTATGAGTAATGACTTCTGGTTTAAGTACTGAATGATCTATATATCATCTTGATTTGGGTGGAGGAAATAAAATCTGACAGAGGTAAGTATATTTTGAAAAAATTTGCATTATCTGTTATCCAGGGAGAAACTGAGCAAGTACAACCATTAAGGCTAATGAAAAACAATAATATAAAATGTTCTGAATGTGACCAGTATGAATATTTGATCAAAAAGGTGACAATTAAGGAATTATGAAATTTTTTTGAAACTTCACACAGAATAATTTATTTTTTTTATAGTGACAAAAATGATGACTATTTCTGCTCTGCTATTGCTAGTAATATTTGCTAATGCATGTTTGAAAATACAGGTATCTCATATACAATTCTGCCAGTCTGTGAGGAGTATACTCTTGACAGAAATAAGGTGTTTTGGTTCACCAGAAAGAACTTAAAAATATAACAATAACAAATAGTGCACAAACATAAAAAAATAGTGGTGGTATTTTTATATGTCCATATAGTGAATTTTGTGGAATATATTATGTCAGTCCTCATTTATGTCATCTTGAAATACCCAAACTGTTAATACCTGTATTACATCCAGTCTTGGAACAATCCTAAAACATTATTATTGCCCAACAATGTGAAGTCAAGTGCTTATAAATAAAGCCTCTTAAGCATAGTGCAAAGAAACCCACATCCTAAGAGTTATTTCTGATGGAGTACAGGGCATTAAAATGCTGCTAGATGATATCCCAGCTTGGGTTTAAAGAATTAATGAAGAACAAATGTTCTAAGTGACATGTAAGCATGAAATTCTCTCTGTGGGTTGACCTTCATTCTTCTGCAGTTAGTTAATGAGGATTCTCTTTGTTATCTTTCTTGCTGAAGAACCTCAGGGCCTTGTATCATTATTGAATGAACACAATGTCACCTCAGCTGGCAGAAATGTTTTGTCTTTTGTCAGGAAAAGAAGTTTCCTCATGTCAGCTGGTGAAAGCACAACACGGCAACAAGCAATTGAGACCAGACATTTCAATCAGCTAACTTAGCCCAGTGGAGATGTTTAACCTGCTGTAGTTGTTTTGATCAAAATATTCAGGCTTCATTATTCTGTGACTCTTGCATTTACTTCTCAAGTTTGTGATGCATTGTTATAAATTAATGATAAACAAAAGCATTTTATCTGGAGAACTGCTCTCAATATTCCCCTTTTAGCAGTTAATTACCATTTGTTGCAGAACAGTATGAATTTTTTGAAATGAAAGCTTAAAGAACAGCTGCTTTTTATCTGACTCGAAATGACAAGTGTATTGTTAACTATCAGTGGATCTTGTGAGGTGGGGATCACATCTGCTCAGAAAACTGGAGCTGGAACTTTGAGCTTTTCTAGGAGCTGTGTCAGATTATGCAGAGCTATATAGGGGGTAGAATGATAATTGCAAGTTTCATCCCTCATGAGTGTATTATTTTGGCACCTATGATCATTATACACCACAGCAGAGCCTCCCCTGCCTTCCCCCTCCCCCTCCTCCCAAAAAAGAGTGACTCTTCTATCTGCACTTAAAAGTGGCAGAGGGTGAAAATGCACATGGAAGGGGGGAGAAGGCAGTCATTGCAAACAGTATAAGGAAAAGTTATGCATGAATTATTCATCCAGGTGTGTTATATACAAGATATGGGAGCTTATCATGGCCATACAGACAATCTCTGTTGAAGGAAGGACAAGGTGTGCAGGTGGCAATTGGTAACAAAGTTTTACCTTTTTTCCATCCTTTTTGGCAAGTAAGAAAAGACCTGACACTGAGGAATGCTTTCCTCAGTTTCCTGTCCTGGGGTGACACAAGGAGAACATAAATTTTTTTTTTCTTTTTATTCTTTCCTCCCAAAAAACCCCCACCAAACCAAAGACCAAAAAACCACAACACTCTCAGAGCCCCATCCAACCTGGCCTTGAACACTTCCAGAGATGGGGCACCCACAACTTTTCTGGGTAGCCTGAGTGCCTCCCCACCCTCACATTAAAGAATTTCTTCCTAATATCTAATTAAACCCTCCTCTTGGTCAGAGTGAAGCCATTCCCCCTTGTCCTGTCACTCCAGACCCTTGTCCCAAGTCCCTTTCCATCTGTCTTGGAGCCCCTTTAGGCACTGGCTTTCCTTTTCCTTTGGAAAGTGAGAGACACTGGCAGAAATTTTTATTCCAGTTAATATTTGTCTATTTTCTACTCAGAGACATCTTCTCTCACTCTTGGATTTTGACCAGAATTTTATTTTGCCACTTATTCTTTCAGAAGTGTGGGGGAGCTAGGATATTACAAAATAAATTGCTTGTGATAAAACAGATAGGAAAAAAATGTAGTTGGAAATTTCAGATCACTCGAATCAGCTGAACCTTTGTATGAGATAATGGTGATTATTTTATTTAAATAGGTTTGCCTACTTTAATACTGTGAAGAGCAATACTCTGTTATAGTCTGTGCCATAAGGTGATGAGCAACAGAAAATGAGACCTGAAATGATATGATCTATTCAGAGGTTTTCTTACGTTGCACGTTGCCTTTTAGTCACTTTCCCTTTTTTTAAAAAGGCTATTAGACACATATTATCATCAATCCCATTTGTTATTAATATATAATGGGAAAGAATGGCATTTGTGTGGTTTGTTATCCCAATATTCAGCTTATCTTCAATCTCATAAACTGCATTTTTGAGCCAACAGGCACATATGTTTTGTTAAAGTCATTAAAATAATGCTGTATTAAATACTTATCTAAAGAAAGACAAGTACAACTGTGTTACCTTCTGGTTATTAGGATACATATGTCTAATATACATTAATTTTGGAGTCCCTTAGGGGACAGCCTTGTTATTAATACAGCAAAGAACAGCTGAGTGAGCATATGGTTTATTAAGACATGCTTATATTAATTAAATGTGGATAGTCTTCAAAAGGGTCACTGGCCTATAACAGAGAGACCCTTTGTGATCACTACTTTGAACCTCAGAGCTCAGTAGGATTACTTTTGATCCAATCTTTTTGTCTCTGGCTGGAAAAATCATTACATTTGTGTCTGGCTTAGAAATTAATGAAACACTTCAGAACTTAAGACTGTGAAAACTCGAGCAATTAATAAATATGCAAAACTGAAGGAAATTTTGCAGGCATGATGAAACTGCATGGGGGAAGGTCTAGAGTTCACATATTTCTGTAATACCTTATGCAGCAATCTGATCCATAATGCAGCCTTACAAATGTACATAATAAAGCAGAATTATCTAGTGGGTGCAGGTCAGATTTAAAAATCAGTTACAATCCTGTCTGCATGGTTTCCATCCTCATACTGCTCAACTGATTCTCTTTTTGAATGTTGCAATTCCTGCTCTGTTACCTAAACCCAGTGAAAATTGATGATACTCTGTTATTCTTAAGGCTGTTTTTCATTCCAGGAGATGACACAGTTCTGCACTGTCTCCTGCAGGGCATCATTGCATCTTTTACTGGAGCGCCAGGCAGAAGACTGGATGGGCCTGAAAATAAAAGTAACGTGGATTTAAACTTGGAGAAGAAGACCCAGTGTGGAACAATCTGAGGACTGCTCAGTTTTATATTTCTTCCTCTGGTTTTAGTGCTTCTCTGATCCCAGAAAAGGTGCAGTTTGGGCCCAACACCTGGAATCCCACGTGCCGTGTCTGCCGTGACTTATGATGAGTTATGGACTCCCTGTGAGGCAGCTGGAGCAGAGCAGGCTGGGCTTGGCCTTTGCTGTCACTTGGCTCCTGAGCAGGTGCTGGTCTGCTGCATGGAACACAACTGCAGAAAGAAAATGCACTGAGAGGAAAGACTGTTCCTTTAATGTTTCTCCTTATTCTGTGGATACAATAAGAATGCCATGTTGGATCCTTTCCTGTGTTACCAGAAGCTGAAAATTCAAACATAATGAGCCGGGCCCCAGAATTGTGAAAGTAAATCAGTGCAGTAAGAACAATCTTTTAGTAATATTTCCTACACAATTCATTTTTTTTACATTTCTTGAAAACTCAGGCATACTTTCCAGTACTACTTCAAGAGCATTAGAGCAGGATCTATTAATAAGTTGCATCTGCAACCCTGCACCTGTCATGCAATTAGTCTTGGGGCATTGCAGCATCAATGTAAACTCACCTGTGAGATGTGGAAGAGCAAAAGTTGGTCCAAGTGTATAAAAATAAAAACAATGTAAACACTTCTGTACTTCTGAGTTTATCACTAGCTTTCTTAAAATTTTCCCAGTGTGTTCATCAGCCTGTGTGGTGGGTGGTCAGGAAGGCAGTGTGTCCCAAGGTTGCCTGCTGAGTTCCTGACCAAGGATGCCATTCCTGTGACTTGCCTGAGCCTTGGTTCCCCCAGCTGTGAACAGAGAGAGCACCCATACAGCATTGTGGGCATAATGTAAGAGCTGTGGGTTTTGATTTGGAGCATTTCAGTTATCCAAAAAAAAATCCTGAGGGTCTTTAAGCCTCCAGGATCATTTCTTAGGAAAATATTCTAGAAATCTAAACCCTAAAGTAGCCCAGCAATGAAATGTAATTCTGATTTATGAACTTATGCTTGTTCTCAGAAGTTCTGAAGCTCCACTATAAAATTATTCACAGAGAAGAACTGTCCAGCAACATTTTGTTGTAGGGCTTCAGAGACCACAAGAACAAAGTCAAGCAGCTCTCCCTTGGAGTGGAAAACAAACGAGCCACAGGTGTGTGAGGAGAGGTGCAATCAGAGTGGTGATTGTTAGCAGGTGTCCAGCGTTAAGCTGAGTAGGTCTTTACATAACCAGCTGGGTAGGGAGCCAATAAAAGTGTAATTGTCTTCAGGTGAGAAGGTTTAGTTGGGGCTCAGTTTGCCAGTCCTCCCCAGAAGGTGGAACACGTAGCAGTGTGGGTTCCTTGCCCCACGAACCTTCTCTCTGGGACCTGGCAGCTGCAGTGGCTCCTTGAGTTTTGCCACTGCTGAGTTGTGAGGAACAGCCTGAAACAATATGGGAGTGCTGGAGCTGCTTCTGGGAAAAGAATTTCTTAGGTCCTCCTGGCTCAAAAACAAGGTAAAAATGGCACCTGGTCTTAGTTGATTTGTTTGTATTTGGTTTGGTCTAAAAGCTGCTCTCAATAGATGGGTTGGCATTTTCCTATGCTGTTTTGGCTTTTAATAAGCTGATTCAAGGTGTGTGAGGGAATTGCCTTCCATTTGAGATATGTGGGAGGGTGGTCTCTGCACCATGGCTGAGGTGCAGAGAGGCTGTGGGAGATGGGAAGGATCAACAGCCTTTTGGCTGCAGGTCTGGCTAACCAGGTGAGTTTTAATAATGGATTTAGTAGTACCTGCTTTATTTGGTGAGTTACTTAAGGAGAAACAACAGCACAGGGATCTTGAGGTTGGAAAGTCTGGTAGGAGCAAACCACAAAGGGGCACATGAGGCAGCCATCAGGTAGTTTTTGTTGTCTGGGTGCTGATATCTTGGCAAAGATGAGGGATAATAGTGCACTGTATTGACTTGGTGGCATGGATACTCATAACAGGCTCAGAGGTGTTGTGCCTAACTCTGGGTTTGTCTAGCTCTTTAAATTACTTACCAACATTCAGCTTTTTTTCTTTCTCATTACCCTTTAAAACAGGGGAAGCATTTTACAGTGATATTCTGAGAGCAGCCTTTGATAGGGAGCTCTTGAGGGCAGTCTCTCCCCTATGAAGAAGAAGCCTTAAGAGTTCTAAAGATGAATTATATGTAATTTCTTATTTCAGCATTTAGTTTTTAAAACTTTTTAGTTACTAAACCTTGTAGCTGAGCTGAAAAAAATGTGGGTATTTTTTCAGTCACACAGTGTATACAAAGAAAAGAACTAAATGTAATTATAAAAACAGTAGGGCGTAAAACACTCTATTGATGCCCCAAAATATTCTTCATTGTCTTCAAGAGCAAGTACAAACACCTACTTTATTCAGTGCAGGGAGGCATCTGTTGGTTTCATTGGAAGAGGCAAACATGTATACATAGAATGTTTGGTGTCTGAAATGGAATATGGATCTCTTAAGCTTTGAAGTTCTTTTGTTACATGAGTTTTTTCTTAACCTAATTAGTAAAGACTTCTGAGTGTTTGGCATATATTAAATGTCCAAGAAGTTGGACAACAAAAGCTCCTAAATAGTGCTGTGGTTGGTAAAGGACTGCATGTTCTGACACCTTCTGACTGAAAATACTTGCAATGCAAGAGCTGAGCATTTGAAAACTGATATAATTCCATAAGGTTTGAATACAAGAAGAGCCAAGTGTTTTACCTTAATCACACTAGAAGAAACAGCTGAGGTATAGTGTAACAGCAATAATTCCAAGCTAGAAGCCTACAAATAATCTAGCTGCAAATTATATTGTCAGGAGAATCTAAATACTTTGTATTGTAGTCTAATACATATTAATTTGAGAGCCCTATAGGGGACAGTCTTGTTATTAATACACAGAGGAACAGATGCGATAGCATATGGTTTACCAACTTGTATTTATGGTAATTCTATGTAAATAGGATTTTAATAAGGTAACATTAGTCTATAGCTTCATTTTCCTAATAAATCTTTCTTCTTTTAAGTTGATAATGAAATAATCTAAATTGGGGTCTAGGATCATTGTAATGGTTAGTGGAAAGAGTGTATTTTATGTACGACATAAAAGTGGGTAAAAAAGTATTATGTATCATAATTTAAACTTTCAGTGAAGAAATTGGAATTATTTTCTTCACCAAAACTACAATTTCCAAAAATGCTGCTCGATAGCTACTTTGATACATTTTTTTATCAAACCCTACCTGCCTGATACACTTTTAAATTCTTAGCTCTTTTGTGCTTATTTTTGGTGTTTTGAACTTCCATTCAACTGTCTTGGAGAAGCTTGCAAAATTTTGTAAAATCCCAGAAAGTTTCCAGCATCACCTTAAATCTGCTGTCTGTTGAACTTGCTATGCAGCTCCTCTCTTGCTGTCGGTTGGGAAAGCTGTGAATGTGTCTCTGAGTGAGCTCTGGCTTCTCAGCAGCTTTCTCTGGGGCACAGGTTTTTTTAATTATGCTCCCAGGCACTGCTTGGAGCCATTTCAGTCTGTGATGAGCACGGAGTAGGCAATCTGTGTTCCTGCAAGCAGGTGAGGAAGTAAAGTACTAATCAGCACTAGTGCTTCAGAGGGCTTTGGAAAACTTTCTGCCTGCTATTAGGAATTTCTGGTGAATCAACTTTTCAAACTATACCAGTGCAGCTCAACAGGATTGTGTCTTTGAGGTAGCACTAAAGTTCTGTTCTCTGGCCTAAAAAGCCTTAAGTTGCATTTTCTGTAACTTCCTGTTCCTGACTGAAAAATTGTAAATAGAGGTGAAAATTTAGTTCTCCCCCCCCAGTAGTTAAGAGAGGATTGCTTTGTTCTTTCAAGAAAGAAAAAAAATTTCTCTGAACCTCGTTTTGCATTTCTAATACTCGGTGTTATGGGGTGGTTTGCAGGATGAGAAGTGGAAATGCAAAATTTGTTTAAGTTTAAATGTGAAAATGCAGTTTATAAAGGAGTCTAACAAAACTTTGCTATGCAGGTATGTCAGAAATACATTGTTAATATTTGGTTTTATTTCCTGTTTACAATATCCTGTGTGTCAGAGTTGTGTAGTTCTGAGTAAGGAAGCCAGCAGTAGGATTTTGCACTGTAATTGCTTGAAAAAAGCTGATGGAAGTAATAATTCAATGTCAATGCCACAGAAATTTAGGGTGCTCTGCTTGTTACTGTTCCTCAAGTCTTGGGTGTGATCTAGGACCCAAAAACTAACTCCCCACAAGGTTCAAGTTCTGTGTTGGGCTGTTAGAGTCACTGCTACACTGCAAGTGCTGAGCTTCTGACCATCACTGGGGGCTGTAAGTACAGAGAGCTGACATGGAACCAGCAGTGACTGGGGTGGTGCTGTGGCTGGTTGTGTAGCTGCCTTGGCTGATTTCTGCATTCCTGACTTCGTGCTGGTTGCTTCACAGCTTCCCTGGGACAGTTCTTACCCATCATCCTGGAGGACTTATCTTTTGCCCTCAAGTTTCCCCTGACTGCCCAGGGGCTTTAAGATGGTCTGCCCAGCAGTTTGTGGTACCTTCCATGTGTCTGCACTGCCACTGATCACCACCCTTGCTGACAACTGAACTGGTTTGTCTCATTGTCTTGCTTAATAGGAAACAGATTGACATGCTGTGATTGTAAAAGGCATGACACAAAGCCAAATTCTGTTCCATTCAATAATCTATTCCATTATCTTTGTGCCATCTAATAATGCACATGTTGTGACAGGTAATTCTTTCTTGCAGCCCTGCTTCAAAGGCCTTGTAAAGAGGAGCAATAATGCACAGAAATGACAGAATGGGTAAGGCTGGAAGGCACCAAAGTGGGTCATCTGGTCTATCCTGCCTGTTCAGCCTCTTTAAGAACATTTGGAAATAGTAAATACAGGTTTGGGCAACATTATGGAAACAGCACTTAAGGGACAAGATAATGAAAATGCTTTTACTTTTTGGTTCCCTAGACAGATAAGCAAATACCCTGACACAGAGTGAAAACTAAACAACTGAAAACACTGCAAGTTTTGTATTCCTTTGTCTATATTTATAATAAACCATATTTCAAGTGGTCAACAAGCAATATTTTCTCTCTCCCCGTGAGATAGATCTTTTCTCATAGCAAGAAACACTGGAGATTGATAATACATCTAAAGTGAAAGGACAGTTTGTGTCATCAGCAACAGAGGGATATCGGATCGTACATCTTTACCTGACAAGAGGTGGCAATTTAATCTGACAAGTTTGCTGCCAATGAGGACAGCTTTAGGAGTTCAGCTGACTCGGTAAAGATTTGACATGTCACTGAGGGATGTTGTGCACAAGCTTGACAATAAACTGGAACTTGCTAATGCAATTTAGGGTTGCTGTGAAAATTTATTAGAATCCAGAGTCTGTAAAATTACTCCAGAAATGTTTTTCTTTCCTTGCTGAATATATGTGATATTTAATGCATAGCACATGTTTAAAAACTTGTTTCCTGGTCATGTAAAACAAATGTATTGTAATGCACGTGAAATGGCAAGGAATTCTATTAGAGACACATGGGAATAAGCAGAATGAGAGAGCTGCCTTCTGGAAGCAGAGAGGCCTGTCTAAACTGAAAGTTTCATTGCTGAATGGATCTGTCCTGCTTTGAAATTTTATTTGTGTGCCTGGAGAGGGACCTACGTGACCTGTGGATTTCAGATGTATGCAAACCCCAGGTGATGTGTGATGAGCTCATGCAGTTGGACTCCAGGCTCAAGTGGGTGGCAGAGCAAAGCTTGCAGGCGGCTTTTCAGCCAAGACTCCTGTTCCAAATGCCCTTTGAAGTCTGGCTACAATCTGAACATAAAGCACAAATAACTTCACATTTGTTTCACAAAAATAACTAATTCATTTCAATATGAAGTGAAGGAAAATTACTTTATATGCAGCTAATGTTGTAAGTTTGATCTTTGAGGTGTTTGGGATAGAGCATTCAGAATCCCAAATGGTGAAGCAGAGCTCATAGCAGTTCATCACTCTGGGATGTGTTGACAAATGCCACCTGGAAGGATATTACTTATGAACTCACAAAATTTGTGAATAAACTTCAGAATGGGAGAAATGTGTGCATAGAAAAGGGCTGTGGCAGCATGGAAGGATGTGCCAGAGTGCATTTTCAATCACAGAGCCTTTTTGAATCGTTTTCTTGTTAGCTCTTGATAGCCCTTGGAGAAAGGCATGTTTATTACTCCCATCTTTCCTAATGTGGATGTCTTTGTAATTTCTAAGTAGGCAGTCATCTTGAGATTTGATGTTAACAGAGAACAGGATCGTTGCTTGAAGATTTCATTGATTGCTGATGCAGGGTGAATCATCTTACTCTTGCTGTACACTTTGTGACTTCAACTGAGGTGGATGTCTGGGACAAACTGTCTGTAATAGTGTTTGGATAGACTTTTATAGTTGTCAATATTAAGGTGGGTTATGATACCCAACTCCTGGCTGTTCTTTCTCATGGCTAACTTTAGTGAAAAGGGGAGTAAATTAAATGACAGTCTCTTCCAGTGTAGATATAAATTGGTACATATCAAGGCTGGGAGTCTGAGAAGGGTGAAAAGATGGTTTGGTTTGTCCTGATTTGTTTCTTTTATATTCTGTTAGCACAGAGAGAATGTATTGATTTCACCAGCTAATGAAAAGCTTAAATCCTAAAAAAAAATCCCCAGAGAGTCTTTCCAATGACTTTCAAACACATTACAACTAATTAGGAAACTGAGGTCAGTCACTAGTGGCCAGAGCCAGTCTGAGAGTGTAACAGGGAGCTGTACTCAGGGTGGACTCATATTTCCCACTTGGCTTTGCTTTTTCTGAAGGTTCTCTGTAGCTGCAGTTGCTCACTAATTACACACTTTGGCTCTCCTTTTGGCATATTTCTGACATATGGTGACATCAGCATTCTAATCATATTTTAATGAAGAGTGCTTCATGGACTTTGACAGCGAGCCTTGGCAGCTGGGATCTTGCTGGGGAAAGAGGCTTGAAAAAAGGGAATCCAGTTGTGTAGATCAGTGTTTACAAGGAGAAACTCTTTTAATAAAATGCCTTGGACACCAACTTGTATTTTGCAAGTGATAATAAAGGTTGATGGTCACTTTGGGAACCTGGGTTGTACTTAATTTTATGACATTAGACCTGATGACATTTTATTTTCTCCTAACTCTCGAGACAGCTGCTATAATGCTATGACATTTTGGCCATTGAAGTGAAGAGTGTGATCCCTGTTCGAAGCCAAGTCATGCTGGGGGTGATGGTGGTGGTTAAATTTTGGTAATGAACAAGAATATCCTGCTTTGCTTGTAGTGTAACTGTAGAACATAATCATAAGACATCAGAAATTAAACAAGTAACATCCAGGTAACTTTTCTTTGTTCAAACAAATACTGTAATAATACATTTACTACAAAAAGTTGTGTCACAGACTCCAGGGTTTTGCTGAGAAGTCAGAGCTGTGATTCTTTTAGTAATTATTTTGTGGCAGGCAGGTAGGGTATGTGTGATCTACAAGAAAGTCGTGGCCTTCTTGGACAGGTCTTGCTGTCATGTTGGTTGTTTGTGCCTGCCTGTTCTCTGTGTCTGTCAGAGCTCCACAGCTGCACCAGCCCTGAGCCTGCAGCAGCCCCCTAACCTGGAGCAGTGTCTGTGCTACAGGGGCTGGTGAGCTGTAGTGTGCAGGTTATCCAGAGTCACTCTGGGAAGTGCATTGCTCAAGCTGTCTTATCCACCTTTGTGCTCTTTATTTGTTTCTCTCCCCTGCTGCTCCAGGGGGATCAGCTGCATGTTGCCAATTAGGCTCATCAGCATTGTCAATAACAGATGTGGAGCTCCTGGTAATCCCCCGCCCTTGTTAGTGGACTGCAAGGGCTTCTGGCTGTTTGTGATGAGATTTAACCCTTATCCCCCTACAGGGAGCCAAGTCACTCTGTAAAAGACCAAGAATATTTTTTTTTCTGTTCTGTGTTTTAAGGGTTCTTTCACCAATGTCTTGGTCCCAGTTGGTTTGATTAGACTCTGGCTTTAGCTGTGGGTTCCAGCTTGCAGGAAAACATAATTAATTTCATCGCAAATCAATGTGAAAATGATATTTGAAGAACTCTGCTTCCAGCTAAAGGTAATTGCACAAAGTTTTGTTATCTGTCAAGCAGGTTATTTGGACGTGTCTTGAAATGCAAGCTGCAAGCAAAGCTCTTCAGTTACCGGCCAGCATCCTGTTACAGGGAAAACCTGGCAACGTGTTTATTAGACAGGATGCTCAAAGACTTCAGCTTTTGCACACTTACTGTCACTTTTGCTGAGGGCAGCCCCTCAATGCATGTTCTTTATTTATTCTAACATGAGGCAACTTCAGTGCCTGTGCTGCAGTGACTTTGGTCCTCCCAGGGGAGTGATTCAGTTTAGGGAGAATGTAACACTTGGAGACTTTGGCAAACAAGTAGAAATCAAAGCAGTCTAGACAGTAAATATGTTCCTGTGAAAATCCATCTTGCAGGATACACCTTTCTTGAGAGGGAAAGTTATAACTAATCTTGACACTCTTGGCTATCCTACTAATGGGGGGGTGGTTGGTCTAAACATGCTTTGGAGCCTGTAAGGGAATAAGGAACCTAGAGATTTGTTCTCTGGACATTAAATTAGAGTGAGTGAGGGTCTCAGCACAGTGCTTGCATTTTCTCTTTGAGCTCCAGAATAAAATTGGAGGCCTGCCACAATATTGAGTGTAAATTACTGTCTAATTACTAGTAGTGTTAAGTTAAATATTTAGCATCTGAAGTTACTCTCTTCTAAGCAACCTCTACAGAATGAGACACTTATGCACATGATGCTATGGACCCTTGAAACTATAAAACAAACATGTAAACAAAGTCTCAGCTGAGTGTTTTGTGAGCCATTTGCTGCTCTGAGCAGCAGCCAGTGACAGGATAATGCTACTGAGTCTCTACCTTTAGGTGCCGGTGGTCCAAGAACATGGAAAAACATAGCAGAAAACTGGAATTTAATTTCAAAAGGTATCCTAATTTTTATTTATTTATTTTTAATTAGGCAAAGAGTCTAGGAGAGCCTCAGGCACAATTTCTATCAGGAATATGAACTGTGAAGGGATAGAAAAACACATACTGATCTGAAATGAACTGAGAGTATTTGACTCATCTGAATTGCAGCATTGAACAATAGTGCTTGCCAGTAACATTCTTGATGCATTTAAATATTGAGATGTTATATCAGTTCTGGACTACTTCAAAATCAGAACTCAGACTAAACCAAAGAACTTCGCTGATGCTTTTTTTTTTTTTCTTCATTGATCAATGCACTCATTTTTTTCAAAACTGAATAGAACATCCCAAGTTTTTGTTCCACTTGGTATTTAAATTTCTACTAAAGTTTCTAATAACAGATTTGCCTCACAACACCATAGCTGATGGATTTTTAGTTCATAACAAAGTTTTAATCCTCTGGATGTTGAGTAAATTATGAAACTATTACATTGATATCACTGCATTTCATCTCATTTGTCATTAGCAAGTAACAAATTACTTAACTTTGCTGCTTTGTCAGCACAACTTTGTTGAAATTAGATTTGCAGAAATTAGTGTGTATAACAAAACTTTGAAGTGAGTTATGAATCACTTAAATTGAGTTATCAGTTGGTGAGTGCTTAGGAGTTCATACTAGAATTCTAGCTGAGACAAAACTCTGGGTTTTTTTAGAAGGTAACATGTAGGTGTCAGACCTTAAAAAGGAGTTTAACTTAATATTCTGTATGAGGATGAGTTAATCCTCAATGATTATTTTCCTATGCATTTTGCTGAGCCCATTTGGACCTGCATGGGAAAAGCATTTCACAGAAAAATGTACACTGGGGTGAATGTGCAAGTCACCCTGTAGATGGGCAGAACAGAGGGGTTTCTGAAGGATATTAAGTTAAAACAGAAGTGCCAACTACATGTGGGTTGTACAGGTAGAGCTACCATACTCGAAAATCCCATACCCTTACTAAATGAGGATTAAATCACAATAGTTACATAGCCCTGTGTGTTGATTTGTACTTTCTTTGTATGTTTGAAAAGTGGATTTTCATTTATTCCTGCTACCAATTCCTGAGTTGATATCTTCGTGTTTCCCATGGCAACAGATTTCTCTGTGACTGAGCAAGTATCATTTTCTTGCTTTGGGTCTTAGCAGTGTTAGCTAAGGTATGAATACAGAGCCTCAGACAAAGGGCTGGGAAAATACAGTTTTCAAGGAATTCTTTCTTTGAACCTTAACTGTTGGGGTTTTTTAAAGAAAAAAAAATTAAATTGGTGTATGATTTCTTATCCATATAGTGCATGTAAATACTGCAGGGTATGATAACAAGAGTAAGCAAAATGGCTTTAATGCTTGGGATCAGAACTCGTGTGGAAAGCTGAGTGAATATCTCAACTTGGTGGCTTGTTTATTGCTTTTATGCTTAACTTGTGATCACTTTATCACTGGGGAGAGGTGGTGTGATGCTAATTACACCAAGTACAACACCATTCTTCTCTCTCTGTAGAAATATCTAATTCTATTTTGACTTTTGTTGGTGGTTTCTGTGGAAAGGCCACCTTTGCCTGACAAGTCCTGTTATTGTAAGTTTAGCCATGTACACTATTGCTGACCTGACAGAAGCAGTTTTTTTGATCCCCAGGAATTACACTGACAAAATGTGAGATAGATCCAAAAGAGCAAAAGACTTCCTTCCAAGAGACGTGATGTTGACAGAAAGGTGTTGTAGTGAGTTCATGTTTACTTTTCCTAGTTTATTTTATTACATTTAATAACTCCCCCAGGCAATAAGAGTTAAAGTTGAACCACTGAAGCATGAAGCATCCACACCAAGGGGTGTCAATGAAGCTGAAACAGTGGTCTGTCTCACAAATAGCAAGTCAGAAACCACAAAGCACAAATGCAACACTTCACTGCCATGGATTTCTGCCTTGATGAAAACAAATATTTTTGATAGGAATTTCTGGTTGCTGCAACCATTTGAGTTGCAAAATTTTAGATTATTGTGGATAATTTGACTGTGCTACAGATACCTACTTGAGTCAAGTTCTAGTTCACTTCCTGTAAGTGGCATCATCTGCTAAGCTGTTCTTCCTTCAGAAAGCCATAGGTGCAAGTTCTTCTCTGTTAATGTGTTCAATGAAAAGGAAATAGTTTTAAAAAATAAATAATGATGATAAACCAAAAAGCAATCAAGCAAGACCCCTTGATGCAAATTTTATTCTGAAGAGAAAAAAGAATAGTAGCTCTACCAAAGAGCCAGAAGCAGGTAATGATGAAATCAGTAGGAAGTGTATGGTATGACACTGGGTTGCAGTGAGAGCAGCCAATTTTGTGCAGTTTTGCAGCCCTGAGTATTGCAAAGGCTTTGCACCTTGACCATCCAGTCACTTGATTTTTATCTTGTAATATCCTCTACCAATCTTAACCCAGCACATGTATGTTGCTAAAAACAGAGTTGGAGCAGGGCTTCATTCTGAAAATGTGAGCTTGTTCTTATTTTTGTGTCATATTCTGCCTTTATTCTGTCACTTGTAATGTAGAGATTGGAAATCAATGAGTTTGACTCTACTTGTATAAGTGCCAGGATATTTTCCCACTTTTCAAGTGAATGTGCTGTAGCTCTGTGATAAGTAACATCAAAGCACATTTTGTTAATTTACTATTTTCCACAAGGTTTAATGTTTGCTGCTCTGCAGCTGTATTTCTTGAGACTGTCTTACCTCTAACTTTCAATACATGATAAATAGGAACATATAATTACAGTAAATTAGTTAGTTGTTAAGATGAATATTGTTTGAATAACTTTGCCAGTACTGGTGTATGGTTAAAAATGGTGAAAAACCTGGTAGAAGAGTAGCAGTGAACTGGAAGTGTAAAATGTGAAACCTCAGCTTAAAAATATTTATAAAAAGCCATACCTGCTGGTTCAAATGGACAATACTCACCAGCTGCTGGTTTTTGCATGCACAAAAGGGATAGGATGAATCTTTGAGGTGGCCTGAAATATTTTGTCCAAGAGTTAGTTAATATATTGGATTTTTTTTTTGTTGTCCTTGATTAAATGATGATTCACGAAAATATACATGAAGTCCCCAAACAAACCCACTGGAAAGAATAACATTTGTCAGGCAGTAATCACTGCTGGTGTTGGAAGGATGATATTATAGCAAATGGAACTAGCAATGGTTGACTTAGCACTGAGCAACTCTTCCTTTTGCAAGGCATTTATTCTTCAATAGGATGCAAATAAATGAAAGGGCATCTCTTAATACAGTAATTTTTTATAGTATATATTAGAAGCTATTTATTAAGACTAAAACTTGGATACAGCACAAGAGCTCTCATCTGCTTTATTTTTAGATAATATTGTATGATTGATAAAGCATGATATTGATAATTCATCACAATAGGAAAAAAAGATTAAAATCTTTGTTTAATAGGATTGTTTTTCATCATGTATTGAATTATGAGAACCCAATATCATAAATCTTTGTTAGAGAGGGAGGATGTTTCCTTTGCAGGTCTGCTGATCAGGTTTCTGCAAAACTGTTGACATGTTAGAAAATGGTTAAAAGAATAGAAATACAAAATACTTGTTTCCAAAAGTGTCTAATTGGACCCAGCTTGCTTTGGCTGCCAGCAAACTCCTGCAGAACTATAACTGTGTGTGTGGAACCTGGTTTTAAAAATGAATAGTTGCAAGGAGAGGACTTCTTCCAATGGAAAATTGTCCATTGCCAAGGACTTTAATCAGCCATCCTCTAGTTAATGGTCAATGATGTTTTAAGGACTACTTAAGGAATACTTTCCTTTTGAGTATTAAAGATGTTCAGTTTTGCTTACATGAAAGGGTTTTGGGCAAACTGAAACAATTTCCTTCTAGGTTTGAAGCTGGAGCCCAATATTACAGCCTTCAAACTGGGCAACACATGCTGCATATTACTCCTGTGTCAGCATAAGAGTAAGAGTAGGAAAGACCTTGGAGTTCTTTTGAATTTATTAGCCTGTAACAGATTAAAGAAATGCACACTAAGTAGGTCCAACTATTTGCACAAACCATTTCCATTATTTTATACAGATTTGCACATGCCTTTTTTTTTGCCTCTCAAATATGGAGCACTTCTGGATCAAGCAGCAGCAAACTTTATAGTGTTTTGCACCAGTCATTTTAGTGTTACCATAAAACTTGCTTTCCCCTTGCACCTATAAAACTCATAATTTTCTGCAAGCTCAGTGGAGCTGTTTGTAATATTATTTTAGGTTTAGTCTTTATCATGAGCCCAATGGGCAGATTTACTCTAGAAAATGAGACTATAGATTGAATGGGAATTTTTTGAGAGTTTGCTACAGGGACAAAAGTTTTTGCTGTTGAATGTATTTCTACTTGATCCTATATTTCCAAAGTAATCAGATTTTAAAGATAATTAAGTTTGTTAGTCAATCATCAGAGTAACCTTTTGAAGAGGAAAAGAAATAACATTAATTAACGTGCAACTTAATCCTCTGTGACTTTTTTTATATGAAGCACTATGATTTATAAAGAAGTATTCATGAGGAATGCTCTTTGAGGTGACTGAGAAATGCAGATCTACAAAATGCTCAGGCCTGGATGATGTATCTTTACATTCATTTCAGAGTAAAAAAACTTTGATAGAGCAATTAGAAATAAACTGAGTGGTTCTGTTATACCTGGCAAGCTGAAATTAATTTAGTGCATTAGTTCATTATAACTTAAGCTTCACATTTAAATATCAAAAATGTAGTCATTGTATTTGCAGATTAGCTCTGGTTTTCTGCTTTCTCTCATAAATGGGCATCTGTCATTGCTAATCTTAGGGAAATGTAATCACAGAACTTTATTAGTTTTATTTACAGCATTTTCAGATTTTTCCCTATGGTGGCAAAAGCCTTATGAAGTTTTTTGCCTCTGGATCTCAAAATGATATAGATGAAGACCTACCCTTGAACTGTAGCTATGCAATGAGCTTCAACGGCAAAAAATGCTTTATTGTAAATGAGTAAACCAACTGAGTTTGTATTTTGACACTTATGAAACAGGGAGGGAGGGGAAAGCATAACTTGGTTCCCTTAAAATGTGAAAATTTCATTTTAAGTATGAGTTTTGAATAGATTTAGGAACTTAAAGCTCAACTCTGCACCAAAAGCTGTCCCCTAATGCATGTTGACTGCAAGAATGCAGTTCTGGAAGTGAACTGTGGAGGATCAGGCAGAGGCAGTGCTCATCTGGGTTCTGCTCAGTGCTGCAATGTCCATCTGGGCTATGGCCTTTTTTTAACATATTCTTGGACTCTGTCTTTTACTTGGCTTTTTGCTTGAGCCCATCCGAAGTCTACTTTGCTGCTTGCACATCACCCTTAACTCTGCTTTCTAGTGCCTGGATTTCATATTTGTTAGCAGCAGAGATTTTTCCTCTGGTGTACTCTGGTTAAACTTGGGGCTCCATGAAATCCATAACTGATCAACTGATTGTGGAAACTGAGAAGGGGAATTGAGGGGTTTTTTTTGCTTTTTCTTTCTGGCATCACGTAAGATAATACTTGGCTTTGTTGCTGTAGGACACAGGACCAGTCTGTCCTGCACTGGAGGGTGCCTGTGGCACCAGGCTAAGCTGGGCTGTGCCTGGGCAGGCTGGGGCACGGGCTGTCTCACACCAGGATGCCAGCACAGCTGTCCTGCCCCAGTCCCAGGCTGTGCAGCCTGTGGGCTCAGAGCAGTGGCTGTGGCAAGGGCAGGTGTCCGGCTCTGTGAGCAGACGCTCCTGCATCTGGGTGCTGTTTGTCACTATAATGACTTGGCTTCTTACCATCTCAGCTCTGAATTCCCTTAATGTGCTTGTAACCACCAGTCCCCATATTGTGGCCACAGATTTGATTTATGGGTTCTTGTCTTGCTGACCACTCTGCTGGAGCTTCTGCTTTGCTGCTGAAACATATGGGATGTTTGATGTGGCTTTAAAGCACCTGAGCAGTCTCAATGTTATGGTGCCCAGACTGGGTCTTTTGCCTCAGTGAATAAGCTCCTCTTGCCCCAACACACCCTTATCTGTTCCTACCT
>VYXB01003401.1:316781-429110 GCA_013397135.1 Pachyramphus minor | reverse complement strand
CAGCAGAAATCTTTGTTAACAAATACCCATAACAGTCTTTCTTCCAAATCTTCTGTTACAGTTCTGCAGCATGAGAACCTGGGATAGCCCAGGAGGGTATTACTCTGTTTAGCTGTGTAACATTTTATTGTGCCCCTAAAAGACTAAGTGAGGATGGCATGCAAAGCATTCAGCAAGGCCAGTGTGAACACAGAAACACAAAGAAATTTTTCTGAACCTGTACTGAGGTTAGGGTGAGCTCTGATGATGTTCATCAGCCTGGCAAACTGAGATACATTTTTGAATTTCGATTGCACAAGATGCAGAGTTGGTGCAGAGAGAACAGAATGGGAACTTCTGTAGAGGGAAAGATGACCTGTTGTTAATTCCCCAGAATGAAGGTGTGCTGCTTCTTGATTATCAAGAGTGAGAGATCCAGAGAGGACGATTCTTTTAAGAAGGATATTTGTCCTTTTATTGACCCTCTCTGAATTGGGATGAGTTAGATAAAATATATAACTTCTTGTTATTGGTGTGCAGGACTCAGGAGTGTGGGGGTAAGTGGCATAATGACTGATAGAGCTGTGTTGGCAAGTTGTGCATTTCTAATTGTATCAAGATTGTTTCCTGTCAGACTCAATTACTCCGTGGAAAATTCAGGCAGGAGCAGGAGCACTGTGAGCTCACAGCAGCGCTCTTGGAAGGCCAGGTGCTGGCCTGCAGCAGCTTTCCCAGCAATCAGCACTTGTTTAATTTTTCATATTTTCGTCTGGTATTGGTTACTGTGTAGGAACATTAAATTAATGGTTAGTGCTGATGTGGTTGGTACACCAAGTCCTGTGCATTTTGAAACATCTAAATTGTCTTTGGCAGGTTTTGTATACTTGTCAGGAATCCTGCATTGGTAAGTGAGAGGCAGTGCAGCAAATGGAATAATGGTACTGGATTCTCTCTGGGAAGTTTTTGAGGAATTTATTCCTGTGAAAAGGGGGAAAAAAAGAGTCATGGGTGTCATTGAGTCTCGGTGCATGGGGTAGATCTAAGTTGTTTGGTTGGTTTAAAAAATATTTGGTTGTTTTTTAAAAGGTTGCTGCTGTAAGTTTGAAGCTGCTTCCCACTGCACCAGCCTGGCCAGGGTGTGCAGCTGGCAGAGTATTTGCTGTACCCGGGGAAGTGTTAAAATGACCTTGCAATGGAGTAGTGTTTAAAATACACTCTTTCATGTTAAATAAATGGGGATGGGGGGGAGGATGGGTCAGATGCTGTACAATGACAATTAGGATAATGGGTAACCTGTCATGCAAATGAGTCTAAAGGCCTTTAATCATTGGGCCTGCAGGAGAAAGGATCTGAATTTATAACTACTTGTTATAAATGCATTAGGAATAAATACTGGGAAAGGGAAAAGAACTATTTAACCTGAAGGAAAATGTGAATAAAAAATCTGAAAGTGACCATCTGGCCATGATCAGAGTGGATCTGTCCTGCCTACTGGGATATCAAGGGTTGCCTTTGAATAGTTTCATGGGGTCAGCAGAACTGACTTATTTTAAGGCAAAGTGATGGAAGTTTACGAAGACTGTAGGAAGGAGGGTAATTACAATAGCAAAGATTGTCCAGTTTTCCAGAATTTCTTGTCCAGACTGTTGCTTTTTTCCCCCCTATAAAAGGATGTATCTAAGTCAAGACATTCCCCTCCTTTCACAAAACAGAAATGTAGCCTTGCACTTTTAAATGTGGTGGGAGATTATTAGAGGGCATCACTGGGAGCAGAGAGGGACCATAAATAATCATTATTGCCAGGTGAAGCACAAAGGACTTAAGAAGAATGAGCTGAAATATTTACTTTTTTTTTCCTTCAACCCTGTCAGTGTTGACATTTGGCATAAGGCACGACAAGGGCTGTGAGCAAAATGTAATGGTCATAAGCAGCAGCAAAATATATTTCATTGCCCAGCAATGTTGAATGTGAATTGTCTCATCATGCATTAATGGTACTCTAACTACTCAGAATCAGTAGGACAGACACTGGACATTGTTTTTTAAAGAGGAAAATATGGCTTAGTGAAGCTTGGTATTTGATTGTTGCAGAAATTTTATGTAAAGCAGTCAGCATTGCATTTACCTTGGAATAAAACACAGGCATACAGATACATCTATATATCTGTCACCTTTGTACTCTAATACATCAGTTATCTGTACTGGTTTTGCTGTGTTTTATTTAGAGAGCATCTTTCAGATTAAATTACTTTTTTTTTTTCTGATGGTCATTTGAAAAATGTGTATTCAGAAATATGTTCTTAATCAAAATGCTGTACATAATTATGATACTTGGAAGCAATTTATCCAGGAAAACACATAAGCTGTGAAGCAGTTCCATGTATACAGGTTGACATTCTTTTAATGGTTTGTGCTTAAAATAATTAGTGAAAAATGTTCTACTTAAAAATGAAAGAACAGATATAGCTGTTCTTACGTGGGGTATGAGTAAGGTAGAGTTAGTACAGACATTTTTATTTTTTTTTAAATTCTGAAATTTTTCAACCGCTGTATCCTGGCTGACTTAGCAAAGTTTAGGAGAACTCTGACTGTTTCATTACAAACTTCCATTTTGATTATTGTACATAAAAATCAGTTAAGGAAGGAAATGCAGCTGGCACATGTACATATTGAAGACTTCTAGGCAACCAAAACCAAATCTTTCCAAGCTAAATAGATGTATATTCTACCTTGAAGACATTTCTTCAGATAATGAGTTATCTCATAGTCTTTTGTAATATATATACTGAGAAAAAGCCAAAGTATACAGATACACAGAAAAGAATCCTAAAAGTCACCGTGGTTTCAAAATTTCATATCAAGAAGAAGGGAAGAGTTAAATCAACAAAGCCATTTGGTGTTTTTTTCCTTAAGAAAAGTGGTAGCAATGCACAGGTAGATTGTACCAAGGAAGTTTGAGCTTTGTGCTGTTTCTCTGCAGATTTTAGAACAGGATACATGACTTAACACTGAAACATTTGCACACCTGCTCCTTCCAACCTCCCCCCCCTCCCCGCTTTTGTGGATGTACGTGATAAATGACAGATCCTCTCAGATGATATTCATGTGGTACTCCAAAATAATTCTGCAGACATGGTAAAAGCTTTTAGAGACTGTAAAACTGATTATCTCTTCTGTAGCTCTTTTCATCTTCAAAGCACTTACCAACATTAACTAATTAATCCTCACAGCATCCCTCTGAATTAGATATCATTGCCATTATACAGATGAAGGAATTGAAGCAAACACTTTGTGACTTGCTCATGATCACCAAGACGGTGACAGAGATGGAATTAGAATGCACAGACCTGTGCATCCAGGTTCTCTGCTCCAGCCATCACACCATTCCTCTCCTGAGAAATGTACTCCTAGGCATTGGGACCCTCACTGTGGCTGAGGGCTCAGCCTCTGTTAATGAAATCCTGCTAGGAATTGCTTTGATGGGAAATTTGTTTGTAGTCAGACAGGCTATTATCTTTTTAAACCCTCCTTCTGCCGTGTTTTCCTGACTGGTCCAAGTTTGTTGAAAGATCAATCTCTCTTGCAGGATCACTGTCTGCTGACTGCAAACTTCAAAATTAAAGAGCAAGCAGCTGTGATGTTTAGGCAGGAAGCAGAAATTGAAAAATAATCCTCATTCCTCTGACCTGAATGTACTGGTCTGTTTATCCAACTCCTTAATATGATACATTTGAACCTAAAAACATACAAATTTATCATATTACTGTAATGAAATAAACTACGTGCTGGAAGTCCAGAGGACAGAAGTTTCAGGTGTGATTGAGGACTCTCCCACCTCCTTTAGGGATGTTTTTTAACCATCTCAGAGGCTGATGAGGACTTGACAGCACTTCTTTGATTCTGAGCTATTTAGCAGTGTGTGCAGAGCAGATGTTGGAATTGCTGGTGCCATGGCTTTATTGCTCTCTGGTTGGCAGCTGTTGGGTGCCATGGCTGGGGCTGTAGGTGGTTCTCACCAGGGTCAGTGGGATCACTCTGCTCTTGTTTGAGTGTAGAGAGCTGCTCTGAGAAGGGCAGGGTGGGGGCTCAGGTGCTGTCAGTAAATACTGTTCCAAGTTCAGCAGACAGGCTCTTAAAAAAATTAGGAAGTATAAAATTAATATTTAACCAGATTACTACGTTTTGTCTGCTTCATTAATTCTTTATTAACTTATGAAAATGCTGTTGATGGAAGTAATATTGACAGGGTGTATTGTTTTTGTTTGGTTGCTGGGGTTTTTTTTTAATATCTTCTGGTAAATGGAAACTTATCTTCCTTATGAGCACAAACCATCTAACAAGGCATATGGGGCAAATGCTCTAATAAGACAACAATTATTAGGACATGATGCAATAATGTTTTATGTTGTTCATAACTCAACTTTAAGAGATTAATAATGGAGATGTGAAGGGAATGCTGTCTTAAGTGTTTATGATTATGTTAATATTAAGACATAGTGTAGGAAAGGAAATTGCTTTCAGGTAGTTACCCTTATTGTTTGTAGAGAGAGCATTGTGAAGGAAATGTTCTTTCTATTTTCTTCCAATAATTCTTAAGCAGTTCCGCTCAGCTGAAGTGATGGGAACAATTCTCCATGACTACAAACCCATGAGAACCTATTATAACTGTTCTTAAAAACTAATTCCAAAGTAGCCTGGGCTACAACAATTTGGCCCCAAATACTTACTGAGGAGTAAGATTTCCAAAACTTTAATTTTAGAAATTTCCCTGTTGTTCCTTCCTAATCCTAATGGCTTAGATCTTTGATGTTATCTGACCTGTGCATTCAGATTGGCAAAGACACTTATAAAGAAAAAGCTGTCCTTCCAAAATGCAGAGAAGAATACTGGGGAAGTTTGGGAGTAGTATTTAATCACAGGGACAGAGTGAATAAATACAAGGAGAAAGAGAGAAAGAAAGAGTAGAGTGTATAGCATGGTAGAGTTTTGTAAAGCTGTTTAGCTGTGGGCATAGCAAAACCATTCTGAATGCAGAATTTTTTTTCTTCTTTTACCTCTTTTTTTAAATCTTAAGCAGTCGCTGAGTATTCTCCTGTTTTCAAAAAGTACTGATACAAAAGTGCCTTTTGCAGGAGAGGAGAATTCTTTGCTGTGTATTAGAAACCAAAACTCCTCAAAGTGGGTTGTGTAATATTGATGCTGTAGGTAGAAGGAAAATGTGGTATTGATGTCTTTATGAGTATTTCTATCTGGCCCTCTCTGGTCACAGAGTAAATGTATCTATGTGGCCCTGGCTTGGCTCCACTCTCCTGTGCTGAATTTTTGCTCTCTGCCTCTTCAAATCTTCATCGCATTTTCTAATCAGAACCTGAGCCCAGTAACAGCTGTGTTGAGCTTATAAGATCCTGAAGTGAGATAGGAGTCGAGCAGTACAAGTTCACCTGTGCAGGATTGCTCCCACTTCCAGCACACCACAGACTTGTTTGTGTCTTCCTCCTGCTCCCAAGTGCCTGCACAGGGACTGTTAATGCTCAGACCTAATGTGTGAAACACACGACTGTTTATCACAGCCCAGCAGGCAGCATACAGATATTTTCAAACAGCACTACTGTAGCCTTATCTCAACAGTGCTAATATTATCCCCTGCCAAAACAGACATGATATATTGAAGTATCTGTAACCGTTACAGGATCTCTGCATATTCCTTGAATTTAGCCTGCAGCAAGTCTGTCATCCACGGCAATCCTGATGTTGCAAGAAGCAGCTTAAAAGTGTTGTCAGGGCAATGGTGCTGACTTAAAAGCAGTGTGGGCACTTCTGACCTGTGAATTGAGATGTGTCCATTAAACCAGGCTGACTGCTTTCCCACCTTTCCTTCTGCTTCTTTATGTCCTGGTAGTAGTCCACTCTCTTGTCAGATAGAGGAGGGGTTCAGGTCACAGCCAGAAAACTAGCTGGAATCAGAGCTAGGGTTCAAAGCTGTCTAATTTTAACACTTAACAAAAGTGAACAAAATAGGTTCTAATCCACCTAAGTCTGTTTAAGTTCTGGGAAAACTTTCCTTTCTTTATTTCTTCTGTCTGGATTGAACCTAACACCATAATGCAGGAAAAAGGAAAAGTCCAATACTGCAAACCTCTTCATGTGTTATTATCTACAATATTTGTGTATAGCAGAGCTCAATTACACCACGACTGTGCAGAGATCCAATCTTCACAATGTAATGACTTCCTGATGGTCTGTCTATAAATGATAAATGAATAGAATATGCCACTTTCCAGCTGCATATACCACAAAGTTTATTGCCACCTGAAGCTGCTTTTTATTCCTTGGGGGGGCAGGGAGGTGTAGGAGGAAGGTTCAAAACCTTCGTGTTATACTTTTTTCCAACCTGTCTTCAGGTTATGTTATTTGGATATATTTACAATGTTGTGCAACCTCTCTGAAATACATCTTCCTGAAATTCAAAGGGGGAAAGTGATTGTATGGGGTTAATCTCAGGATTTTACAAAAGAGTGTAGATCAAATCACAACCCTTGGCTATTGGTGAACCACAGGTTCTTCTTGATCATGTAAGTCCTTCCATCACCCACTCCAGCATGGCACTTCTGAAATGCAGAAATCTGTCACTTCTGAGATAAAGCCACTAATCCACCTCTCTCCTTGACACATTCTCTGTTCAGTGGGCAGATTTCTTATACGGATATTTTCTGTCACTCTTGCCAGTACTACCTCTGTGTCATAAGCTGATGGCTTTAACTAGTGATTTTCTGTTTTTCAGATTCAACAGAGAAGCCCAAACACCTCTCTGTGAAGTGTTTTCGGAGCTTATCCCCTGCTGAAAGTCTCCTCTAAGGTAATGGTTACGAATGACAGCAGGTGTATTGTAAACAAAGTTTCTGAAAAATGTTTCTTGCTCATCCAAAGACCTTGTGAATTCTATAGATTGCATTATTTCTCTCAGCATCAGCAGCAGCCTCTGTCAATCTTGCTAGCTAAATAGCCATAATTGTCTTTGTTCTGGTTATTTTTCATGAGGTTTTCTCTTTGTCCTCTCTGAGAAGTCAACTTGATTAGTGCCTTTAGCTGTTCTTACTTTTTTTGCCACATATTCTCAAGTATTTAGTTTACTTCTCTGTTAAAATATATATTTGGTGTTTGTTTTCAGGAGCTTGTGCACTTTATTTCTGAAATAATATCAATCTACTTTGGCTGTGGTTTGTATATAAACTCACTGACTGTGTGAATTTCAAAAGGGTTTCCAGTGTAATGGTTGCTTTGGGGTTTTTTGGTGAAATGTTATTATGTCCAAATCCTTAAGACTGTGTCTGTATATATATATGTAAATGCATACTTGTATATATACACCTGTAACTCCTGTTGCTACACTGAAAACAAAACTTATGCCTAAAGCACTGAGGGAATTGTTTTTTTGAGAAGAGAGGACGTTGTGATGACTGTGAGGTTCCTTCTAATCTATTGATCTGCTTCCTGAGCCGTGCTGATAGTTCTGTGCTTTGCAGAACAAACAATGCCTGTTGTATTACAGCACAGGCTGCAGTCCTGGGTTTCTGAGATTCCTACTGACACTTGCAGCTGTCTGCTTCCATCTTGGGCTTCTTTTGTCAGCAAATCTTATTATTTGGGAAAATAAAAATGTGCATGTTATTCACAGGGCTTTGGCTCCTTGTTGAAAACTAGAGACATAGGATGTAATCAGGAGCCTTTTCGAGTGCTTGCATTGATTGCTGTTACTTATTGCTTAGGAGAGGGTGCAGCAAGGTGGTAAATTCCTGACCGTGTCTCACTGGTTTGTACTCTGCTATTGTAAGGTATGACTGAGGAGGAGTTTTCTCTCTCCCTAGTAGTGGCTACACTAGCACTTCTAATGTATTTATTTCTCTAGGAGTTTAGTGGTTTGTTTTGCAATATGGTTCTTTTTCACAGCAGAAAATGGTCTTGTCAGCTGAAGATCATGGCACATATAAACTGGTGACATGAGGGGTTATGTGTGTCTGTAGCTTCCCTTTCCACTTGCAAGTCAGAGATGCACTGAAATATGTATTTCTGAGTTTTGAGGTTCAACATAGTAACACCCAAGCATTCTACTTCCATGATTTCCCTGTTTGGTGCTGGGGAAATAGGTGTGATACTTAGAGGTGATCACAGGGTTGCTCACACGGGCAGGTTATGTAGAACTACCAGAGGAAGAATCTGCAGAATCTGTAGTACATGGCACAGCCAGGCAAAATGTTGTGTTGGAAGACTGAAATATTTAAACTGATTATTCTGGAAAAAGCACATGTCAAATTGGAGAAAATGACCCAGGGGAAAATACAGTCGGAAAGCTAGAGAAACATAGAGTTACACTAATTGACAAGTGAAAATCATAATCCTGACACGTTTTAATTTTGTCATTGTATGTTGCCCCATCATCTTATCCCAATGAGTGCCAGCCCCTCTAGTCCCAAAGGCTCTGGAATTTGTAATGCTAATGCACCATAATCTGTGAGCAAGTTGTTGGATCTGATCTCTCACTTTCTCACCTGAAAGGTCATCAGTCTCTAAGCAGGTCTCACATATTCAAGTGCACTTTTCAGCTATGAACTCAGGTTTTGTGCATGCCTTAATTTTTCAGCACTGACAACAAGGGGAGAAAAACAACTTGAAATGTGATGTTTGTAACATAGGCTATCACTTAAACTGTGTTCATTATGCTTGTTCCTTTAGATCCCTAAATGAATTGGTCTGATTGCTCAAGAGGACAACAATTGGGAATAAATAGTTATACTAGTAGGTTTTTTTAATAGTAAATGTGTTAAAAAGGAGTGGATACAATCCAGAAGATATGCCCCAAACAACTGGATTAGAATACACAGTAGTGATCCACAGGGATTTTTTTGCATACTGCACACTGACAGGGTGTACAGTTTCTCCTGAGATGGAAATTACACTTAAGGAAAATTTAACATAAATTCCAGCAATGCAAAGCAACATTCTCTAGGGGAGGTTTTGTTGAGATTCAGGTAATTGAAGAGCTCATGGTTTATGCAGAATTGTTATTTCATACCTTTCTTCTGCATGGGAATTCTTAGTTTGTATCCTTAGTATCCTAAAACAGGATCAGTTCAGTTTGGAACTGATGCCTTAGTTTCAATCCCAGAATTATTTAGGCTCTTTAGGTCCACAAACCACCTTGGAGGTCAGTCTAGGAGGGGATTGTGTAGCCAGTTTCTTTTGTTTCTGAATGTTTCCACTGCTTCTGTCTTGCTTTGCTGCCTCATATAATGCATAAAAGAGCACTGCCAAAATGGCATATTTGTGGAACTGCTTAAAAAACTTAAAGTAGATGGGTTTAGAAACTATTGAAAAATAGAAGAAAATAATTTAAATATAAATGCAAATATTGAAGTAGATACCTAGAGGAATTATAAGCCAGGATTTTTGCCAATCATGAATAAAAAACAAAGCTGCTGTAATTGCTTGTGTCCTGTGAAAACACTGGATAGAAAGAATAAAGAATTGCTGAAGCATTTTGGACTTCTCAATGGCAAACAATATTTGCTCATTAGTGATGTTGGGGTTGGTTTTCTGGTGTGGAGTTTTTTTCCTAGATATATTAAATGTCCCATTTTACAATAATTTTCAACTAACAGAACTTAGATCCTGTGGCAAAGCATTTTTTTTTTCTTTTATTCCTCAAAGTTTTTTTTCTCTGTCTATAAGTCTTTCAGAAAATATCTTGTTGTAGTTTGGTTCCTTCTAGAGTACTACCCTTGTAGCAGGGCATCCACTTCCAAGAAAATTTGATGAGAATTCTTCACAGCCAGCTACAACTATTTATAACCTTGAGGCTGTCTTTGATCCTAAATCAGCTTTGAATTACCATTTTAGTTACACTGGAGGGAAAAAAGAGATTTTATCATATCCAGAATACAGGAAAATTGGGAGGATGCAGTTATTTTAAGGCTTGTATTCCTAATTTTAGTAACTTATTACCATACATTGTTGCTGGCATTCTACAATACTTGTTAGTGTAGAACTTGTTTTGCCATTTATCATGTTCCAGCATTAGTTCTTTCTTTAGTAATATATGACTTAGATCATTTGTGTTATGCTTTTTAATAATTGCTAAGATTTGGCTACTGAACACTGTCAGATTTTCTTTTTTGCAAATGTTAATTGAAGGGGGAGTGAGGCAAGTTGGTTTTTTATTCAGCTGCCTGGTGTTCCTGTTGCTCAGTGAGTAAACAACAAAAAACATCCAACTTGATATTTTGACTTTATGATTAACTTTTTCATCACTGTAGAGATTGCAGTATTGCTTCCTGTATTTAATTCCAAATCCATCCTTGTGCCAATGTCTTTAACAAAACAGAAAGAGGGGCTGCCCAGGTAGCTGCATATTGAACACTGATATTATATTTTTGCAATTTTGCTGAGGGACATCTGAAAAATATGAGGAATAGAATCTCCCTGTGGCTCCTGTACCAAAGCCTGCAGTGATTATAATGCAGATATTCCATTAAGAGATACTCTTCTCGCATTAATGTGGAGTCTCCAAACTGTTTACTTTTCTCCCTCTAGATTTCTTGTGCATCAGTGAGGTATTTTTCCTGTCAGTAGTGTGGGAACTTTATAATCAAAGGTTGCATTCACTTAATGCTAGTCTCTGTTTTAAGTATAAAGAGAAGAGACCTGAAGTAGAATATGAAAGCACTGTGGTGGTACCGTAATCTCCAAAGGTGTTAATCAGAAAATGCCAGCAGAAATCTTGAAAGAGCAAAATGCAAATAAAGAAAATAAGGAGATAGGCAGTTGTGTAGAAGTGCCAGAGGACTGTGGCATATTTTATTTTTATACTTTAAGTTCAAAGTAGATTTTTGAGGAAAGGTCTTGGAGCAACATGGTTTTGCCTGTTATGTTGGATTAGTAGCTCTACATGTGCATTTTGACTCGAAATTACTGAAGGTACCCATCCATCACCTACTGTTCTAGCAGATATCTGTGATACGGAGACTGAGTGATAGGCTAAAACAGGAATAAAAATGATTATTTCACAGCAACTTCAGTGTAAGTATTTTTGCATACAGTCTGTGCATCTGCAGGTGTAACAGAGGGGCCAGGACTTATTTATTTCTAAATCCAGCCAGCAGGTTTTGTGTACTTTGAAAGAACATTTGTGTTAAATAGGAAGGGAAAACAATATACTCTTAATGTAATATTTAAGATGTAAAATCTCCTATGTATAACTTGGCTGCAAGGTTGGGCATACCCTGTGTTCTTTAGGAAGTGTTCACACAAATAGTTTGCTCACTCATCTATTTATAAATATTATTTGTGCAAATGCTGAAACAAATATTTGTTCCCTTTACGGTACTACTATTTCTATTTGAATTAGTAAAAGAATAATTAATGTGTAAATATCCTTGAGCTAATACAGGATAAATTTATACCTGCAAAATTCGACTTCCAATGAATCCCCTTCAGTCAGCACAGTTTCTTTTAGATGCCTAAAAACTACAGATTGCTGCTGTATGGTTACACCTTGGCCAAAGAGTGACATATGACTGATGCTCCCATGCACAATTATATTCCTGTCAGTGAAAGAACTATTAGAAACAAGGAAATACACCCTAGAGCTGTAGCAAAGTCCCTGGTTTTTTGGGTGAGGAGCTTGTGATTTATCCAAGAGATGTTGTACTGCAGCACAGTGGGGCTTTGAGAGACAGCTCATCATAATCTCTGGGGCCGTGACCTGACAGATTAAATAGAACGATGAGTTTGTATTGTCAGAGCAATTCTGTCTAGAGGACAAAACATTTTATTTAGAGGGTAGATTGATGGGATTAAAGCTTTGCACATATTTACTTTACACACTCAAATTTACTGTAAGATGTTTTTTATTAAACCAGCCACTGGATTGCTAAAGGAATTATTTTAGGACAGATGATTTCATTTAAATGAAGACTGAAGGATCAAAACCCTTAGAATTTATTAGTAAACTCAGTCCCTCAGCCATTCCTTTCCTCAAAAGCAAATTAATCTTTCCTTATTTCATGTTTATTTTAACTTGCAGACTATTTAGAAGAACTGGAGGCATGTAATTCTGTCCCTACATTCATTTTCAGCACTAAATAAACATGGAATGCCACAAGGTGTCTGAATAACCAGAAATTCAAATAATTCTTAAGCTGGAGAGAGATGCTGTATGTTTTCTTTAAATGCTTTTGACAAATGGCACAAATAAATAGTACCTATTATTTGTTGTCCCTTGTTGTAGTTACACAGCTCTGCAGAATAAGCAGATAAATGCACCATCTTTTTCAGAAATTTAATTCCTTGCTGTAAGAAAATTACCTAAATGTTTAAATAAAGAGTTTACACAGAGATCCTTTTCATTGTCTTTCCCTTTCCCTGTAATTCTCAGCAGGTGTTTAAATGTTTTATTTTTTTTTTCTCTTCAGACTATCAGTGTAAAGGAATACCAAGAAATGTGTTAGTTTTAGATAATCCAAAATTCCCTTTGCTCAGCTTATATATCAGTTTATAGTTATCTGTGTGAATTAGAAATCTATTACCGTGTGTTCATCTTTCACCCAAATCTATTCACCAAGCATCAAAACTCATCAGTGAGATGGAGTAATGCCATTTAATTAGTCTTTGATATACAGTTAAATTAGGTCTTAATAAGGGGTAGTGCATCCTAAAATCAATTATCTCGCTCTTCTTAATAAGAGCAACTAATTAGTAGGTAAATCGCCACAGTTCCCCTTTTATCCTACAGTTTTTACAATCTTGTGGAGGAGATTAGGCTGAGGAAATTACTCCCTGATAGCTCAGAGAAATTTTAGGGCATACCTTTGAAAATGTTTTCCCAAGCAAACTGCAGTATAGAAAAGAAACAAAAAAAAAAGAAATAGGAAAAAACCCACTTAATTTCTTCACAATTTTTACCCAATTCCTTGTGTCAGCACCAAAGCAAGCAGAAAGGAGGAGTTGCCCTGCCTGCTGCACCCTATTAAATGTATAAAATGAGTGTCTGTCCTGGTGTTCCTTTCAGTGCAGTCATCAGTTAACCAAAATATCTGTTTTCTTCATGGAAAATTGTGCAGCTGCAAAAAAAAAAAAAGATACCTTGTGGGCTCTAAGCACAATCATTACAAAATATGGTTTTATGTGGGCAATGGCTTTTATTTTAGATGAAGAATCAGAATCCCAAAGTGGAAAATAATTGCCACACCATACAAAAGTGGCACAGTGGTCATAGAAAAAGTCACATTTTATCCCTAGTTACCAAAATTATTACATTTAAACACAGAAGTGTTGGATTTGAGGTCCCATTTATTTTAGTTAAGATTTCTAGCTTCCTCAAATGGATTTTTTTTCCCCATTTTTTAAACTCTGTATTCCCAGTTACAAAAACTGAACAGCTGGAAAAACCTCATGGATGAAGGAGAGTATTGTGAAGGATGCTGGAGTTTTCCTCACAAGTTCATCTGTCTCAAAATGCTACTGGACATCTACTGACTTTGACAGACCCTAATTTCATCCAGAAATGTAGGCCCGTATACTGTGTATTGCCTTATATTTGTCAGATTTGATGGTACCTTATTAAGGTTTTGCTTTCAAAAGATGGTGCAATTCACTTTCAGTGGATATTTCTTTTTTTTTTCTGTCATGGTCAAAAGTTTGAAGGGAACTCAAGGACACGCTTGTGATTAATCAAGAAATGCAGAGGCTTTTTTTCATTCTTTTTCTGCTGCTACTACATCCTGCATATACAAGTCCCCTTCGCACTAAACTTCCTTGCCAAGCATGTCAGAGAGATTTTATAACTGTGAAAGTGTGATGTTATTGCTTCAGTTTCCCTTATGCTTATTGTTGCAGCTTTTCTAGACACTTTCTGGTGTTAGTCATTAATGACAACACAGTGCCCCCGTTTAGAGAGTCTGAGGTTGCCGTCTGTTCTTTGTTTTTTCTCCCTGCTGAATTACTCATGCTTTTTGTGGAAGGAGACGCAGCCATTCCTCCCTGGGAGTCTTCATGAAGAGAGATCTATTCCTGATTCAAGGGCTTATCCCAGTATTTCAGTTCAAGATCTGAACAGTACCAGAAGCTGGGAGAAGCAGTCCAGCTGTTTGACTTTTAACTGGTCTGGGGCAGGTGATTATAGTGGTGAATGTCTGAGCCTCCAGGCAGTAATATTTGCATTGGAATCTCTGATACTGTGTTAATTGTCTGCTTGTTGGTGATGGGCTTAAGCAGCAGAGAAGAAAACCAAACATGCTGCCCAATTTGCTTCCCTGTTCCCTGTGTGTGACCAGTACAGGACCTGCACACACAATGTTACTGAGCCCTGATACGGCACAGGTTCCAAAATCTGTGCTCTGTACACATGACAATAAATGAATCACAGACTGGCTGAGCACTTCCAGCAATTACCTTTCCTGGTGAAGGAGGTGGAGCTGAGGATGACACACAACTAAAACCCCAGTGAACACTATTTTAGTCTGGCCTTTGGTACCTCAGATGACTTCTGAAGCCTTTTCAGCTTTTCTGACCCTCTCCTCAGCAGTGGAAAATTAAGATGGGGTGGAGATTTTAGTAATCCACAATCCAAGCCAGATGCATTTTAAGCATCTATGTTAAGCCTGCTTCTACTGATGGCCTTGTGTTTGAGGACTGAAGGAAGAAAAATGAACTTATAGTATGGTTTCATGAACATGTTTTCTATATATGTCGGTGTCAAGTTTCTGAATTGAAACCAGTTGGAAACTTTAATCTATTTTAAAAGCATAGACTTGATTTTATTTTTTTTTAACTAAAGTTGAAATGGTGAATTAGAATCATAAAATCATAGAATGGTTTTGGTCAGAAAAGACCTCAAAGATCATTTAGTTCCAGCCCCTCTGCCATGGGCAGGACACCTTCCACTTGAATTAGATTAACTTTTAATGAGTAATGAAACACTGTGGGTAGTTGGGAAAAAGCCATTAAGCATGTTCCTAGCATTCTTGTTTGTATTTTGAATTTTGCATGTATGCAAATTATCTTTAAAAGCAGAGAAAGTCAACAAGCTTTGAAACACAGCTGGAGAATGTAAAACAACAGAAATCCTTGTACTGATCCCTGCAGCTTAGAACTGGTCCAAAATGGGGACTGAAAGGTCATCATCTCCCACTCCTCCTTTTCCCCAGCTGTACAACCTCTGCGAAGGCCAATTTGGAACGCAAAGGGGTCACTGGAGTTCAGCAGGGTTTCAGAAGCAGCTGTGCCCCCAGGCCTCAGAAGCAACTTCTATTACAGTGGTTTTTGATTGCAACCATAGGTTTGGATCAAATCGTTGTCAGAATAAGTATTAACAAGCTGTTTAAGTGGTAACAGGAGGTCATTTTACAGAGTGAAAAATGAATGTTAATTGCTGGGGTTTTTTTAATTGTACAGTGTAGTCCTGACAAAATTATGGTACCAGTTTTGTGTTCTCTTCCACATCTTTCTCCTTTTCCTCTTTTGCAGTGGACCTGGATCAGGTAGAAATCTTTGTTCTTGCAAAATTTTTAAGGGTTCGTGTTATGCAAGTTTGAGAACCTATCTAAGTCAGTATGTTTGCAGTTAAAAAAACCTCATTACTCCTTAATGAAGAATAGCTGAAGAGAAATAAGAGATATCGTTATGTTATTTTCAATGCCCTAGTATAATAGCAATGCATCTTTTACCTGCCAAAGGGCACAGTGGACTCAGATGAAATCACCAATGTCATCTCCAAGTGCCCTCTTTGTCTCTCCTTTGACAGTTTTTGTTGTGTGACCCACAGCTCTGTGAAGTGGGATGGGTTCTCCTCATCCATTATATTTGTAGATCAGTGCTGCATGTCTTATGTAAAACTGAAAAAAATACTGGCTAAAATTGGCAACCTCTGTTTGGTGTCAGGAATCATCAATTGAGCAGCTCTGTCCTGCTCCCTGTCATCCTGTCTCCTCAGAGGAGCTCGGACATTGTGTTGCTGTCACATTGCTGTGGTCATATCATGATTTACATCTGCAGCTTGGAAACAGCAGTACTGGGAGCTGTTTGACAAGCAGCAGCTTCACTGGGAAACAAATCAGGGATGCACTTAGAGTGATTAATGGGGATTGCCAGCATTGGAAGTGGGGTTGGTACCTGAAGAGTTTGCCCTAAGCAGATGCTTTAGGATACCTCCATCAGTGGAAGAGCAAACAAATAAAAAACTACCTGATTGCAGGTGTAATACCTGTGTAAGGTTCATGCTTCAATCAGTAGTTTATATGAAACTTTTGGCAGTGTTTGATCCACTTGCATTCTGTGGGTGTTATTCCAAAATCTAAGACAAGGGGTCTCTACTTAAGAAGATTTTTGTGAGGTATTTAGTTGTTCTGTTGGATAAGTAAAGGAAAGAAAGTGTCAACATGAGAATAAAGTCTTTACTGCAGTTACAGCTCTGACTTGGTGCAGAAGAAGGAAGAACAGGCAACTTTGCCATCAGATGACAAACTTGTCCATGTGTACTTCTTTTTATCCTGTCTTTTGATTATTTGTCATATGGATTTTTTCATACATTCCAGAGGTAACACTTGAGGCTTGTGTGTGTTGTCTGCTGTTATCTTGAGGCAACCTTTCAGAGCCTCAGCTCAGCTCAGAGGCCTGTTTTAGAGCAATGTTTTGACTTAAAGAAATACGGGTGCTAAAGCAAAATCAAATTTGAATCATTGGAACAAAATCTCCCTGACCTTAAGATCAAATGATCACAGCTGCAGTGGCCTATGGAGTTGCTTATGATGAACTTTTCAGAATCCCACTCTTAACCTTATTATGATTGAAATTAAAATGTTATTTAAAACCACCAGGTCTCTTTGTGGGCAGAGACCAGTGACTTTCCTGTCCTTTCCCCTGTGTGACTTGTTGAATCATGCATCAGTGCAAAGAGTGTATACAACACTGCCAAGGAAGAAACACTCTTCAAGTATTTAAAATGAACTTTGTGTTGATATAAAGGACTACACAGAGTAACTGTTGATAGAAATCAGCTGTAGGGTGGCTGCATCCTGGTGTTTAATATTAACAAAGGGTTGGTAGTTCATCTATAAACGTACTGGGCTAAGTTTGCTGCTTTCCCACCCATGGTTGTGTGATTTGTCTTCCCATTCCATATCTTCTTCTCATTGACAATGAGCTTTGCTGATTTAAAGGCTAAGATTGTGATCAGAACCATGAGGTATCACAGGTTGAATGTTTTTACATATTCATCTTTTCAGGAGGAATTTGATTCCTGTCCTCCCTCTCTTCTTTGAGATAAAGCTTCTCTGGGAGTCTGGGGAAAACCAAAAATGTCAGCAGCTGTACAACAAATTATAAATTTCACCTGCATTTAAAATTTAATTTAAAATAATCTAATCTTGACTTTTTAAATGCCAGCAAGTTTGATGTTTCTTTTTACATGAACTTGAATTTACTTCCCACATTGATAGATGGCTATAAATATTCTTTACTCCGTTGGCTGTTAATCATTTTATGTTTCATCTCTGTGCTTTGGGTAAACAGAACCATATAAAACAGTAACTGAAGAGTAACTTTCTTATCATGCTGTTTCTTTGCTGCTTCAAGTATTTCATTCCCTGGAGTTTTTTCCTATCGCTTCTCACTTAGATCTACGGTTTGTCTTCTCCTTTACCCCTTCTCCTGATTTTCTCCTTTTACCTCTCAATTTAATTTTTACAGTGCTCTCCTCAAAGCACACCCCAATGCTAGGATGAAAATGGATCGATGTCCTTCTCTCTTCCTTTCCCACTTTTCTGCCCCAGGCATGAGGATTTGCCCATCTCCAGGGAGAAAGCTCATTACAACCCAAGCTGAGGGCAGCATGTAGCAGTTAAAGTAAATTCAAACCCCTTCTAAGCCTCTGTGGCTCTACTTTGGGGGAGGGTAAGCTCAGCAATACCCTCTTTTACTCAGTGCACTAATGACACTCTGCCAAGCTGCTCAAACTCCTTTGCATTGAGGAGGAGACTGGGGGACCAGTCACAGGCCACAGCTGGGAATGGGGATGGCTGTGGCAATTATCATGTTGGTTTTCCACCCTCAGCAGCCTTTTTCCCTCACATAAACTTGTGCTCTACCTATGGCTACAGCTGTCAGACAGCTGGGCAAATGTGTAAATAGTAATTGACTTATCTTGACCCACTGTTGCATTTCAGAAACAGGTTATTTAACAAATGAATGTCAAATGCTTTCCCCTGACTTGTGAATTGCGTTGCTACTGCATGGGAAGTGTTGTGGCTTTGAAGTTCGAGTTTAATAACAAAGTTATTGTGTGTGTGTGCTACCATCCACCACGGCCATAATTAACCCTGGCTGAATACTACATGTTTACACTGGAATCTTAGATTATCAGCTGGATATTTTTTCTTTAGGAAATAATATTACGGTGTGTTGTACATTGTCCAGTCCTGCTTGATGTCACCAGGGCAGTGAGAATACTCTGTACAGTTGCCATTCCTATTTTAGCATCAATGTTACCCTTGGTATTGTGGAGCCTTTAGACTTTTATTTACACAGAAGCATTTATCAGGATAAGTGCTTTACTCAGTATTTTTCACTTCACATTAAAATTTATGCCATCTGAAGATGGGATTACATAGTGCACTTTCAGAGATGAATATGGATTGTTTTGCTGCAAAGTGGTGGATCACATGTGTGTGCTTTCTGCCATCAGATATGGCAAATGCAAAAACAAACATAGAAGGGCAAATGTATCAGATGTAGAGCTTTTATCTTGCTAAGGAATTCAGAAAAAAAATATTGTATTTTATGTCCTTATTTTGCTGTATTTCTGCTTTGGCCAGTAGCCAGTTTTATCACCAGAGTGAGCATGTGCACACTTTTCTAAATGACGTGTATTTAAATCTTGGTGCTAATATTTCCTTTCTTGAAGAGCCCCACAATGTTACAGAGAATCAGAGGGTTCTGGATTGTTTTCATAGGAAGAAATCTCACTTGAAAAGTTGTTTCTCTTTCCCAGCTCATAGTGGTCTCTTCCTCAGCTGGGCTCACGTGCCCCTGGAAGCTCTAATAGGTATTTTGCTGCCATGGATTCTGCATTAGCTGCACGACAGTAATGCTTTAAGCTTTCCAGGCTTCTACGTTTTTTTATCTTTGTAGTACAGATGAAGATTACAAACCTTTCCCTTCTCTTGTGCTTATGGTCTGCTGCAGAGAAGGGAGATACACACCTCAGCTAGTCACGGGCTAAAAGCTTCTGCCCCAGCAAAGAACATTAAACTTGTCTGCATATATCCAAACTCAGAAAAGAAATACTTTGATCTTCTAATTCTTTAAATCCTTTATTTGCTGAAGCTCTTTCTACTTGTGTGTCCTGCATGGCCTACCTGGTTTTGAGGGCATTCTGGAAACAAGGAATCCATCATACCTATGAGCTGTCTGCAGTCTGTGTGACCAAGTGGTGGTATTTATTCCTGTTCCAGTAATCTTTAGGCTATCATTGTGTTTAAAGAGGTTTTTACCCAAAGGGGAATTACATTTTCATATTATAAGGCTCACTTGGGTCCTGATCCAAGGGAAATTATTATTCAGAGGCTCTAAATACTGACAGATGTGACAGTATTGCTGTCCTCACTTATACAAAGTAATTTTCATCTATTTGCCCCCTGACCTTTGTCTTTATCATTGATACTAGATTTATCCTTGCCAGCTGCCTTGTCTGGAGTTCTCAGCTTCCTTTAAACATTCCTGGACATTTTGTCCATTCCTTAACTAAGTCTGAAAGTTCAGGGACTGTGAAAACATTGAGGGTACTATTCTCCATGTTTATAGGTCAGAATCTTTCCTTTTTCCCTCTGTTGTTCGTACAAGGTTTACTAAGACAAAATCAGATACTGTCTTAGCACAGATAATCCTGTGTACTCAAATAGCAAACAGACCTGTGTGAACTACAGCAGGTGTGAAGCTATGATTTGAATAGTACTGGTTTGTTTCCTTTTAATTGTTTGAGACAACAGGTGGTCACAATTCCAAATGTGCTTTCATAACCATGAAAAAACCCACCTTTTAGTTTTTATACATATATATATAATTTATATGCATTGATACTAAGGTTCTGTCCTGCAAGTTCTGTCCTAGGTTGTGGATTTTGTGTGTTCTACAAAATCAACAACATAAATAGGCAGATCTGTGTTGAGTAAATTTTTACATCCTTTCTAAGCTTACTTCTCATTTAGGTCAACACCTCATGATAGTTTTCTGATTTTTAGCAGAAGAATAGTTATTTTATTATCTATTTAGTTTTTATATTCAGTTCAGAAATACAAATATAATTATCAATGAAATGAAGAGCAATTCAGTTTACAATAAAGTTTCAAACACAACATTTCTTCTGATTTACAAAACACATTTATGCAAAACCAGAATGTTTAAAATGACTTAGCCATCTTTCTTCTGTTTATGGGTCTAGAAAGAAATAATCTATAACTAATTACGATGCTTAATTTAAATATATCACCTTTAGAAATCAATTTGAAGTCAGTTACCAGTGTTTACTTTCTGGCTTTGTTTTTTTGTGGGGTTTTTTTACGATTATTTGGATTTCAGCACCCTTGATAACTATTCAAAAGAAGTCTGTTCATTTGAAGCTGCCAAATTTTATGCACAGGACTACATATGACCCTAAGTTTTGTGTATTCTGTTGTGGAGTATAGCAACAAGCCATGGGAAGAGAGGCTGCTTTTCTCAGATAATTTTAACTACATCGTAGGTTTCTTCCACAGTTTCCCTGCAAAGAGTCATAATAATTAAATTTGAGAAATTAAACTTCATAGATGGTGCCATTTTTTGAAGAACTTAGTGCCATAAAATGGTCCCTTCCTATGCAAGCCTTGCAGTTTCAGATTACAGAGTATCAAAGCAAGGATATGAGGGACTAAGAGATCCTTGTCCGTGGGGTGTGGGAAGATCCCTTCATTCGTTAGTCAGTAAATAATTTGTAGGGAATAGGTGAATTAATGTTCATTAGCAATTAACTGATTATAAGTAAATATCATGTAAATATGATGCTTCATTAAGAGACTGAGCATAGATTAGATATCTGTGTCTATTGACAGTCTTTTTGTATGTGTATAAATAAACACATATAAAACAATACACTAATTATGATGTAAAACAAGATACTGTTTATCTGAATAAGGATCCACCCCAAAAAAATCATATTACCAGTATTTTCCAAAATAACTTTATATTTGTGTAACTTTGCCACAGTGAGATGCAATTAGTTTCATTTCTCTGGTGATTTTGAATCCTTAGATATCTGTATCAGATACATCTGTCCTCTTCTTCAGTGTTAGAAAGGAACAGACACATGGTATCATAAAATCAGCAGTAATCATCTTGGCAATTAGTTTAATTTATTTTTTAAGTACTTTTTCAATAGATTAGTTTAAGGTTTTCTTATGGGGTAGGAAGATTCTACAGTATAAAGCTGAATCTGGAGACAAATTTATGTTGAACAATGAAGAACAGTATATCTCTCATGTCACTGTAATGAAAAATAACAACAAATTCTACTTGCACCTCCCAGCTGGCTGCAATTACTGCATTGGCTGAAATTCATTTGAAGAAAATTGTTTTTCAGGTGTTTTTCCAGTATAATTATAAAAAAAATTATTTATGAAACTACTTAGGCGGCTTGGCAAAAATGAGGCTCCCCTGATAAAGAAGTGTTATTGCAGAGAAGTTCATGTGATGATTTTTAGGGTCTTCCTTATCAATATCATTGTTCAGGAATTTAAAAAAAATTGCTGCTTTGTATATAAAAGATTATCTTAGTAAAATTTCATAATGAACATAGAAAAGTTCATCAGGAGAAAATGAAAACTCATACAACTGAGAGGAAATGACTGTGAAGTAGTAGCATTGAGAGACCTTGAGGTGATAGTGGGAGAACAAGTTAGATGTTAATCTGCACTGTGAGAGAGGTGCTGAAGTGGTCAGTGCTACCATAAGCAGCAGATATAAAGTCTTCTCAGTTTTGGACAGGGGAAGACACCCTTTCAGCAGAGCTCATGAAATAATAAACTCAAGATACCACAGTGCTGATAAGTCTGATCAATTATAAGCTGCTTAAAGAAAAGCAAGGTAGATAAGGGAGCTGGAGTCAGGTTTAAAGAACAACAATGCTTGAGAAGCGTTGGGAAATCACAGTTTCATTTGACATCTTAAGGGATGTATTGTTCACCTACTCAACTACACTGCAATAACACTGCAAGCTTTGTTATTACAGCAAGAAGATGCTGAAGGCCACATTTTTAAAGCTTTACAGGCAAACAATGAGTTTCTAAGAGATGTATAAGATGGAGGTGCATGATATATTCTATTTTCATACAGAGTATTTCCACACACAAGTATCTTCACAGTTTTCCTTTCATGTTTTCAAAGGGAAAAAAGTACATTTGATGTTGACTATCTGGGCCACCTACCTAGTTTTGTTCAGAAGAAAGTAAGTGAAATCTGCAGTGAAGTCAGGGTAGATTACACACACACAGATATATATATATTTTACATACCTATATATAAATTAAGTTGGTGATCACTCTTCCTATATAAAATATGTATCTTATCTGTTGGAGATTAAACTCTTCAGAGTGCCAGTTCCCCAAAGGGATGGACACAAACAAACTTTTTAACTTGAACCCATAAAACCCCCCAAAATTACAGGTAGTATGTCAGCAGGAGTATTTTGAATCTCCTAGTAAAGAATTTAAAAGATAAGGACAACAGGCATAGTTGTTACCTATAAGAGACAAAATATTTCTATAATCTTTTATCAGCAGTCTCTTGAAGGTAACATTGATTTTTCTATGCTATTTGCAAGAAGATTTAATCTCTTGACACCATCTCTGGTAACTTGTTAGGCATTTCACCATGCCTTCAATAGAAATAAAAGTGGATCTATTTGACTCAGTTTGTCCTACCCCATGTTTGACACACAGTGTTGGAGGTGCCTTGGTGCTGTGTTATTAATTAAGTTCATTGTAATCTCGCAGCAATGAACAGAAAGCACATTCACAGGGAATTCAGCTTCAGTTGGAGTAGCATAAGCTGTTAGGTAAATGAAAACTCCAGAGTTCTGAAAACATTAAAAATGTAGCTGTCAGTTCAAGTTCTGTTCATCACAGGAAAATGCAGACTAATGAAACTGAGAGAAGTGATGACGAATGCGACCACATCCATTTCAGTAGTCATCCAAAAAAGCTCCCAGTCAATAATTTCAGGAGTGATTAAAAAAAGCATGTGTGCTTCAGCAGAAATGAAGGTAGTGTTAGCATTGTTTGGATAGTTGGTTATGTCAGATATGAGGGGGCCATGTGTATAAGATGTTACAATCATGAACTAGACCTTTGACTTTTCTCAATCGCTCCTTCTGAAAAGTAAATTGAAACAAAAATTTTAAGCAAAAGAATAAAAAGCCCCCTTGTACTGTGTGAAAATATATTCTTGTATGAAAGTTTGTCATAGAAGAAGCAAAGGGGTGCAGGTTTCCCTTCTCTGTTTGTTGAGGTGATGTGTAAAGCTGTAGGATTAACCAGAAAGCAGAACATTTTATAGAAATCATTACAGACAGAGATGTTTCTTACGAAAATACTTGTTCAAAACAAGCTTGTTATATAAAACAGACTTGTAAAGAACAGAGGCACTGTTTGTCAGGCTTTGTCAGAAAAGGACCAAGATAGAAATAAGCTTTTTATTCATATCCTTCTTACATAAATGTGTTTTGTCTAGACTTTTTTTAACAATTGGAATCTGATAGTATAGAAGAAAAGGTGGTAGAAAATGCTGGAATTAAGACCCAAATAGTATTCTATAGTTGTATATTGTATCTCTCCTATTCAAATGTATTGCATAGATTGTAAAATTAACACTTCCATTCAGACATTTCCTCTTTCACCTTGTGTTTTCCTATCTCTGGCATGTGTCACTGACATTTTTTGCAATAATCATCTTAGACAAAACAAGTGATGCATTTAATCTCTCAGAACTCTACCCCCTTCTTCCTTACCCCTTTCAGAAAGACAGCTCTTGCCCAGATTTGTGAGCTAGCAGCTGTCTGGGACTTCTCCTTTTGCCTATGTCAAAATCTCACAGCACCTCCCTCAACAAAAGGTCTGCCTGACTCGCTTTATCTGCATTTATATCAACTTTACTGATACAGCATTCTCTGCTTTGGCTTCTCTTCAGTCCCTAATAAATGCAACAAATTACTTGTCTGACCTGGCAATTTGTCCACATTATCTCAGTCCTTCAGATGTTAAGCTGTGTGGTAGCAAACACAACCTTCTCAACCCTATCTTGCTGTTCCTGTCAATTTTTTTTTTCCTTTGAACCTGCCCCATCTTCCCACATGGCACTTTCTTATTGTTAGTTTTGCTTGTTCATGAAGTTTTGTCTGTTTTGTCTTCTCTTTTTGAGCCCCTCAGTATGAAGGACCACTTCTTTTTGAATCTTTGGGCAACATCACCCACATTTAACATAGACAGACAGTCGAGTGCCAACAACCTGAGTCTCAACAGTCCAGTGCTTTTGCCAGTTGAGAACTGAAAAGTGAAGAAGGATGTTATCTGCTTATAGAAAGGTCCTATAATTGTGACCTGAGTATCAACTCTTCATATCTCATTTCTATGTCAATGCAGTGAAATTACACTTTTTTCAGAGTAGCCATTAAGCCCCTGAAAAAAAAAAAAAAGTGTCAACCCAAATTTATTACTTACACATTTATCAAAATGAAATACCTAAAAATGCTGCAGATTGAAACTGGGTAAATTTCAGAATTTCCAGTGAAAGCAAAGCAATGGAAGCAGACAGCATCTAAGTCATTGAGAAACCCTCCTTTTATCTAGCAGTTTGAGGGATTATGAATTCTGGAGTCTCAAATCCAACAACTGTCTGTCCCTCTCCATTGATCCACAGTTACTCCAGTTAGTTTTAAATTCTTTACAATTTTAAAACACTGTGTCCATTTTTATTACTTTTTGAAAGAGTTGAGGACAAGACGGGTNGTTAGTTTTAAATTCTTTACAATTTTAAAATACTGTGTCCATTTTTACTTTTTGAAAGAGTTGAGGATAAGATGGGGTGGGCTAAAACAGGTGAGGTTTGGGTTACAGCTTTGAAGGAAGCACAATGTGTGATCAACAATCCTTTTTCACCTTAGTTTCTTTGAGTTGTTGAACCACATGTGTACGAACTCCTGTCATATTCCACATCAAGCCCAAGGGGTCTTAAACAATATTTTAGGTAACATACTAAGCATTTAATTTTCTTTAGAAGAACCCAATTATGCTAGAAATTAATAATTAAAACTTATAAATAGAATAAAGAAGAAAACATGAATATTATATCCTACGGCTACATTTTTCAGCATGATGTGCAGGGAATTAGGTGCAAAAATCCCATTTATGTTAATGGATCTTGTGTGTCTAATTCCTCATATAGTACAGTGCAAATTTACCCCCTGGTGTCTTTGACGGTACAGAGGACCAGCGCAGAGGGGGAGAAGAGTGATTTATTTGATGATCTGTCAATCATAATGGCAACCAGAGAAAATTGCAAAGCTGATTTTAACCTCTGTAGAAACAGCTAGTTAGACCATATGCTTTTTTTCTCTTGCCAGATGTCATCATTCATCAATTTCTCATTAAGAAAATGGCACTCAAAAAAAAAATAGAAAGGGTAAAGGTTTTTCTCTTTCTTAAAAAAAAAATGTCCGGAAAATCAAACTATAAGAAACAGGATGAGGTAACCCTTTTCATAAATGCAAGCCCTGGATGTCCTGTAACAACTACAGCTCACACTGAAGTGCTTAAACCTGTCCCTATCTAGTTTTTTAAAAAGGGTTTTACATATTTACAATAGCTCCAGAATTAAACTCAATAAAAAAATATATCCATTTAGTCTGATAATCCCTAATCCTGCAGAGTAATTGAGATATTCAAGTGTTCTTTTTGTCTCTTCGAGCTGTAGGTCACAGATATCCACTTAAGCTCATTCCACCTATATGGATAAGTGGGGTTTCCTGTCTGATGTTATGGGTTTGGTATTTAAAAATGAACCAAGCAACAAACGAAAATCACTGTCTGGTAACAAAGATGTTAACATCAGAATAAGGCATTATTTCTTCTTAGTTTCTTGAAGTTTGTCAAGAGTCAGTGTACAAAGAAAGCTTGATAGCTACGTAAGTTGTCATTTTTTGCTACTACACTGGTTAAATTTAAATATAGTTAAACAGCTTTTTTTTTTCAATATATGCTTAAAGCATCCAGGAGAACCATAGGACATACTTTTCCAAATACAGCATACCCTCTCTTGTATAAACAACACCAACATGTTGTAAGTGTTTGGTAGGCTGCCATTAAACAGCTGTTTTGTTATTAATATTTTATTGCCCTCTGCTTTCCAAGATATTTTGACACTTGCTATTATTTCAAATGCAGCTTTTCTTGGAGTTTTTAATGGTTTGTGTATATCTCTAGACAGTTTCAAGATCTTGAAGCTGTCACAACATGTTAAGTAGGCAAATCAGCTAACACAGTAGTTTTCAAGAAAGATAATTTTCTTTGCATAACTTCAATCTGCATCATTTTGCATGACTTATTAACAGGAGCTGACTCATTGACAAACAAGGCATATAGCTTATGGAATAGAGAATGTTTCAGAGCAAATGTCTTCAAAAAAGCTAAGCACTGATCAAAATTCTGAATTTCCTGTTGCTGACAGATCAAAATGTGCAGAGGCTGCTTGTGGTTAAGATTTCATTGGAAGGCTTTCCACGGGTATATCGCAATTTTGATATCTATAAATGTTTATCTTTACAACTGTCAGGCCTTCATGCACGTAACCTCACTCAGCAGTTCAAATCTAAATTTCCAGAGGTCATATATGGGACTGTAATTGTTTTAACATTTTAATTTTCTTTTTTTTTTTTTTCATTTATTTATTCCATTCCTGGAGTGAGTGGGACAGTGAAGGTCAGAGTGATGGTGAAAATGGAGAATTCTGACTTTTTATTCCTCTAACCAGATCCTGTGCATCTGGTCAGAGCTGTATGCTGTCATTACACTGCATTGCTATTAACCTGTGCCCTCCTCTCCCGCTTAACACCCTTCCCAGGCTCAGAGATGATTCACAGCCTGTCATAGCTTAAGTCTGAGTCTCTCTGCCAAACCCTGCTGCCTGCTCTGAATCGTGTGTGCTGATTGGGTTTTTGATATGAGCTGCTATCACAAAGCAGAACTCCAAATTCTGTTTGTTTAGGAACTTGTGTTAGACAAAACATCTGTCCTGGAGGTGAAAGGATGAATGTTTTATCCACTGAAACACGCCTGGCTTCTGCCTTTTTCTAAAATGAATCACAAAGCCAGTAAAGACTGAAGAGTGTTTTCACTTCTTGTGCTTTATAGCAAAACAAAAGTGAGAAAGAACTATTGCTGTTCTTTTCTGTCTGGGTTGTTTGTCAGGTGCTGTAATAGCGACTTCAGAAGAGTAACCGACTCTTCGCTTCAGCAGATGGTGGTTGTTTTGAACACTCAGAGAAGCTTTAGGAGTATCTATCCCAAGTCTGTGATTGAGAGTTTTCAGGAAAGGCAAAGAAAAAGCTGCCTTCATCCTTTAAATGCAATTAAGAAGGTAGAAGCTGATGCTAAATCTTTGTCCTTTTTAAGATAAAGTTTGGTAGTGATTTCAAAGACATTGTGCAAAAGTAAAATCTCTAAGATTGAATTTTTAGCAAATGAAGATTTTGATATTTAAATCTCTTTCTGTAACTGTTATTTTGCTTAGTAGAAAGGAGGCAGCTCTTCCCACTAAATAAGATTTATCAGGAGGGCTGAAGTTTAAAAAATGCGAATGAACACATTTGACTTTTTAAGTATTTGAACAGCTAATATGACTTAAACTGCCCATGTGATGACACTTGGACTAAGAGTGGTTATCTTTTGCATATGTGTGCATTATAGAAATGCACATAGAGTCCAGTTTTTCACTGCTCGGTACGGTGTGCTGCCTCAGTGACACAAAAACCAGCCCTTTGGATGCTGAGCAATTGAAGGGGTTTTTGTGTTTATAAAACTTCTCCACAAGCCCTAGAGCAGAAAACATTCAAGTAGAAGAAGAGTGGTCAAGGTACTGCACCATTCATCAATCCCCAGTGCCAGAGTGGTCCCTTGCAGCTGTCAGTCCGTGCACACCAGATGTGGTGGTGTGGGCTGGACTGGTTTTGAGTCTCCCAGTTCCCTCTGCCATCCCTGATTTCTGACCCAGAGCACTGCAAAGCTGAGGGCTGGGCTGTGTATGCATGAAGGTGGGAAATGGGAATTCTAAAACTCAGAAAACTGTGACGTGAAACAGTAGCCCACAAAAGCCTCTTAAAGTCATTTCCATAGCAATGGCTGCCTTTCCCAGTTGAGATTGTTACTGTAAAAAGATGATGGCAGAGAAGGGCTCGCTTCTTCCTGTTGGTCCATGGATTCTCTTGTGAACACGCCATGTAGCAAAACACTTAGATATGTATCTTTTAAATATAAATACTTACACAGTCATCAAAAGAGAACTATATGACAGTGAAGACAGGAAAGTCTAAGCGTGCAAAGCCACACTTGAGGTTCTGAATGTCCGTAGGAGTTTACTAAATGGGAAGCTCAGTACAAGGTTCTTAGTGGTGGCATTGGGTTGTTCCAGCTGCCTGGGCAGAGCTGTGGTGGGGATGGGATCATGAGGGACTGTGCAGTGACCAGAAACCTGGTTTCATCTGTTGACTCACTGAGGCTTTTCACTGAAGATATGACATGTTGTTATTTTCCGTAGTGCAATGTTGCTGTGCTGTTTTCTGGGGATATCTGCAGTTTGTCTGCCTTAAAATGACTGTCTGGCTTTTGATTCCTGTGCCTGTGTTTTTACAGTATGTATTGTATGCACGTAGGGTGTCTGTTGTCTTCTTGATCCTTGGACTTTTTATGAATCAAATCATTCTTAATTGGAGTAGGCAAGAACAGAGAAAAGGAGAAGAAACACAGTTTGCTTAAAAGTAATGCATCAGGCTCATAGAAACTTTTACTAGGCTTTTAAGAGTCCATATAAGGGCAGAACATGTTGGCTCATTTGGAGAGGAGTGGAGTAACTGTACAGCCTGTTGAGCCCCCCTGTTCCTAAGGAGCTCAGCCCAGCATTGATGTTCAGGTCATTGCTTCATTTTGGTGTTGAGAGGTGTTGATCTGAATTTTGATTTAGTTCTCTTTTCTTCTTGAGGGAAAACCCCCTCAAGTTTCCAGGGACTTTCAAGAAAATTCAGAGAACCAAGTTATGTAGCTTGCTGCCTGAATTCAGGGACAGAGAAGACCCCAGTTAATCAAGTTTGTTCTCTTTGATATTTATATTAATAGAAGATTTACCTGAATTAGATTTTGTGAAATTTATTGACATTTATAACTCAACTGCTTCATTAAAACAATTTCCAAAAATTGGAAGGAAATAAAAAAGGGCAACAGCAGCAGTGTGCTCTTTGCTTTTCCTGGAATCAGGTGTGCAGAGCAGATGAGCATCTCACAGATATATATTCAGCAGTCTGTATAACAAAGGACAGCAGACTTTAAGTACCACTATGTGATTTTGATGTCCCATTCATTCCACTTACTTGCTATGTCCCACACCTTGAAAAATCTAGTCTTTACACAGAGATTAAAGCAGAATCAATACAAAGCAAATACAATGGCCATTTTTATCTTTTATCCCTACTTTTTTTCTGTTCTACACTAATTTCCGTGAATCACTTCTGAAATTATGTTCTTGAAAGAAAGAGGGATTTTTCTTCTCATATTATTTTCTGAAGTTCGTTGTTCTGGGGAGGTGGAAGATTCAGAATGGTATAAAGAAAAATATCACATCACATGTTGTACATAGGGGGCAATAACCTTGATTGATTATTTTTTTCTTTTAATGTATTTTGGCCAGAGATACTGGGATCTGGAACATAAAGATGACTTGATTTTCCATCATCAGTGACTTTCAAGCAGCTTTGAACAAATGTGTCTGTTCTTGCTATCCATTTAGACTGGTTTGTGATATGAATGATTTCTGACTGGAGTTTTGAGTTTTAAAAAGTCATTTGAGGTGAGAAACCCAGATGCCAAGGGTGATGAAGAATTCCATTCTAATAAATAATAAAGGCGCTATTGAGGCTTGTTTATGGAGTAGTAGATGCTCATTCACACTGGGCATTGTCTCTCAAACTGAGGGTCATGATCTTAGAAAAGTTCTAAGAGGTTATGAAGTGTTAGCTGCAGTCAAGAGCAATTTATTTCCTCCTGTGTCAGCAGTGGTTTAATTTCTTCAAGTTGGAAAAAGAAAAGGCACTGGAAATGTTTACTGTTTTTAATTGCTCTTTGCAGTTGAATTTCTTCTAGATGGAAAAGTGTAAATACTATTTGATGGACTTAGAGCTGTGTTTTGTTGCGTAACACTGGAGGAACTGGATTCACATAAAGACAGGCAAACCAAAATGGGTAATGCTACTACAAAGAAATGCTGGATACAAGTTGTTTTTAAGAGGATTTATCACTGGATCGTAATTTGGGACCCTTTCTGAACACAGCAGTATTAGACTGGTATGGGTATAACCAAAAAATTACTGAGCAGAGAGGCTGGGTGCTGAGGATGAACTAGATCACTACATGTTTGTAAAAGCACAGGAGTAGCCCAAGGGAAGGGCACAAATATTCAGGCAGGGTGGTCTGGTGGAATCCTCGCTTAAATTGACCAAAACCACTGTGCAATCTCCTGCTCAGCATGTCAGTCCTCATATGCATCAGCTCAGTTCTTCCTTGGAGACTCAAGGGTAATGCAAGGACAGAACTGAGGTTTGCCCCTTAAGGAGAGGAATATCGTCTCACGCTATCCCATGTTTAATTACCACCTACAGAGTAACATTTCCCAATAAAAAGCCCAGGAACGAGCTGCAATCCCAGTTTTGTACATAGTCAGTGCACTGCTTAAAGAAGCAAAGCTGTTATGGACAGAGAAGACAAATACCCTGAGAAAATGAATCTCCAGCTAAACTGTAAGCTACAAGAATAAACCAGCAAAGCTGATTTGGATGAACGTTATAAATAAATAAATAAGTCTTCATTTCTAATTTGCATGAGGGATTAATAAAAACAACAACAACAACAACTAAACCAAATAACTTTAAAAGATGAGGTATAGATGCAATTTTATATCTTGGGATTATAAAATAAAAGACACAATGGAAATTCATCTAAAATTTTGCTTACATAAGGTGATTCTGTGCTATGTAATCCCTTCCAACCCACATAATTGTAACTTTGGAAATATCACGCTCGCAGGACCAAGATATTCCAGTTAGTATTCAGATCTCTTATATATGTTCCAATATTGTGTTTGATTGAGAATATGGCTAAGTCCTCTTTTATTTTTATTTTTCTTGCTTGCTTTTCTTTTCTTTTTTTTTTTTTTAAACAAAGCCATCAAACAGTCCTGGCAGGACTCTAGGGATGTGGATACAAATAAACGTGGAGATTCAAATGAACCAGCACTGAAACAGACCCACCATTCTTTTCAAGTCTCCATTTGGATTGATCTTTGAAGGACAATATGAAAAATCTTATTTTTAAATGCATTATTTTCATCCTAAATTAACTTTTTCTTCTCTAACTCCTCTTGACTATTGAATGAACCCAAGGGTAAAATGCAGATTCTGTTTTAATCGTATTTTGCATAATACATTTGCACACTGTGAGTCATGGTACCCAGAAGGAAAGAAGCAGTGTTTAATTATATAATTCTAGAATTCTTTCTGTTACCTTTCATATTTTGATTCTATTCATTTGTAGCATGTTAACAACAAAGCCATGTTTTGAGATGTATGTGGGCTAATAGCCACTTTCACTTTGAAGATTACTGGTGTGAAGTGTTTGTGGTCTTTCAGAAATGCTGTGCAATTTTTGTTTATTGTCCTTGCAGCCAGACAGCACAAATGAGTACAAATATACATGTGTATACCTTAAAAAAATTGTGCATGTATATACATATTTGTTATGCGTGACATTTCTGTGGCAGGCAACATTTACTGATACAGCTGCAGTAGATCTCTCGGTTGTTCAATCAGATTTTGAAATGAGCACCAGGGAGTGTGAAGCTGTATAAATGCTTCCCTTTAAGGCTTTCCATGTTTCAGGGCAGCCAGTGCTGGTGATGTGCCTTTGCTGGAATATTTGGGTGCAGGAGGTGCAGGATGCTGTCTCAGGCTGTGCTGGGAGCTGAGGGTGTCTGGCACCTCACACGCTCCTTCTCTGGGAGCGTGAATGCACAGACTGATGTGATCCAAGATTGTTGAGACTGGTGGGACTTCAGTACCATAAACACTGCATCTTAAAAAGCTGACTCAGGGAAAGGGTAAGAATTTGCCTAGTATGATCAGGGTTATTTGTGCATGGATGTGCCTAAATTTAAATGTGCTTCTTACAAACACTGAAACTGGAAATGTCTCAATTTTGTTCTGTTTGTTTGTGACTTTGGTGAGTGCTCTATATATTGTTGTAAGGCTACATACAATTTCGAACCATTTTAACTACAACAAGCTCTGAAACAGTTTCCTGAGTGGAAGCCCTTTTGTCTGGGGTTATAAAATTAAGAAGAAATTTACTTAACAGAATATGCTTTATTTCAATTTAGGAAGGATCTAAAGAGTTACTGTAGTCTGATTTATTGTAGACGCTCTGAAAAACAAGGTTTATATTGTCTTGAACTATTTCAGTGGGGTTGCTGGCATGACACTATAATGCAAAGGACAGAATATCAATCAAGCCAGGATGTACAGGAATGTAAACAAGCTTTAGAAAAAGCGTCCAACAGTTTGTTAAATAGACCACAACAAAACAAGTCCATTATCATTGCAAAAATAGCTCTGAACTTAGTATGTTAATTATCTGAATAGCTTGGGAAAAAAACATAATTAATCCATCAGCAGTATTTTGTATTCTAATTCTTATACTGGATGGTGATTTTATGATTATTCATATTTCTGTCAATATATTGACATCTCCTAAAGATGGATAAACAGAAGATTTATTTCTTCTCCTTATAGGATTCTTATTCTGGCAAAATTTATGACTGCAGTTCAAATCCCAATTTTTTTTTATATCAAATATTCTTTTTATTTACTATAAAAAAAGGAATTTTTTTTTCATTAGTCTAATACTGTTGCCATTCCAGGAAGCTTTCTCAGCCTTTGCTTTGCTACCTCACCAGACACACCTTAGTGTTGGATGCTTCAAAGTAATATACTTTATTTACATTTCAATCATGCTCATCTGATGTGAGCCCACAGATGCTCCAGTGACTTGCACAGGGCTGCCCAGTGCCCTGCTGGTTTCTGTGAAATGTGGGTTGTGTCATAAGGAGTTGATTCAGCGAGTGGCAACAGCAGGGCTCACTAACATTGTGCTCCTTCCCACAATCAGGGCCTTCTCATCTGGAACTCTGCTCTTTAAGTAGTGTTGGTACATGGCAGGGGGAAGAAATGGGAAGGTACCTTTTCTGAGAGTATATATTATTTCCAGGACCAGAAATTGTTCACTAGATTTATATGTACCCATTAAGCCTCTCTGTAAGTACTTTTAAATCTGGGTTGTATTCCAGGTGGTACGTTTTCTACTGTTTGCTCTTTCTGTTTGCTGTCTTTTCATACACGTAGTATTGAAACACACTGATCCCTTAAAACACAAACAAATGTCTTTGAGGTTTGCGAATCAAATAATATTTGGGAAGAAATCACTATTTATATTTCTCCAGGTTACAAAAAATGTCAGTCAAACCAACACTGAGAAGCAGTTTTGGGTGCTTCCTGCTATTTTCATTTCATGCTACACCCCTTACTTTGCCTCTACTGTACATGTTCTTGAATTTCATCGCTCTAATGACACTAAATAAGCACAAGTGAAAGTAATACAGAACTATCTGTAGAAGTTTGTGTAAATAGATTATCATTCACATCACATTTGGCATTCTACTTCAATTTGACTCACCACCTCTTTATACTTCCCTCTTCTAATGCGATTTGCTGTGCTCTGTTTTCCCTGAGGTGTGCAGATTCCGCAGCCCTCAGCTCTGTGTGGCGTGTAATGGATAGACAGTTCAGAAGAGCAGCAGCTCAACAAGATTCAGCCTCTCCAAAATCAGCCAGCCATGGAGCTGTGTGTGGTGATGACACTTCATCTTAGCAAAGTGTTTTCCTGGTGGTTTACAACTCTCATATCAGTAGGAGATTTATCTAATTGCTCTGCTCAGAGTATCTGCATGTGTATCTATTTCTTTCACCCAAATATCTCTGCTAATGGCCAGTCCTTCTGTTTTCTCAGGAGTGGAGGCAACAACACACTTTTGCCCTTTGCTGCTTTGTTTCTCTGTGAGCTTCTGGTTGTTTTGTAAATGATATCTTAAAATCACAAACCTCTGAGAGGACTGTGACTTTGTTGAGAGCACCAACACTAAAACAAGCTGTTGCAATTCATATCAGGATCTTTCCCTCTTTTCTTTTTCCTTTTCCTATTCTGTTTTTGTCATTCCAGAAACAGTGTCTTTCTCTGAATTTCCCCACATCTCTCATTTTTTTTGGTCATTGTCAGTATGACAGGGGTGATCACAGAACAGGAATCTGTACCATGAACTGATTAGAAAAGTTATTCTTTATAATGAAGTAAACCTTGGCATTTTCTTAATCTTCAGGACTTTGTTAATAACTGACTTGAAGTTAGTCTGAATTTTGGAACAGAAAGCCATGTTTTTCACTGAATATATTCCTGAGGGATTTGAGTCTCTTCTCCATTGCTGATATTCTCTGTGCATTATCTGACTCTTGTTTCAACTTGTGGGTGACATCCTGGCCCCAAAGCAATTAATTCAGGCACACAGCACTTTGATTGTTACTTCACGAAATACACGTTTTTCTCTTCATTCTCTGTCAAACTGCTTCCAAATGCTAAAATCTGTATTTCATTCTGCATGATTATCTCAGTAACAAGTAAGATCTCTCTTGCTGCATTTCCGGTGTTCGTTTTCCACAAGCCTAAAGAACTCAGCAATGTTTTGGATGTTTGTTTTTAGCTTTGGATTTGCCAGCTGTAGGCTCCATGGTTTTCAAAGTGCATGCCACAGGTTATTATTCTCATTTCTTACTTAACTCTTCGTTGAGATGGTGACATCTCATCTAAAAAGTACCATAAATACAAACTGCATGTGACAAATTGTTACACTGTGATGACAAACAGGAGATTTGTGTGGCAAAAATGACAGGGCTTTGTGATTTCTTTAATGTCAGGGTGGTTTATTTGCTCCTGTCTTAAATACAGGATGACTTTGAACCAGCTCAGCCTGCTTGTTACAAATTTTATAGTTTGTAAACACTGTTCCATGTCAGCTGCCCTGCTTTGCCAGCCCCCTCGTTTATAGTCCGCCTTTTAATCCACAGAAATAATGTCTGTGGTTTGCATCAGTCCCCTCGTTCGTGATCATAAATTTGGAATAGCTTAGCCATTTTTCCCTCTTTTAGGATCCTTGCATTTTTATTACCACCAGTTTAAACAGTATCTCATTAATTTCACTCGGTTGATCATCTGTTCAGCCTTTGGTTTAGTTTTGTGGAATTGCCTCCCTGGTCTCAGGCAGCACTTGGGCACAGTCAGCTCCAGGCCCTGCTCACTTGTGTTGAGGTCCTGCTCTGACTCTCAGACCCTCTCACTAGGAATTAGCAGCAATAACTGTGTGTATAAAACCCACAGATATTAAATATTGACATGTAAAAATGTTAAAAAAGCACCTCCATCCCTTTGAGTGACTGTTGTACTGTATAACGTGTGCCCAGATAGGTGACAAAGCTTAAAATGGACTAAAGCCTTTGGCAAACTTAAAAATAAGTTTCTGCACTGTTTATAAGTGTGTTTCCCAGGAACATGCTCCCTGACAGCAGTTTTAGATTGTGGAAGTGAATCTTTTAATCTAGATGGTGGCTGAATGATGAAAATTTTATTTGATTTGATTACACTTCATTTAAAAGAATGAGTCAGTGGGCCAACTCTAAAAGCTCCTCAGGAGTTGTTATGAAACATGATGAAAATGATTTGTTAATATAGAATTTTTATCTGGCACTTGAACTTGAGAAATATATATATGCTAAAATTTAGAATTTAAAGGCCTATAGAGACTGTGCAGGAAGTCTACAGGAGACGGTTCTCAGATGAGGTTTGCACTCTTCATTTCCTACTCAGAGAAGTTCCTTTATTGTGTGTCTGGCTAGGAACTGAACACAAATTTCAAGTGAGAAGACAGTAACCTAAGTTGTGTTTTTACCCATTTGAAGTAGATTTGATGTTAAGTTATTCCTGCCTTTTGTGTGGACATTGTTTGGCAGGTCTTTTGTATTTCAGATACTGTAAAATTCATGGAAAACAAGCATTACAGTCTTTCTTTGGAGAAGTTTCTTTCCTGAATGACAGACACAGGATTTCAGCTTGTAGTAAAACAAGAAAGTAATGACTGCAGGAAAATTTATACTTCCAGATGTTTTAAGGGAAATCTGAAATTCTGCAGGATTAAGTCCTAGGGCATGTTTCCCAAATAACTGACTACATGTTAATTTTATGTAGTAACAGGGCCAATTATTTACAGTCTTCTCCCATGTTGCCTGATTAAGTGTTCATGTAACCATTTGCACAAAAGGAAGAGGGTTGGAATTTTCTAGTACTTTTTCTTCACAGTAAAGCTTGAAAGTACACCTACATTTAGAAGAAGATTGTAAATCAATACGTTATTATCCCTCATATCATGTATTCTCCTTTCTGCTGATCCTTGAATACAAACATTTAAGGATTATACCTATTTGATAAGAATGCATTGAAATCATTAGCAGCAAGATACTTGGGGTTACATTTCCTAGAGTTGCTCACAGACACTTGTTGCTTTACTTTTGTGCAAAGAGAAATCACACGAGTGTGGTGTTGTGATTTTTTTTTTTTTTGACAAAAGCATATTTTGCTATTCAGTGTAGGTTTTCCATACCCAATAATTACGTACAAGCCATTCATTCAGTGTTATCCTGATTTTCAGAGCTGCTGAACACAGTCATTTTTTTCAGTTAAACTGAAGAGAATGCTGTTTTCCTTATATTCAAGAGTATGGCCATGTAAGCACAGTGGAATGATCCTGCTGTACAGTAGTGCACTTTTTACTCAGATTTTGCTTTTGGCAGTTCATAAGTGGCTCCTGCTGGCTTATGTCAGTTGTCCTGCAGGAAGGTTTGGGCAGTGATCTGTTTCTTAATTGCCATTCTACCCTCAATCATTTGCATCTGGGTTGAAGAAATCCTTCTCTCTAAATATTCTGCAGGATGTGGTTTAAAATCAGATATTGTCAGAGTTGTTAAAGTGTAAATACCCACAGGTGAAGAAGAGCATCAATTCAGTCTCCACTTCATGTCCAATCACATAATGTTTACTTAGCAAAAAGAAATAAGCCCAAAGCCCCAAAATAAAAATAAAAAAAACAACTGAGTATCCACCAGAAAACAAAGGAACTGTCTGCATTATCCCTAATTACACACAGTGTACTTTGAAAACCACCCAGAAAAATATCACACTAGAATTACAGAGAAACCAGTCCTCATTATCTCTCTTATGGAATTAAAGAAATAGCAGTTTGCACAAAAAACCTACAAATTTAAGTGGCATTTTAAATGGATCAAAAAGGGAAAAGCCAACCAACGATTGTGATATTTAGAAAATGAAGACAATGGAAAAATACTTATTTCCTTTCATGAAAATGTGTTTCATTTTCAAAAGAGGCTTGTGTAAAAAATACCTCTTGTGTGCAAAGGAGTGGTTGGTGAATTCTCATGTATTAACTGCCTTTGAAATCAATGTAGCCTGGTGGACACCATTGTCATTGCCTGTCTGGTTCTTGAGAACAAGCTTTGAAAAGAACTGGTCTGTGCATATTTAGAAAACTGTGCTTCTGTTTTACACTCAGAGACTTGATGTTTGCCTTCCCTGAGACTCATGTTTAGCCAGGGGAATTGATGAAATAAAACCCCAGCAAAGAAAATCCCTGAAGACTGAAAATTTAATAATTGAAATTAGAAGGACTGTTTGCTTAGGACATATTTATTATTGGGGTTTTTGACAACTCTTCTGTAATTATGATGCCTGAAGAATACTTTAGGCTGATCTTTAATGAACAAATCTCCCTAAGAAACAAAGAAATGCAGGTAGTTCTTCAAGGAAACAAAATTATCACACCCAAATCCCCAAACATTAGTCAGGAAAAAATAGAACAATCTTATATACCTTCTTTATCAAACATAGGAAAAGGGGAGATAAATATTAATTTTACTCTATTACTTTATAGACTGTTGTTTAAAGGCAATTTACTGATGAAATTTCTCTCATTTTCTCTGAAGCCTTCCCCCATTACAATTTTCAAGTATTTTTGGTTTTCTTTACCGTGACCTAATTCTCAAAAGGGACTTATTGCAAACTCTACTTTCTTTTTATTGTTTTCTTTCTTAGTTGCTGAATTTTGGCTCTTTATATTAAATACCATGAGGTTTTCAGATTTTAAAGCAACAAGCTTATTTGAAATTTGAGCAAATACTCCTCCAGTGTAATAAAGGATGTGCAAATAATGCAAGAGTAATTCAATATACATTTGTCTCTCACAGAGATGCTGAAGAGTCCCTGCTCAGCATGGCTTCAAGCATTTACATCTGTGATCTTAAAGTTTTCATCTTCTTCCTTTCAATTTTTATCCACTTCTTTCCCCCCCTTCTTTCCTTCCATTAACAAATAATATCATTTAGAGAAGTCACCTTTCCTGGGGGTTCTTGGGGTTATTTGGTTATAACAAGTAAGATTGTAATTTCTATTGAGGCTTTTTAGAACTAATGAAAATTATCAACATGTCACACAGCTGCATTTCAGTTTTGTTTGTGAGAGCCCAGAACAGAATTGATTTTATAAATAGATCCTAAATGTGAGCACAGAACATGCATACTGATGAGTTCATGATAAAACTTTGTTTAGAGATACTTTTACAATTTACTCATGAAGAGGAAGAAGAATTATATGTCAAACGGAACAGTATAAAGCAATTTTTTTGGAAAGTCATTTATGCAACTCCACATACCTCACAATGTATCTTCCATAAGTGGTTTTTGCTTTATGCTCATTGATGAGATAGAGAAGTTTTCATGTGTAGTAGAAAGAAATCACTTGCTTGGAAAATGGAACATCTTGTTTTACTGTAGCACAGATTCAGTGAGTCTGACTGGAGTTTTTTTAGACAAAGGTAGTTAAAATCAAATTGATCTGGGCTCCTTTTCCCTACTTTAAGCTTTTTACAACCATATTAGTGATGGTGAAGGAGAAAAAAGGCAAAGAGGAATAGCTCTAGCAGGAGGTCAGAGGTTCCCAGTGTTGAGGAATCCATTCAATGCAGGAGGCTGTTCTTCCAAAGTCTGGTTGATGCTGGTTTCCAACACACTCTTCACAAGTCTTCACAGACTTGTTGATCTCTTTGGTGTAACTTTCAGGGGTGTCTTTAGGATTATCCAAATTCACCTATTGCAGTGACCTGGAAGTATTTTCTTTCTAATTTCATTATAATAATCAAACTATGTAATCATTAAAATATGAAAGCTGGTTTGATCATGATAATTTAGTAGTGGTTAACAAAGCCATTTCATTGTGTGAAAAGAAGCAAAAATCAGATATGTAGCACACTCTCCATCAAAGCTGAAATGTGTTTTGCTGTTTTGAATTATAGAACAGGTGGATGCCCACAATGTGTCATCCAACTGCCAAGGTATGACCTCACTGAGTATATAAAATATGGGTTTGGACAAACTGTGCACATGATCAGCCTGTAAAATGGTGTGGAATCTATGGAATGGGATGGTAGCATAGGTGGAATCTAGGAAATGTCAAGGTGGTGTGGCTGGAATCAGCGGTATCGTTCTGGAGAGCATGGACATTCCAGCTAATGTTGGGTGGCCTCTAAAGCCTGGCTGATGTTACATATGTTATTCTCTAAATCAGTGACTGTAAATAACCATTCTGGTTTGTGGTGTTTGGAAAATAATATCTGTGCCGTAGAGAAGTTGAGGAACAGCTGTGGAAAATCACTGTTGGGAAAGGAAAATGAGCTGCTCAGATTCCCAGATACTCCCAGGTGTTGGTTATTTGTAGTGTGCATAACCAGAGTGGCTGATGTTACTAATAACACAAGGAGCAAAAATTCAGATAGGTAAAACATCAGCTCAGAGCTGAAATAATATTTGTAGCGCACCTAAGTGTTGCAATAAAGTGAAACTAATTTTACTGGGGTTATGTTTTGTTTTAAAAATTCATGCTGCTTGTTTCATTTTGCCATTAGTTTCCATATTACACTAGCAAGAACAGTCAGTCAGTCATTTTTCCTTAAGTTATAGTTTGTCAACTCTATTTCTCTAGCAGGTTATTTCGCCGCTGTTGTGCTACATACCCTTCTTAAAGTGATTTACCATTTTAGTCAACACTCAAAAAACACCATGCATGGCTGAAAAATTTTGATTCAGCCACTCTGAAGAAATGAGCATCGTCCATGGCTTTGATTTTGACAGATTAATACTTCTGCCCTCATCTCTCTAAATATAGTGTTGACAACATGGCTGATAGATTAGCCCTTTTCTTAATTCTATTGCTAAAACCTCATTGCTAGAAATGAATTTATGTGTTGTACAAAATTAATATATAGAACAAATGCTGTCAGACCATGAGTGTGGTCAGGGACTTAAGCAGGTCCTTTTACTTTAGTTTCTCTGGAGGGATAAAAAGCATCTTTTATTTTTGAAGGAAAAAATATTTTTAAGTCTTTATCTACGTTCTCTTATTTTGAATATCTTATTCTCAGTAGTTTAGGCCTGGGAGAGTTAGGGTAAATAGATGTACTGATGCAAATCTGTGGTTTGGTTTCAACTTGGATTGGGCCTTGTAATTCTGTGCCACAAATTTAACAGAAGGTGCCTTATACAAATTACAGCTTGTTCAAAATGTAGCTGCCAGAATATTAATTTGAACAAAATATTCACAACCCACATTTTTTCCAACTTCTGGATCTTCTGCTGAGTTTTCCAATCTGTTGATTCTGTGCTCCTGTGTATTGCGCAATTAACTGGCAAGTTTTTGGGGGAAAAAAAAAAAAAAAAAAAAAGCCATCTTAGGGATTCCTTGTATTCCTCTGAACCTGGGCTGATCTCTGGCTCTTTGTCATGCTCTTTTGAATGTCTGGTCGTTAGTCCAGCACATACAAATGAGTAGCTGGTGTGACTGTGTTTATTTGTGAGTTATTTCATTTTGATACAGACTGAATTGATTCATTCTGGCTGATATACAAGAGATTTTTCCAGTCTCACTTAACTAGACCTGAGGGCCTGACATAGATTTTCTGTGGGATTGAAGTGCTTTTAAGTGGCAGACGATGGCAGCAGATGTGATTTTCACACCTGAGCTGGACAGGCCCCCTCTTTTATGCTCTCACAAATACACTCTCCTGCAGAATAGCTCAGAGCACGGACCAGGAGCTGTATCCTGCCTTCCTCCCTATCCAGGCTTTCAGATGAGACTCCTGACTTGTGGAGGGTTCACCCAAAGCCTGTTTGAGAGTAAACTGAAAGAATAACGAGGAGGTTAGAGCTAAGGAATAATGTGTAAGCATCTGTCATAGACTGGCAGAGATATCCCTGCCTTCCATGGCAAAGGAACTGGAGGTGTAACAGAGCTGTCCCAGCGTGGTCTGTGAGATGGGATGTGATGTGTGGCTTCTACCTCATGTCTGCAGCCACTTTCTTACAGTCTTTCACAAAACAGAGTTCTAAACCAGTTACAAAGTCGAAGATTACCTTAACAGATATTAATATACTGGTTTGATTGTATTTGGATTGCTTCCTAAGGAGAAAATGTTATTTATAATATAACTGTCAGAAGAATGGAAGAAGAATTGCCTTAACAAACGCATTACATCCATGTGTTTATAGATCCAGACTCCCTTAGGGAATGCTGCCAAAGATGATATTCTTCACATTTGGTTTGTAAGTTGCATCTCAGAGTAGAAAAATACATGCTGTAAAGGCATTATTATCCTTGTAAATGAGGCCTTGATTAAATAGAAAATTTAAACATGTCCTTAAATCTCACTGAGGCCAAGGGGGCATAAAAATAAGCTGAAAATTAAGTGTATGTTCAGCATCTTTAATGACTTGACTATATTTTATTGTTGGGCCCAGAATTTTAGGAAATGTAGTTTGAAATTACTCAGATGTGCTTATTTATAAAGTAAACATCCTTTTTTTTTTTCTTTCCTTTTTTTTTTTCCCGGTGTACTAATTTCACAGGTTAAATTTCACAGTAGACTGTCTTTTACTGTGGTTTAAAGGCAGAGCAAAATCTGGTGTATACATTAGGAAAATCCTGTGTGCTTGCAGAGTTTTATCTATTGTACCACAGAAATATGGGCTACTCCAGTGCTTATCTCAAGACAGGGCTCTTAGTGCTGGTGTGGAGGTCAGTACCCAGGTCCTTGGGTTTAGTTTTCCTTTTCCTATGGTCACCCTTTTAAAATTAATGTCCCTGAAAGACATTTCCATAAAAGACAAGTGGGGAATGCCAGTGGCTTCTAAAATTGAAGCTTCATGTTGATAAACTGATACTTAGTCTTACAAAATCTTGATGCTGTTTTCCCAGGTGCTCTAAAATCCAGTCTCCAAGTGAAGCCATTTTCCATTGTGAGGTGAATGCTACCTCAAGGAAATACACATAAATAAACCTTTTATAGTATATAATTCAGAATCATTTCTTACATAATTGATCTTTCCACATTGTTTAAATATGGTTTCCCTGCCCTTAATTAAAATAAAATCAACTTTGGAAAAAAAATTTTAAAATGTGAGTTTTTAGGAAAAAAAATTAAAAAATATAAGTTCAACACTAGCTTGGGTGAGAGCAAACTATATCTAAACTGGAAATATAAACCCACTGTGACATGAATTTATATTCTATCAGAAATAAAATTTTCTTCACAGAAGTTGTTGGAAGCCTTGCTGCTGAAATTCAGCCATTCAGAACCTGTGCAGTAATTTAAAAGAATTAAGTGTTAATCTGTGTACTGAATATTTGGTATACAAATAATTGTTTTAATCACTGTCAGGTGCTGCATATCTTCATGTTTCCAAAAAAGAGTCCTGATCACCAAGAGCAGGGAAAGAGGATTACATTTGAAGCATCAGATTTAGTCAAATTTGATTGAGGAAACACATTAGAGATTTTTGAGGAGGAGCAAAGGAGCTTGGCAGGTTTCTGCAGCTCGGTGTCCATGCACTGTTGCTTCAGCTACTGAGACTAAAGCAGCACTTTCCACCCTCTAATTAGGAAGTTATTAAGTATTGCTGCTTAAAAAGGGAGCAGCTCTAAAACTGGGGGGACATTGTCTCCATTCATCTTCCCAAGAGTACTTTTCCTTATTTCATCCAGGGTATCATTGTAAATGTCAGTACCAGTGACATGACAGTGCCTGTTAGGCCAGAGCTGATGTAGCAATGCAGCCAACAGGTGAATTATCACACAGTGATGGGTACTTTAATGTGGAAGGAAACTTGCTGTGAAGTCCTGCAGAAAAAAAAAATATAGAGATGCTTAAGGCAACTCTTACATTTAGGAGATGAAGGTGTCGTTGTGAGCTCCAGTCTGTAACAACAAGGCAGATGTCTTTTCAGTTTGTGCTATGAAGTGTGTTTCAAATCATTTGGAAAGTGTTAACTGATGAATAAACAGCTCTTACTGGAAGCTTTTAATGTGAATTTTTGGATTGTGTATTACAAGCAATGAAAATCTGGTAACACTGGAATGCAAAAAGCAATGTACCTTATCAGCTTTTGTGAAAAATAAACCATATTACGTGTATTTACACTAATTGTATAATTAGACATTCAAATTACAGTATGTAAATACTTAGTAATCAGCTGAAATTTGCTTTGAAAAACAAGATAATTCCCTCAACACAGGCTACCTTAAAAGAATGTTAAGTTAGGAGAAACCCCACGAAAGTACAATGAGAAAATTAGCCTGCAGTAATCAAAACCTCAATAACTGGGGAGCAATGTGTAATTCCATCATTTCCTTTGGTGTGCAGCTATATTTAACAATTCAAAGCCTAATCAGGTGATGTGCTGAGCACAGTGAAATAAATAGGAGTTCTCAAGAGTCTGTAATGCTAAAGCCTAATTTACTCCAAGGATTTGCCTCATTCCCCTAAAAAGGAAAGAATCTCTCTTTTCTCTTGAAAGGACCTATTGCTCTTTAGAAGATCTCTTGGAAGATACACAGAGTGAGGATACACAGAGTGGCAATGAGCCACATAGTGAAATTACCTTTAAATACTTTAAAAGGCAGTACCAGGCCTAAGGAGTTTCCCTGAGTTTACAAAACCTGTAGTATTTGTTATGCTTATTCCATCTCAGCCTGAACCTGTTCTAGATACAGTGTGTAAACAAAAACACTTCTCCCCGTGCAACCTTACACTTTCAGTGTTAAATAATCGAGCATCATTTTTGTAAATTGCTGGTTGTTGTTTTTGACTGACATGTTTAGTCAGATAATGTAACAGTTTTTCTCAAAGAAATCTACTTAGTGTCTAGATGACATAGACACGTGGGTTTGTTTTTTTTTTTGTGGAAGAAAGAATTCCCCAGTGCTCTTTACAGTTCTGCCTAATTCTCTTTCAGGTTTTACACCCTTATTTAGTGGGTTTCTTTCCTTAGTAGTGGTTGTATTACGGTCTTTATTTGCCTGATCTGAAAAAAGTGCATTTGATGAGTCTGGGAATGGTGTCTGCTTAGGCAGCACCTTCCTCCTGTGTAGACTGAACCTCATGAATCAGTGATGGCCTGTGCTGCTGCTGGTTTTGCTGGCTGGCAGGAGTGTTGTGATAAGCCACACACTGATCTTTGCTAACACCAACTTGCCTTATTTTTCTTGTGCTGGTGAAACGAGAGGTGAGGGACTGCAGTTGTGTGACACACACAACATCAGCATGGCTTTCATAGAGGAAAGTGTTCTTCAGGGCTGGTGACTTGGAAAATGATGGTTAAATCCTGACCTGTTTGCTGACACTTCCTCACTTCTGTGGTATGACAGTAAATGCAAGGAGGGAAGGGCTGAGAGAATTTGGAGATGTTGAGACTTTTGGGAAAGAGAGAAGGAGGAGAGAGTGTCATGAGATGTACCCCCATGAATGGTTTTCTTAGCAGATGGGAGGCTTTTAAAATGTACCTCAGTATTTTACAATTAAACCTGAAGCAGCAATAAAACTGAGCTGGTACAGTAAGAGAGAGCACTAATGCTTTACTAAATTGATGAAATGGTTGTATAAGCAGTATTATTAATTTATATTAACATAAAATAATACATAAAATAATATAGTAACTGTTGATACTTAAAAACTTTATGTTATTGCTCCCCAATACCTAAATGGAGAGATTTTGCTCTTTGTGACAAAACTGGTTGATCTCAGACTATTTAACAGACAGGGAAAAAACTCTGTGTCCTTCCTGGCTGTCCACAGTAGGTAGGAGAGCCAGTAAACAGGGTCTTCAGGTCTGTCATCTCATTGCCTGGATCCCTGAGGAAGCCTTGGCAGGTGCTGCAGCCAAGTGGGGTTTCAGCCACCAAAGGGCAAGGTGCCAAAGCATGGCTTGCTTTCCCAAACATGAAGTGTGCTGGTAGGGACATTTAGCAGGGGATGAGAAAGGCTGCTTTGAACTGAAGTAGGGTGTTAAGTGCATCAGCATCATCCCCTGGCTCAGCTGGGTCTGGGCTGCAGTGGGAGCCTGGAGCAGCTGCTCGTGGGTTTGTCCTCCACAAGCCTGGGCTGTGCCTTTGCCCTGACACCTGTGTTTCAGGTTGCTGAGCATCTGGTTGTAAAAGAGCATAAGATTATGTGCAATAACAACTTGGAAGTGTTGAATAATGGTCATCTTGACCAGCTACAGGCAGCCTGCTCTTGCAGGCTACATACTTGCAATGTTATATATTCCAAAACTTGAGTTGGGTAAATTCACTGGTAAATTGAAGTAATCCAAGTGTGGCAAGGGAACATCCTTTGTAATCCAAATATGTGGTCAGGATAACCATGAATGTGCTTTGCACTGAATACATAATGCAGCAGCTTAGAACATGGACTTGCTGCAAGACAGTGATGAACAATTTTAGGACTGCAGCTGCTGGACACTCAGACTTCAGTGGTTACTGAGGGGTAGGAAGGCCATTGTATTGTGTTGCAAAGTTATTTTGATTTGCTATCTGAGTGAAGACAAGCTTGATGAAAACCAACAAGTAACCTCTGTAGCCATAAACCTGACCCGGGTTTCCTGATTGATTCACAGGAAGATATTTTTGGGAAAGCAACCGCTGGTGTAGAAGAGGGGACACGGATAGAGATGACAGAGACAGGAAAGACTTTGGGCAGTGCTGTGATCTCAAAATAACATGCAGAGCCTGACAAGACTGAGTCATTGCACTTAAAAACAGTCTAGTCACTACTACTGATTAAGACACTAAAAAGATTTCTCTGACATTTCTGATGTCTGGATTTTCCTATACATTAACTCTTGAAGAAGACTCCTGACTTTATGAAACCGTAGGTTTTTTGTGCAATAAATTCACCTGTGGACTCTTGGGCAGTTTCCCAGACCTACTATGCAAAAAATGGATTGTCACTCTCTAAAAGAAAGAACTACAGTTAAGGATTGTAGTAACCAAACAAATCCATAGGGATTTCCAGGAAAGAACAATTGAACCCAACAGTCAAGAAGGCAGTGGCTTTAAAAAACCATGTCTTTTGCTCAAGATGGGCACAATTCCCAGGATGACAGCGACAGTTTCTCCAGTAACTCAGCTGAAGGCAACTTAGATCATTCAATCTGAGACAAAAAGGCATATTTGAACATACCATAGTCACAGATCCAGGTACAAAGCAAAACTAGTGTCAGCAGTAAAATCCAGTGTGGTGCTTCAAGGTTGTGCTCTTACAGGTTCTCTTGTATACAACATTTTTCTTTTTATACTATCAGCCAACATGTATCTGAACTGCAGGCTCCTTAGTTCAGCACATACTGGGAATACACACAGCAAAATACTCCAACAGTTGTCAAAGATTTATTTAAAATTATTAGGAATTCAACACTACAACAGCCAAAGCTTGCCGTAATATTTTATTTCTGTGTATGAAGCAGGACTTCTGGAAGTTTTCATTTCTGACCAGTACATATTATCTTATCATGTCAATGAAGATAATGGTTCTGTGTAGCTTTCCCTTATCTGAGGGGATATATTTGATCATAAAACCTCTTTAAGCATTCTTATGTTAACACCCTCTGTCTGAAGGGAAACTGATAGCTTAGTTTTTCTATGAGAGCTTATTATTGACCTCAATATGAGGACATTTAGTAATGGGTTTCCCTTGAGCTTTGCTTATTTTTAACAGAACCAGCTGCTTCAAATGTGATAGCAATTTGAAAAATCTGATTCTCCTTCTTGTAATTTAAGGTGTCGTCTTGTCATACGTGAGTTTGGAAGACACTGTTCGTGGTTTGTATTCAGAGCAGTTCTGTGAAAAGCAGAGTCTTTAATATTTCTCCCACCACTGCTGCTCCATTACCCCTTGTTTGTTCATGTACTTAGCTGTCAGTGTTGCTGCTGACATGCTTCTTTGGGGAGACTTGATTAAATCAATAAGTTATCGGGAAGTGCTCAATTAGCAATGTTTCACTTCATGGGGAGGTACCTGCAAAGCCTCCTGTGCTTTAAGCACAAAATTTCTGCACAGCTTTTGAGGCCAGATGTACATGAGTCAGAAGCAGAGTGTAACAGGAAGCCCTGGGTGTACTGGTGTGTCTGGTTGGGACCCCTGGCTGGGTGGTGGTTGGCACAGAGTGACAGGCACAGGTACGTGGAAGCGGCAGGATGAAGCACTGGGAATATACCAGTCACTGCAGAGGGTCAGCAAGACAGTAACTAGATCCCCACAGTTAAATTAAAGGGAGCCAGCTGCTTTTATCCACTTATCCTTTGCTCTCAGTTTATTCTTTTGCATCTCCCCTTTTGTCTTCTGTCCTCGCCCTGACGATATCAAGACTTTGGTGTCTGCTTCAAATGTTTGTTTGTTTTCTTTCATATGTTTGTTTTTTGAATCTGCCAGGTTCCAGTCCACTGTGAAATCCAGGTTATTTTTCTGTAAGATGAAATTTCAGGATTTCAGTTTCATGGACAGAGCTATAAAGTGCTACCGCTAAGAATTCGTATCACTTATTTCTACTAATTAATAATCCTTTTCTGTGTCACTCTGTGCCCATATTCCAAAAGAAATTATTCCTTTCCTATTTCCCTTTTATTAACCACACCCTAAACCTCATTGTAACTAACAAAAAGGCTGATTTACTCGGGAATGCAGTCTCTGTCAGACTGTCAAGCAGTTACAGGAAGACAGCAATTAAGCCAAGCTGGAAGCAGTTTGAAGGCAGTTGCAGATTGATAGGCAAAGGAGCAATCAGCTTTCACAGACCTTTGGCTGGCCATGAGATGTTGACACTGTGCAAGCAAGTGCCTGCTTCATGGTTTTGAGCATGCACTTTATTTCTGTGCTTCTTGGAGATGTTCATCAACTGGTGTCTGGTCCTCCATCTCATGAGATGCTTAGTTGATAAATAGTTATTTTTTCCAAGTTCTAGATTATATAGTACATGTATATAGATTGCCATACTTGGATGGGAAAAAAGAGCCTTTGGCATGAGTTATTCCTAGTTCAAGGTGTTTCTCAAAGCATTGGATAGACTTTTATTTTGTGAGTAACTCTTTTTACCAAAGAGCCACTAACTTCTTTGTGTGTGTGGCACAGACTCACTTCAGTAGCATTTGGCACTAGAAAGTACATGGAACATAAAAATCATATAAATATGTCTTGGGAGCATCAGGGGTATCCCACATGTTTTCTCATGATTTAGGTGAAGGGAAGGCAAGTCACAGTGGTTTCCATGATGAATTACATTTGCACCTCTCTTCTAATTGAAACATGTGAGATTATATATAGAAAGAAATTTTCTGAGACTTTATGCACAGTGGAAGTCAAAGGTGTGTGATTTTAATTTGGATTAGGTACCACTAATTTCTTTGGCCATATTTCATTTCCCTCTTTCTCACTCATGTGTTGAACTTCCCTCTTTAAAATTTTAGGATTCATTCTCTGTTCGAAAATGATCCCCCCTCCAATAATCTGTTATTTTTCAAATTGACTTCTTTCTTTCATTACAACACTGTTTCTTTGTTGACCTTATTTTTAGTTTCTCATCATCCTTTTTTTCCCTTCACTTGCCATGTCCATGTCCAGTGTTCTTTAACACACTCATGCTCAAACCCACTCTCTCCCTTTGTTTAACTGCTATTTCTTCTGAACTCTTACAATTCTCACCTCCCTGTTCCGAGTCCCATATTTCATCTGTGCCCATTTTTATTACTTCCACTTTTATCTGTGTCTCCCTCAAGCTCCCATCACCCTTTGTGTTACGGCAAACTAATGATCAAGTGGGAAGTGTATCTGCTCCTTCATTCTTTCTTCTTTCAACACCAGTGTGATTAATCCTGGTCCTTCTGATTGGCCCATGCCCTGATGATTGAGCTGTCGCTCACCGTGTCTCACCACTGCTATGAAGCTGAACTTCAAACCAGGGGAGCATTCAGCACTGTCAGAAGGACGTGAGACAGTAATTTACAAAATGGTTCTGTATTTCATGCACTTCCCCAACTTATGAATGCAGAAAATACTCTGCAGGACTTACTAATGAAGCAGGATTCAGCAGTGCCACTGCATTACGTAATCCCTCATCCCTGGAGATGAATGAATTATGGATACAAAACCATTATCGCTTCCTCCTGGCAACATTTTCACTCTGTCAAGCTGTATACCTGTGACTTGTTGGCAGTGCTTTATTTCCTTCCTCCCACAGTATATTGCAAAGCTCCTGGAAGCTTTGTATTTGTATTATTTTTCTAGACCTGCTTTCATTATTTTTCCTCTGAATTCCCTTTGCTGTTATGCTATTAACCTCTTAAAGCTTACACTTATTGCTTTATTAATTTTAATGATTTTAGTTTCATGAATGAGAAGCATCATGTAATGCCAAGTGTTTTCAAAATCACTGAGAAGTAAAATTGATAACATTAAGGTTCTTCTTGTATGTATATTGGTCTTTCTAATGTGGAAAATTCATGAGTCCAGACAGACCAGAAGGAAAACTGCCTTTGTCAGTAGTGTTGGTACCTAATTTGAAATATGAGCACATGGTCCAGGCCACCTTTGAAATTCTGCTCATGATACTGGAAGAAGGACCTTAGGAAAATGAAACTTCTCGTATTAATAAGTGAACTAAATTTTTTTTTACATCTGCAACTAAGATATGAGACTTTTTTATTTCAATGCAAATGTCCTTTCTTTCTGATGAAAAAGCCCATGTACCCTTCCCATGTGTGAAGTTCCTTTAATGGCATCTTTTCAAATATATCATAGTGCATATTCAGTATGATTTATAAATAATGTGGTGTGTGAGGTCAAAGCCTCTTATAACATTACATCAAGGAATGGGGATGTGGCAATCTTCAAGGCAGAGCTCCTGTAGAGGCAGACACTGTATTAATCTCTTTTCAGTTTTCATTTTCACTCTTCCCTCTCCAGCTTTATAATCCACTTTCACAAATGGAGTAACTAAAATGAACAGAGAATGGGAATATGCCTTTAAAAAGTCCAGTGAATTAGTTTCTATTAAAGCTCACTGTGTAAGAATGGGACAGTAAAACTGGCACAAAGTCAGATAAGAGAGAAAGAGATGAATTCATTTTCTGTCACTTCTGAGAGCAGAGTTCAAGCCAATCCATGGAGACAAACCAGACTTTTTGCATGTGTGCTTAGTGTGTACAGTTGTCAGCAGTGAGGTCCTGCAAACTTCTCTGTTCCCATGTCCAGTTAATAGAAGTCCCACAGCCCCAAGTATAAGGTTTTGGAAGCAGCCCAGGAGCTGAACTCAACAAGCTGGCACTTTATTAGCAGCACAGGGGCAATTAAGGTGCTGCTGGAAGGGCCTGATTAAGGGAAGCTACACCAGCACACGAGCTTATTCTTTTAAAGATTTGAAATGGCTGTTTAGCAGAGTGGTTTGGATGTTATGTGTGTTGGGAGGATTTCTGTTTTGGAGAAAGCAAGCTCAGAATAAAAAACCCTGAAAGTCCTGTCAGACATTTGACAGCTGTCTACCTGTTGGCCATCCTGATGCCACCAGTACCACAGAATTAGACCTGTCCATGGACCATTTGCTGTTTGTGCTCACAGTGACCTGGGTTGTGACTGACTGTGGCACTGTGGGAGGTTAACCAGTGAGCCCAGAGGGATCTCCCACGGCACAGGGACCTGAGGCAGCTTCAGTGGCCCCTCCCTATGGAGCAGTGAACTGGTTTTCTGTGGCTCTCCACCTTTTGAACATGTACAGCTTCTGTTTCTGTGCATGTGGGAGCAGAGTGGAGAGGTCAGTGCTGTTATCAGTGCAAGGCTTGTGCACAGAGATCATTCCCGTGCCCTGAAAAAGTACCTGAATTTGTGTATTTGCAGGAAAGGTTACATATGTCCTCCAGCTTCCCTGTCTGCCAGGCAGCACCAAGTACTGTCAGCACAGGAATTCCCTCAGTGTTCCTGAAATTTGGCTTGTTACAATTTTGTGATACAATCCGATAGAAATTAATGCTTCATAATGAAATAGCATTTGATAAAATACATTTGATAATTTTGATAGTTTTCTGGAATTGTTTCTAACACCTGTAGAAAGCAACAGAAACATTTTAAACTTTTTAAGCCACAAGACATATTTCTGTAATGTTATTAAAGCAATTTGTTAAAGCTCTAAAAATAATTTATAGAGGTTTAATATTTTACCTTTTTCCTTTGCCTTCTGTAGAATATTCAAATAAAGGCAGAGGGCAAGTTGTACACTGTTTAACAGCAGTAAAATGGCAGTTTAGAAGAAAAATAAAGTGAGGATATATCAGTAGGATTTAACTGGATGCCACAAGTAGCAAGCCAGTTTTTGTGCAGCAAAATAAAGGAAATGAGGCTGATTGTTTTTAATTATGATAACTGCCACCTTTTACACCACCTACAAGGTGTAACCTCAATGACAAATACCTCTAATAAGACATGAGTTCAGTGTTATTTCCAGAAAGATGCTATTCACCGAATTTCTGTAGCAACTTCCAAAAACAGTGATTTCAGTTAAAGCAAAAATTGAGGCAAGAAAAATCTGACTTTCCTGGTGAGCCAGAGCAGTAACTGGCTCTGTACAGCAAAGGAGCTGAACTGACAAAACACGCTGGCACAGCTTTCATCAGTGGTCTGTAGAAAGGCTGAATGACTGGTCTCAATATTTTAATCCCGGGGAGTCCAGTTCTTTAACAGCCCTGTAAGCATAATCACTATGTTTCATTCTAGTTTTATGTGTTGCAGGCATGAAATCACAAAAAATTTCAACTCTTGCATTTTTACTAATGCAAAAACCTGCAGGTTTTTTATACGCTAACTCGGTTATGGACAATTTTAGTTCTCCTTTACTTCAGCTTGGCCAAGAGGCTGTGACTGGGCTAAGGACCCAGCAAAGCTCACATGATTTAGTTGCAAGGACCCATTCTTGCTTTATTCTACATACATCTACTTACCTGTTCTTTTCCTCTCTTTGGTGTATTCCTGTATGATTACTTTGCCTGGATTCATGGAAGATTCCTCACCAAGTCATTCTGGAACTTGTTCTTTTACCAAGAAATGTGATGTTGTGTCACACAAGTCCAGCAGTGAGTCTGTGTGCGTGTTTCTGCCCAGGGTTTTGCCTGTAAGTTTTCACCTCTCCATCTGTTAATTGTGTGTAGTGACTTATGAAGGATTACATGAAAGCATTTAAAATAATTGGCATGATGGGGATATTCTTACTTATCATTGGCACTGTCAGGTGATAATTTTCTGCTTTGTCCCTTCTGTCTGGGGAGAATGCAGGGTAGGTCTGCTAACAGGGGAAAGAAAAGCTGACTAGATTAAAGGAATGTTGAACTAGATTCATTTTTCACACACTCTGTCTCCAATGATTTCACAGAATTGCCCCTGATTTATATCAGCATAATGTAGGGGGAAATCAGTCCCTCAAACTGTGCTACTGTATGTGATTAATCTTGTGTTTTACAATCCTATAATGTATATTTTGTATTTTTAAAATTAATCTAGATATCTTTCAAAACATAATCACCTTATATGTAAACTAACTAAAATATTACCTATCATAACCCAGTGGTAGTTTTTTATATTGTAGGCTCCTGTATTATATGATTTGGTCTTCATCTTTTCTGTTTTCTGTAAGACTTGGGATTTTAAATATACATATATATATCTACACTTAATATTCTTTGAGCAAAGAATTTCATTCTCAATATGCATCAGGCATTCTGATTGATGAGTGTAGGGTTGGGGAGTTTAAAAGGTGTGGTCTAGTACACTGGACAATATAGAATATAATACAAATATAGTAAAATTGATGTAGAACTGCACTTTTCTGAAACAATAAGTTTTCTAAGCAAGAACAGATTATAAAGGGAACCTGTGCAATTTTATTCAGATTCTGTAATTGGTGCAAAATGTAAAAATTATATTTGTGGATAAATAATTGAAAACTATTGTACACTCTTCTTTAAAAAGAATCAAAAACGTTTAAAAGTAGAGGAGTGAGTTTGGTCTTCAGCTATTGCAGAAAGCCTGAGAGAAGCAGCAGGCGCATGGAAAGAGTGTTTTAAAATTGTCCTTCTGCAGGCAAAGTATATTGTTCTGGAAAGAAACCCTAAAGAGCCTGTGTGTGCATTAATAGCTGTCCAACTCATCAAAGAGCTGAAGGAGTGGGAGCAGGTCAGTGATGTGTTACACATCACCAGTTAGTCTTTTTTTCAGCAGCATTGCAGGTTTTATATAAATGCTTCATTCACACATGACCTTGAAGTCCTGAAGGATCAGGTTACCTTGAATTTACCCTTGAGCTCACCCCTGCTTTCACTGAGGGTCTCGACCACATGATTTCCAGAGGTTCTTTTTAGTCTGAATTATTCTATATGATAATATGATGCAGAGGCTTGTTAATCAGCCTCTGTTGCCCAATTCTACAGGCAACATAATTATTAAGGTGCAATGTCCCACTAAAGAGCTGAGTGCATAATGAAAAATTAATGATTAACTCACAAATTCTGTCTGAGATACAAATTGCAATATTACTGTGTGGATGGTAATGTACAGATGTTCCCAAACATTTGTCTTGTTTGATAAAAAAGCTCTCCTGATCCTAAAAGCACCCTAAATTTCAGCATAGTTACTAAACTGAAAGTATAGAGCAGCCTTGACCTTAGGCTATTTATTATTTAATTACATGCTTAAAAAAAAAAATCATATAACTGCAGTGACTGGCAATGCAAACAGAAAGCATTTGTAGTTGGGAAAATTATAAGCAGTTTATGAGAGTAACGAAAGATACATTTGTAATTAATGCTTTTCACAAAAGAAAGCTTCAATAGCTACAGTGAAGAAAAGGAAAGAATCTTTATTTTGCATAAGTATCACACAGAATCAGTATACTGGACTTGAATCCTCTTAATCTGCCTTCCTGATACTTCTCTCCACCAAAAAAAAGCCCCAAACAAGAAAAAACCCACAAAACAAAAACAAAAAAAAACCATAAACAAACAAAAAACCCCACCACCCAAAACAAACAAAACAAACAAACAAAAACACCCAAAATCCCAGACCCTACAAAAAGAAACCAAAAAACCCAAGAAAATTCTTCAGCATCTTTGGAATAATAAAGTTGTAGCTGTATTAAAAGAGAGGAAAATTGTGGGAGAGAGGACTGGGTGGAGGGGATGAATCTGAAGGAAGAGTCAGAAAGGTAAAGGGTCCAAATGAGGCACCATTAGCAAACCATGTAAAAGGCAGCAAAAGCATGCTTTTAAAATGCATAAGAAGCCAGGGAATAACCAAAGGAACTGTAGGTCCTCTGCTTAAGAGGGATGTAAGAAGAAAAAAAAATGTATATAGAAAGCTGAAAAGCTTAATAGCTACTTTGTGTTAGTCCTTCACTAAAAAGATAGTAGTTAAGGCCTTAATGTGCTATTAGTAATAATAGAAAGGTGAGATGGAATCAGGAAGGAACAGGTTAAAAAGTGCCTGCCAATTTAACATGGAACACATTAAAATAATCTCTGGAGAGCCAGACAGAATTCTCCCTGGAGTGAGGTAACATCAGTATCAAAGCCACTGGCAATTTAATTAGTGAATTCATGGAGGGGTGGGAATTTCACTGGGGCTGGAAATGAATGCCAGAGAATGAAATCAGGTGGGTTTAAGATCATCATACTCAAATTGCACTTTTCCAATTCAGATCTGTAGGCCCAAGGGAATATTCTGTTGCTCTGAAAATCCATTGTTCAACACAGTTCTCTGGCCCTGACAGAGCAGCCTGTGAACCTGCCTTGCTATTCAGTACTTATTTTGGCAGTGGTCATTCCATGGCCAACAGCCAGTCTTAGAGGCTGCAGGGACACATTCTGCAGAGCCATGGGCTTGGAGTGGCAAATGTGACATGATATCATTTCCTACAGCTCTAAGTCAACCTCCCAGTCAGGAGCAGTACCATCTGATTGATAACTCCCATTATGTTTTAAAGTTGAGGGACTCAACAATATTGTGCTAAACACACATGAAGAGGAGGCATGAAATCACTGTGGTTGCTGTCCAATGTTTTCTTTATAATTATTTCATAAGCTGCCATCTGTAATTAAGTTTAAACTGTCAGTGGTTCCATAGCATAGTGGTGTCATTGATAATAACATGTACACAATTATATAATCCTTTCTACTGGGGAACATCAAAAAATCATGGCCAGGAATACATAACAGTTTTTTCAAAGGAGAGCAGATAAAACAGAAATTTCAATGGACTTCTGTAACTCCACATTCTTATTGCTGTTATACTTTGTTTTTTTCTTTTTAATCTCTGCAAACAGGATATTTTTTAATCTAGAAGATTTCTGCATTTTCATTGTTAAGCAGTCATCCTCAGGTAGTTCAGGTTCCAATTTTAGACTAAGAAAGCAAACAGGAGCAGAGTGAAGATAGGATTTTCCTCTTAGAATAATACATGGGTCATTTCCTCTGTGAAAATTCCTTCAGATAGTTAAGTCACCTATTTACACCCTTTCCAGTTTTCCTGATGTGGAGGAAAATTAAAATCTGTCCCTCCTTTGGGGAAAGCTTTTGCAACTGAGCACATGAAGACCCTGGCCCTTCAGGCTGTCGCTGTTAAAATGTTCCATCAAAGCCTGAAGCAGCTGCGTATCAAGCAATGGCAGGAGCACAGCAGCAGCTCAGAATTGTTGCTGGCCCTCCCCAGAATAAAAGAGCATGTTCAATAAGAGGAGAATGACGAATTTCTCCAGGCTCCCCCCTCCCCTGGGGCCCTCATGGGAAGTTTGCCGTGCGGGAGTGGTTCCCACTCCGTGGGCAGATCACCCCATTCAGCAGAGCACAACAGGAATGAAGTGCAATTTGCTTCACCCTGTTTCATGAAAAGATGATGTAAATAATTGTGGTTTTAATAGGATACACAAATATATATATGTGGTATGTATGGGTATGTATTACCCATGTACTTGTGCAATGTCAATGTGCAGTCCTTTATAGCTTCAGTTGAAACACCTTTATCACACACATGACTCTCCCTCTTCCTTCTCACCTCCAAAGTCACTGGCCAAGATTATTTGTTTACATCTCTCCCACCTTTAGAGGCCACATATTGTCATATCCCCTAGTTATGATTCTGCTTATAGATGGGAGAGTTGATGTTCCCTGTCCAAATAACAGAGGAGGCAAAAACCCCTCTTCCAGGCTGTCTCTGGTGACTTCTCAGTCTCGTGTCGTCTTCTCAGCAATCATTTCTGAGTGCCTCTCATTCTGCTTGTGAACCCACCTGGGATCAGGTGTTATGTTAACACAACACACAGTTATATGTGTGCCAAGTCCTTTCCAATATCCCTGTAAGTGACACGATAGATCTTCAGCTGTACAGCAGCAGCTTGGGACTGGATGGGTGTACTCATGGTATGAAGGCCCCTCTCATGAGGCTGCCCTTTACTGTCCTTAAAAGTTTGTGGCAAATGTGGAAAGTTCTTCATTGCAGGAAATGTTTCGCACAACTTGGTAAAAGACAGGGAGGAGGGACCCCTCCAGGGAGGACTGGGGGATCCTAGCAGGAAAGAACTTTACTGTGAGACAACTTAGCCCTTCTTTTAAAAGGAGAATTTGGTAGATGATGTCAGTGACTTTCAAACCTTAATTTTATATGACTTTTTGCATTTCTCCGAGTGGGTTTCATGGAGATGGTATCAGGAAGCTGCCTGTGGTCTGGCTTCTTTGTGTGGTTCTGCTGAAGGTGCCGGAAAAAAGTGGCATTTTTCTGTCACCTCTGCATGGAGAAACTGTCCCTCCTACAAATGGGCTCTGAGATAGAGCAGGGCAGAGTTCAGTCAGTTGTTGCTACGGTTGGATTGTAGACATTTGGCTCCTGCACTGCTCCCTGGATGGGCCCTTGTGTCGTGTAAGGGGAGCTGGATTCCACAACAGGAGGTGTTTGAGGTCAGTCTGTTTAGTGTTTGTTGATTTTTCTGCCAGCAAGATACCATTTTTGACTATTAGTATTGAATATTTTGTGATTTGGGAGTGACTGTAGCACTGCTCTACTTTTTTTTGAAGGAAGTAAAAGCAACAGTGTCGTACATCTGCAGTATATATGTGATATTAGATATGTGAGTTATATGCTGTAGTTTAGATAGCAATTTCCCTGGGGACACAGTGGGGGACTGCGAGGGCAGGGTGGCCTGAAGATAAGAGCCATCTGCTATCATGGCATGATGTGTTAGTAGCCAGCATTCAATGTGGGTTTGCTTTCTCATTTTTTTTCAAAAGCAGAATTAAACGGATTTTGTTGCATTAAAACAAAATCTTCTACAAAGTAATAACCCTGTGAAGTGCTTGCACTCCATATAACTTTTCTAGTCTGACAGTGAACCACATCAGTGAGGGTGGATCATTTTACAAAGTTACCTTAAAGAAAAAGCAGAAAAAGAAACCTTTGTAATTATAAACCCTGATTATATAAAGTAGTCAGATATAGGCTTTTTTGCTTGGGTTCTTGTTTCTCTTTTAAGATTACTTATTTAGAAGTCCAAGTGTTAAAATGGAGGATTTTATTTAGCACTTAGAATTAACTATCTGATTCCTTTTTGTGGAGCTCTCTGCTTGCAATCTTTAGACTTGGCTTGTTTAGCTGTATAGCAGCATTTCTGTTTGCTGTTTGGGTCTTTGAACCTCATTGCTCCCCCTCCTCATTTTATTATCATAAAATTCAAAATACTTGACAAGGGAAAGGACTTCAGAGGCTGCAGCACAGTCATATTTCCCCGACATCAAAGTGAGGAAAGACTGAGATGAGCCATCTTGACCAACATGAAACAGGACTTTGACATTGTAATGCATTGACATCACTCTTGTTTAATCTTATTTTCTCTTTTTTCTCTCTCTTTTTTATTTTTTTTTTATATAGAACAGTAAAAAGAGGATATCCTAAGGACACTTATGAAATACACAACCCATAGGTGGGCAGAGGTGTAAAAAGCTTCTGTATCCACATTCTTTTTCTGAAGGGAGAATCAAATCTATCAAACAATGTAGGTAGGGATTGCCTGGCTGAATGTCACGTACAGTGCTCAGTGATCTGAAGTTTCCTTGCTGGCCACTAAAATATAAAATAAGAGATTGATTTATTATAGCAGTTTACAACAAATAAGTAGCACTTGGTGCTGGTAATACACTGGAACCTAAAAACACACAAGCCTTAGGGGATGCCAAATAAATGTAACTCGTGTTTAAAAATTATCTTTAAAAATGACAAGAAATGAAAATCCTATTCTTTGTTATTCTAAATTCCACTTCAGTAAGTTAATGCCATTATTACTGAAAAATATAGTTCTTTAAATATAAGCTGAAAAATAGTTATGAGAATTATATCATCATTATAGGAAAATGTAGTTATTTAGATCCTGGGGAGTATCTATGTTTGAACTGGAGTTCATGGAAGGCAGGATTTACATACTCAGGAAAACAGAGAAGTGCTTTGTGCAGTACATCTCATGATATGTACATCCCAGCTCCTGCAAGATTGTAGCAAGTTTTGTATTAGCCTGCCTCAGGACAAGAGCTCTTTGCTGAATTCTAAATTATTTTACTTACTGTGCTGAAATATATTTTGTTATGATTATTCAACAGACAAATATGCAAAATGCTTTCTCTTCAGTATGACACTGACAGTCTGTGCTACATTTTGAAAGTGTCAAATTATTAAAAGACTGAAAGAAAAAGAAAAAAATTAATTTTAAAAAAACAAGAAAAGAAACCAAAAAGCATGTTGGGGTATTTTCCAGGGCTGTCTGCAGCACGGCAGGATCTTGTGCTGTTTGGGCTGGATAGAATGTGAGCAGAGCTGTGAACAAAAATGAAGGAAGTGTACCTGAGGAAAAACATCATAATGTTAGAAATATTGTAGTTTTAGGGAGGTGACTTTTTAACATTTAAGAAATATGTTTCATGAAAATATATCTCACTGACAGTACCACTTCAAGCTAAATTATGCTGTTTATGGACATAACTCTATTCAGTAAACATTGGACAGAATGTATTAATGAAAATTATTATATTTGATTTCTGTAGGCTCCTCATGTTTTTTATTAAACAAGTGACTTAAACAGAAGTATCTTTTAAATACAATATGGTTTGCTGTGTATTGAATATGAAGTCAAACATTCACAGGAAAATATTAATCCTTTAAATATTGTAAATAGCCTACATAGGTCAGCTTTGAGTCAGCTTGAACACAAGTCAGAACAACTCATATCAATCACTGAGGGGTTTTTTTTTCTTGACTGCTTTGTCTCTGGATGCATGAGGGCATCTCCCTAGCCCTGTTGTGATAAGTAATTATCTGTTGAATCATTTAGAGCTAGTGCAGTGAAAGAGGCACAGCCCTGGCTGAACTAACAGGGAGTGCTGTATGGAAGTAAGGCATTGCACAAGAGTAATAATATTTATGCTCTATTTTTTTAGGACAAGCAGCTATCTCTATCTCACCACCTCATCATCAGAACATTTATTTTCTGTTATGTTGTGCTGTAAATTAGGCACAATGCTGTGCATTAGGACAGGATGAAAAAAAACACATTAAAAGGATACAAAATTAAGGCGACAAAATGTTTGAATTGTTAGTGATTGCAGAAAAGGACATTGCACCTCTCGCTCTCTGTGATGTAGCCACGAGTAAGCAAGTCCTGCTGTATTTTTCAAGTGTGCTGACAGTGTGCATGGAGAGAGAATGAGAATACTGTTGTATAGGCAAGTGGTCACTGATTTTGCTTTAAGAAGGACTTGGAGAAAGCAAAGGAGGAAAGTCTTTTCCTGCAGTAATGCAGCGAAATCTCTTGTTGCTATGGTCTCAACTGGGTGCCTGGAAGCACTGATGTACATGTGAAATCTTTTCATATCACAAACATATTAGCAACTTACTTGATACCAAGCACAGAAACAGAAACCCATACTGCATATCCTTGTTTTCCTCTTTTTTTGTACAACAGTATGAAGTGAGGGTGTTGTTGGCAGCCAATTTGATGTCAGGTCTTTCTGTGATTCTTTCTTAGTGCTCATCAGGGTGCCCACAGACTAAAGCCATCCAGCATGAAGAGATTCTTCACATCACAGTTGCAGAAGCAAACTACTTCTTGCCAAGCACAGAAAATACCAATAAACATTACATATTCACATTTCCCTTTTGTTGTTTAATAAGGGAAAGGTGTCCTGGTGATTGCTCAGCCATCAAGCAGGAAAAAATCACAACTCCCTTTCTTCTGTTTTTGCTCTTTTGTCAACACAGAGACTCCTTCCCTCAGCCTTCTGCTGTAAATATAGAGAGCATATAGAGAGTTCTCAATAGGAGACATAATGGGAAAATATAAAATTGCTCAGCTCGTTTGCCAGTCACAAATGAAGGTGCCTCCACTCTCAGCTGTATGTGGGTTCCTTTGTCAGCCAGAATAGTTTTCCTGATGTCCAGAGGCATATTTATATATTTGGGATACATCTGCTTTCTTCAAACACTCTGCAGTAGGATTTATTAATGATCTGTACATGTGCAACCTGGATGTCCCCCTTTGTCTTTTCTTGTAGGGTTATTTTTGCTGTAGCAGCTCCCACTTCCATGGTGTGGGGAGCATAGGGCACTGCTCTGCAGTGTGGTCTGATGGGCTGCCTTTGGAATAACCAACTAATAAAGAGTGTTTATAAATAAATTTCCTTGCTTTAAAGCCCTATTTGCTTAATTTTAGTGCCACCATCCAGAGCTGTCATCCTCTCCTTCTCTCTACTTACACTGTAAATTTCTGCTCAATGTGAGAAAGAAAACTTGCTCAAGCTTTTTTATTTTGTTTTTATTTCTCTCCCCCCCCCCTTTTTTTAATCCTTTTGAAGATGGCAGAATCTGGATCCTTACAAAATAACTATGGAAATTCCTCCTTCTTTAGGCTTGAAATATCTTTTACCAGTCTTTAAGTCTAGTAATTTACTCTGTCTGCCAACATGAATTTGGCTCACTTCCTTACATGACACTAAACCACCACTAAACTATTCTTACTATCATTCTTTTTTTGTACACCAGTAGTCATAATAAGCCAGCAATAGAAATATCATCAATAGACAGAAATATTAATGTTTTTATCTTTTTTTTGTTTGGTTTTGTGGAGTCTTTTATTGTTGTTCTTCTTTTTTAATTCATAATAACAAAGAATGAAAATTGAAATAAATATGAAACCTCATTATTTTGGACATTTGCACTCTTTTTAGTCACTCAGTAGTCTCTGAGGTAGGTGTGCACTTTTACTGCTTGCACAGGGGAAGTGTATTGTGCAGCAAACACATATATTTTGTCTTTCATTTAAACAGTGACTCCAGCTTCAAGGGATTTGGTCCTTTCAGGCACTTGATTGCTTTCCTAGTACTTTGAGGTTAATTTCTTTCTTACAGATAGAAAATTGTAGATTTAGAAAATAAGACAGTGTTCCAGCAGTGCTGCTCATGGACAGTATTCCAACATGTTGCTGAATATCCACTTCTATGTCTCCTTAGATGTGCAGGTTGGGCACAGCCTCCATTGCTGGCAGACCCTTTGGAAATTATTAAATCTTGCTTATTGTCAAAATACATACATTTACTTCTGTAGCAAATGTGATATATTGTATATAGTTTAGATAAAATGTAACTTTTTTTTTAAACACCTGTAACTTAATTATGAAGGAAAAATGTAGGAAACATATAGATGAGCTCTCAGGGAATCATCCAGTGTTGCTGTATTTTTCTCAATCTCCAGTTTTTTTCCTGGTAAATTCTGATAGCAATTTTTGTTTAGTATGTTAATTTAGAAAGTAATCATACAAAGCTCATATATATTGGTTTATATTTAGAATACTGGGAACAATCCTTGTGTAGCTCTGTGTTAGACTACATTCTGATTCCTCTTTTCATTATTATGACTGGCTGCTCTGGGAAGTTCTGGTAAGAGTTTTCTACTATATTGCTTGGCAAAATAATCATAGTGTATTGAATGAATTCATATATTAGCATGACTCACATACAAGGCTAAGCAGTAGCACAGTTAAGCCAGACACTTCCAGTAAATAGAATTCAAAAATCTCATGTTTATTTTAATTTTATTTACTGTGTTGCATATGCATATTTTCATGTTTTCCCTAGAAGACTTATTACTCTCCCTGCCTGCATCACTCTAATTGGAAGATAGGAGTGGCACCTTCTCAGATGCCTGAAAAAAAATCATCTTTCTCTTGTGGAGTCATATTTTTCAGAAACTACAGATCTGTTAGAAAACAGGTCCCTATATGTAAATCAGTAGGCAAAGACAATGCTGAAAATCTGTCTGTTAGAAAACATTTATAGCTGTTTGACCAGAAGGTCTTGTCAGAATACAATTGTTCTGTACATGTTTTTACATTTAAAAAAAATGAAAAAATAACTAAAAAAAAATGGAATTTAAAGTGACATCAACACACTTAGAGTCCCTGGAACTGTCCTATTCTCTTTAGGAAATAATGTAAGTCTTGTTAAAAGAAGTGCTTTTCATATCTCTGTTTGCAAGGAGGATTTTGGTTTCAGATACTGAATTAAAATCCAAATGTTTTTCAGGATACAGGGCTATGCTGAATCTCTTGAAACTCATATCTTAAAATTTCTGGTTTAGAAAACTAGTTTAGAATTTGGCTTAACCTTTGGGTATATCTCTTTCCATTGAATTGGGTAAACAGGGTTCTCAAGCATCTTCAAATATGCATTTTTTTTTCAGTCCATGCTCTTGTATGAGGTGGGATATTTACCTTGTCATTATTCATTCTTACCATCCGCCCTGCTTGAAGGAGAGTTACAGGGCAGTATCTGACAAATCACCAGGTACAGATTGTAAAATTATATTCTGTGTAGGTGAGTGTAGCCAGTGTGAGGGTGATTTAGGCTGAGATAGAGGTCACCAGACAGCAGCCCAGCTTTACTTCTCTGGGATTCCAACCATGCAGATTTATGTTCAGTTTTTTGGGTTTGATGGTCAAAGCAAAGAGCAGTAAGCAGGTGACTTCTCTACCTTCTGTGAAGTCTCTCATTAGACTTTGGTGGGATTCCTGCATGTCATTCTTCTAATGCACTTTTCCTGCTGTGCTGAATAGAAAGCTTGTGAAATAAGATCATACAGAAATACAGGACAAGTGGGAATCATTCTGTAATTTCTTTAATTGCTGCATAAGGAGAATATTTCACTATAATGTACGTTAGAACAACATTGTGGAGCTTATGACACAAATTCAAACTGACAGACAGGTGCAAAACAAGACTACAGCAAGGGATTCTGGAACTCTCAGGGAAGGGAAGGTCCCTGGTGTAAATGTGTCATTGCTGGGGATTGGAAATTTGCATTTTGGTCTCCAATCAGAGCTTTGTTTTCAGTTCAGCTGCAGTTAAAGGTAATTTGGGGCAGTAAGTGACATCAAAAACATGGATTTCTTAAACCTGCCTCTTGTTCATTTACGTTTTGCCATGATATCTGGCATCTTGCAGGGTTTGGGGTTTTTTGTCCGTCTTCACATCAAATAATAGAATCATATGATATTTTAGGCTCGCAGTTGACCTCAGGAGGTTGCAAGTCCAAACTGCCTGGTTACAGCAGGAGCAGCCCTAAGGTCAGCCCAGGTCACTCAGGGCTTGCTCCAGCCTGGTCTTGGAAACCTCCAAGGACAAGAACTGCACAGCCTTGTTCAGTGCCTGGACATCCTGTGACCCCACAAGGTTCTGCTTGTTCCCATGGCCTAAGTAGGAACAGAAGAGAGTCTGAGCTGTCTTTGCTGGAGGTAACTCGAACTGAAAGCTGCTCTGCAAGCACAAAACTTTCTAAGAGTTAGTACTTGGAAATAGAAGAGAGGTGAAAGTAGAGAGTCCAGTAATAACACACCTTATAGCAATGAAATCAATTTGTGTGGGGGATTAGTGTGGTTGTTTCACTTGAGCTTAACTCTACTGGAGTTATTCAAATCACCTCTGTAATGAGCCTGTAGCCCAGATCATTAGTCCTGGATGATCAAAAAAAAGGGACAGAAGGGAAAGTACATTCTCTGGTTAAGAATATGAGTTAAGCATCTTAACCAGTGAATTGGTGTATTCCTTCATAGCAGGAACTCTGATGGGGTTTCTTGGTGTCTGGCTGACAACTTTCAAGCCTTATCTTCTCAGCAAAATTAGGAGCAGTTCAGTAGTCCCTAAAGGAACTAAGAACTGAGAACTGTTGTAAAGCCTTAGAACAATAGAGGAAAGAGGAAGAAGACTAACAAGTAGTGTGAGAACTATACAAACAAAATGTATCTATGAGAAGTGATTTACACGCTAAATATATTTAAATTATTTAGGATATGCTTATAACCTCATCCTAACAAAGTTGTGTGTATTATCCTATTATTTTTTTCATGCAAAAAACTCCAAATGGATGGACCACTTTCTTACAGCAGAGCCCACATCACTTAGATGTGGATTAGATGTGTGCATTAGAAACAGTTTGGACTAGTTGAAGGTATCAGTCCTTAACTCCCAAGTCCCAAAATTCACCCAAGGTGATTTATGAGCACCCTGCTGATGCAAACCCTTCCTGTGCTACCAATACCAAGGCTTTAGTCCACACTTCACCTGTCAGCAGCCAATGCTATTTCTTTCATTTTTCAGACGTATTAAAAATTTATCACAAACATTTAAAGAAGAAAAACGCATTTACTTTTCTGAAAGCAATTTGTTAATTAACATCAAAGGGATGAAATTTGCCTTGCATTGCCTGGTGAGTGGCATTCTTCCATCGTCCTGGTTGCTATGGGGATGAAGGAAACTCTTGTTCCGGGTCACTCCTAAATTTGCACATGAAAGCATTAGAGATTACTGCTGTCTAATCAAGTTATATGGAAAAGTTTAAAGGGAGGTACAACGTTTTACAGCCAGCAACCTTCGACAGAATAAAACACAATAGCTGCAAAAAAGGATTATCTCCTGCTTTTAAAAACATACTAGGGAAGTTCAAATCGGTATGAAAGCTTTTTTAGCCAAACTTGATTTTTATTTTTTTTTCAAAAAAGCTATTTTACAAATGAGGAATGTAGAATAACGTTTCTAATAGAGAATTAGTGTAGGCATTGCCCAACCCAGGGCTGGATTCAGCATAATGAATAAGGCATGTGCTATGCATTCATTAAATGATTTTACTCTTGAACTCCAGATTCTTCTGTGTCAAAGTCCTTGATATTGTCACATCAGCATTGAAGTACAAAAAAAATGGTTACTCTGAGCATGAATTAAATTCTTAAAAGCAAAGCAGTCAGGAGTTGACACCAACTTCCAACAGGAAACCTCAGGAGAAGCCCAGATTTTGATGTAGATACTTACTGGCAGCAGGATCTGCAAGTGGCACGTGCAGACTGTGTTGTGTCTGCATGTTGGAAGGTGTTCTGGAATGCTTTAGGAGATGTCAGGTGTATTCCATGGTACAGACTACTCTTTTTGAATGAGCTTGTATTTTCATGTCTGGATTAGGAGTTTTTTAGTTTGGTTTTGGTTTGGTATTTTCATTATTTTATTTATGTTTCTTTTTAGATTGTCATTACTTGCAGTTTCCAAATGTCATGGTTTAGGAATAGTATTGCCCAATTTTGTGTTCCCGCTGAAACCACTGCAAACCAAGTGCTGCTCACTCATTCCCCTCTCCCCACCCCTCCCCTGCAATGGGCTGGAGAGAACTGGAGACACAAATTACCTTGTTCTGGCTGCAACCAGGACGCCAAATAATGTGTCAATCATGTTAAATGCTGTTTCAATGGAAAATTCTAGAGCTTTAACAGCAGTTATACAAACAGCTCCATTACAGAGCAGAATATTGTTACCTTAATTTTGAATATTTGTGATTTAAGAGTACTGTTCAGAGACTACAACTGAAAAAACATAATGAGTTCTTCAAATTATCTTTTAAATTCAATATAAACAAGAATATAGCATCCTTAATTATATATGAGGATACTCTTGTTATAAAATAGCATTGTTGTCATGGAAGCAATCAAGACTCAGCAACAAGGAAACTGTGTTTGATTGACCAAAGCTGGTTTTAACAATACAGTGAAAAAATATCCATTTTAAGGTAGCTGCTGAAGAAATGCATCTGCTTAAATGTTGGCTTGTTTCTCAGTACTGAACTGGCATTTTCTCACTGGTAAAGCAAAGTATAAGGTACGTTTTGTGACGGTACAAATAAGTACCACAAAAATGTAGAAGGAGACAGTGCCTACATGTCTTTGTTAAAGAGGGCTGAACTCTAGTAGCAGAACACTGAGTCACACATTCATGTTTGCCTAGATATGAGGAAGGGTCGGTTAAGAACAATGTATTAGTTACATACAGTCAATAATTTTTATCTTTTATCATCCTATATTGGTAGGAGACTCACATGTAGAACTCTTGATTCTCCTGATGTTTGCTTCTCAATTTGAGATTTTTATGTGTGATTCTCCCCTTCCTGTGGAGCAGAAATAAGCTCATGTTGTGGACTAGTCTGTCTGATCTATTTGTCTGTTCTATGACCTAGGTCCAAAAGTTATTTGAATTTAGAGGGCTTTTCTGTTCTTTGCCTTATTGGCTATTTTTAAGCTGAGTTTGTTGGTGAAATGACTGTTCTTTGTATAAAAGTGCCCCTCACCACTTAGAAGCGAAGATATTCTGACATGAGTAGGCATATTTTCTATTCTTCATTTCCAAAGTGTTTTGTCTACAGCAGGAACAAAAGTGATACCGTGATTTTAGCTGACCAATTGCACATCATGAATAATGCAGAGCAAAATGAATAACTCATCAGCAACTCTGATGTTGAGATTTGTTCTCACCCAGGGTCCACTAATTGTGATCTGATTCATATAAAGCAGTCTGCTTATAATGCATTGTGAGCAAAAAAAGGAATATATTTTTAAGAGTATATTCAATAATTTTACCAGCCTGAGTTACAACTTTTCATTTAAATTCAAAATCCCATTCTTATGCTGTGCCCTATTTTGATCTGAAATGATAGAATTAATTTTTTTCCTTATTCAGCATTTAAGAACCATCCTTTTCCCAGTTCAGCTTTACAGCAAATCCCACTGTTGGTTACTTTTTAAGCACACAGACAAAACAGTACTTTATGAAATGTATCAGAAGGACTAGATATTTACTGAGATTGTGTTCCCTCTCTCTGACTTACTGAAGGGAGGAAAAGAGAAAAACATGTCATGTTCCCTTTAGCCCTTTTCACGTCCTTGAAGTATACAATTTTATATCATAAGCAATTGGCAATTCTGAGGCTATGAATGATGAATAACCATTGCATCATGTTGCATTTTTCATTTTTATTTTGAAATTGTGATTCTACACTCAGAAATGAGTATAGAATGGATATATTGATAATTTAATAGGAGATGAAAATAGCATTTTTTCTCTTAAACCAGGGCAAGTAAGAATTGTTACTTAATGAATGACTTTTAGAACATGCATTGTGAGGGAATGGAACCTGAGCAGCTTCCTAAAGAAGTAGAGAGCACAAGAGATGAAAAAGTTCTCATGTTTGAGAGAAAAAGATGGGGTTTAAAATGTAAGGGATAGAAAGCTGACAGCTGAGGGTCCAGGTTTTCTTTCAAGGGGCCTTCGTCACGTGGCTTCTTGGATCCTCCTGTGGGAGAATAAGTGTGGTTTGAACATCATCTTCCTTCTTTCCTCCTCTGCTTTTCCCATAGCAGCAGGAGATGGGGACATTTTTGAGAGGTGGGGGTGGTCTTTTGGGGTTATTCACAGCACCCAGCAGTGAGGGACTTGGCTGGTGAGTCTTCAGAGGCTGCTCAAGAATCAGTGGAATTAAGTAGGTTCCTCCAGAGATCACTGGGAGTATCAGCAGCTGGTTCCTCTTGCACTGAAGTTGAGTGATCAATATCTATCTCTTTTCACAGAAATTACTTAAAACATTCTAAACTCCTTTCATCCCTCTTTGTTCATATTCAGAGCAATTTTCACAATGTCAGTGTGGCTATATCAAAAAAAAAGGGAGAGAATGTGGAGATGTTGTTTCTGTGCTGAGCAGCAGCAGCCTCGTCCCATCTTTGCAGCCCCTCAGTGATTCATTTCATCCTTCCCAGAGACACACTAGTGCTCCCCAGCTTATCCTGATGAAGTCAGAATAGCAATGTTTAGGGACCTCGGTGGCAAGTGACAGGTAGAAATGTAAGGATTTCTACTTCTTCATTATTGTTTTAAAGCTGGCACAGGTTTGCAGCGATGTGAAAGTTCATTCCTAATAGGCAAGTGCTCACATCCCAAGCCTCAGGCTACAGTCAGACATAATTAACACTCTTTGACAGTCTCAGAAGGGAGTACAAAGACCATCTGAGCTGGGAAGGTTGAAAAACCCAGCTCCTGTTGCAGCTGAGACCTTCAAGGCTCTGCTTTTGAGGGACTTTGCTGGGAGAAGTGTGGAGAAGTCTGAACTGCTGCCATCTGAGCTTGAGCTCTTCTGTGGATAATCTGGATATTGGGAACTGTGACTGTGAACTCCTTCAGCAGCCTAAGAAACACCCTTCCCTTAATGTTAAGTGAATTATTAAAAGAATAAAAATGTGGCATATAAGTATCAAATGCACGAGAGCCTTCAGAGTTCTTATTTAAATTAGTTTTGATTCTCATAAAAGAAAAAAAAAGCAGAAAAAAATTGAAACAGCACTGTCTTACAGCATGAAATTTTTCTGGCACTGTTGAGCAGCCTGTGTTGCACCTCTCCCAGTCCTCATTGTTTTTTCCAGATTCGTTACAGTAATATTGCTTTTTCCAGCACTGTATTGTTGTGATAAATTCATGCGTATTTTCTTCAGCCCCGAGTTTTGGCTTCAAGGAATCGATTCACACTGGTATTTTTCACAAATAAGCTATTATAAGAACTTCAGAGACAGAAAATAATTTTAGCTTCCAAAATCAGTTGGCTGCTGAGATCAGGAGCTGGAAATGTCAGGTGTGGTACCCACAGTTACTCTGGGCTTTCAGGGTCATGTGCAGGCATGGAAGTGTGAAAGAGCCTGACTTCCAAAGGTGCTGGAATTAAAAAAAGGTGTTAGCATTTCTGGTAATTGCTCTTGTTTTATTTCTGGTGACTATTTTAGGATTAAATTTTTAGCTTCTGCAAATATTTTATAGAATATAGAATATAACTTACTAGTTTGTTTGAGTTCCTCTAAATGTTAATGAATTTTGTGAGACACAAATTTTCAAAATGCTCAGAAACATGAAACGGTCTCTAGTAGCTGCTTAGCTTCTGAAACACTTGCAAAAATCAGGTGGACTGTCCAGTTTCCTAAAGATTTAATGGAATACAATCATTAATGATTTGCTAAGTTTGCTTTTAAGTCTTTGGTTATATGGGAGTCTTTGAGAATTAAATGGAAACAGAAATATAAAGGAGTGCTGTGAAGTGACAACTGTTGCTATACTGGGCTACACACAGCACGTGTTGAGTATATTGTGAATGTCCTGACAGGTTACATATTTCAGTTATTTTGCTTTCCTTAGTTCATTGGTCTGAAAAGCAGAAGTAAAACATCCAGCTTTACATAGTGGGAACAAGAATCATAAGTTTCAAAATACTGCACTAACTTTTGAGTTACCTCTAACTGTCACATATACACGCATCGTTTCAGAGGCATCCTCCAGGTTTTTGCTCTGAATTCTTCTCAGCTCATTCCTAGTGAAAGAGACTGGAAGTACACTTGTGAATATTAATAAAATGAAACATAGTCTTAAGAGCTAATCCAGTTAAATCTCCAATAGATTCTATAACTCTACCTATTTGTCATTCACACAAAAGCAGATTTTACAGGCGTAGCTTTTAAAATGCCTCAGGTTTGTTTTACACTCTTCTTTAGCCTCAAAATAAAGAAGGGAAAGTGCTGGTAATGTAGACTGAAATGAAACGTGTTTGTTTCTCTCAGCTTTTTTTGTGTCCTGCGTGGCTCCCAAACTGCTGTGTGCTTGGCACTAAATCCACATGAGAAAGTAGAGTTATATTGTGAAATGGCAGCAGTTACTGCAGCATGGTTTCAGGACAAACTCACAGCTGTCAGCTTTTGGATCAGTCAAGTGTGGAGTTAGTGCAGGGAAAATGTTTAGCCTCAAGAGGGAGAAAGCCAGCTGCCATGTCCATTAGCACCCTTTGTTGACCATCCAAGAACACCGGCAGTGTCCAAGGCAGCTTTGTCCCAGCTCTTTGCTGGAGGAAATTATTGGAAGATGCCCAGTAAATGGGCAGAGAATGCCATGGGTAAAAATAAGGCAGAGGTAGAAATGCATTTAGATTTTGAGGTGTAGGTTGTTTGATGCTTTGGGCATGCTCAAGTGAGACTTAGTTTGCACCTGTCCTTTGGCAGAGAAAGGGATTATTGAAGCACCACAGAAGAAAAGACAGTTACCCCCTTTGCCTTGCATGGTGAATGCAGAAAGAACAGGGCCCCTCAAAAGGATAATCAACAAAATGTGCTAATATTTGAGCCAGCACTTTCAAAATCCTCAATTAATTTTGGGGCTGAGGATATTGGGTGCTCAATCTGAGCACTCCAGCTGCACTTGAATTATCTGAGAGCGTAGATGCCTGGGATCTCCTAAAATGAGATCCCAGCTGTTTCTGGTTGATAAGTCTAAAATTAGCAATCACTTTTGACAATTTTATTTTAAATTAAAAATTAAGTGCTTCCATTCATTATTTGTATTACATCATAGCACTTGGGAGCCCAGTCACAAATTAGAACATTACATTATTCAGTACATACAGGCAAAGAACAAAAGATTGCCCGTGTCCCCGAGATCTGACAGGTTAACTGCAAAACTATGTATGGGAAACAAAGTGAAGGATGCAAGGATATATGAGCTATGGTCCATCAGGATTGTCTCAGCATAACCAGCAGCATAAGCAGTAGCAACTTCTTGCTTTCTTTGTAAAAGGTTTTTGGTTGTTTGTTTGGTTTGTTTTATTTTTCAAAAGGGTAAAATTTTAAGGAAAGATTGAAAAGAAACACACCAGTAGCTCTTTTACCTATCAGGCTCTTCACCTCTCATCCCTGCATACACTGCTGCAGTCAGTATGGACATTTATCCTTATCCCTGCAATGGATGGATGTGGCTGTGTTAGTTTAAATACACTACTAGTTGTTCTTTTTCTAAAATTTTAACAGTTTCCTTTTTTTTTTTTGGGGGGTGATTCTTCCTGGGACTATAATCAACAGATGAAGCATTATTTCTGTCTAGATTATAGTTGTTGAGTTGAATTGTAACATATCATAAGGCAAGACAGAGAAATTGCCATTGATGTCCAGATAAATATCACCCAATGAGAAATCTCAACTTTAAAAGTTAAGAGAAGTCAAGTACTGAGTAGAAAAAGGTACAGTTGACACTATGATCAAAAGTCATATAATAAAGCAGTGCATTTGTATTCTATACTAATTTGCTCTTATGGGCTCTAGAGAGTGTTTGTGTGTGTGTGTATACACAGAGTTGTGTGTTTTCCTGTATTGTGTGGATGGATGAAAACAAAACATACAGGGAAATATCTGAGTGCTTTGTTCTCCTCTTGTGTGTGCACTGCTATTATTCCCTAACTAATTCTTATTATAAGACTGAAGCATTGTATTTCAATCTGTGAAAAAAGAAAAGCCATTGTTTAAACAACAATTTACAGGCAGGAATTTGAATCATGACAGAACGTTGTACACACAAAGAACAAAATCCTTAACAGGTAGTTTGAGTGTGGTTATGTCAAATCTCCCCATCCACACTGCTGTAAGCACATGCTAGATAAAGAGTATTTTTATGTGTACTTATAAAAAAAGAAGAAATCACATTGACAATGAAGACAAAGAATTTTTGAAGAGCTGTTTACAGTTTGCTGGAGCAAAGGAATAGCACAAAACCTACTCTAGTATAGTAAATGAACACACTCACCATTTCTTCAGCATTTTTACTTTTTAATTAATTTTTATTGATGAGACCGAGCCAGAATTCTGAATCTGATCATCATGCTTGGATGGGACCAGGAAACAGATGTGAATTTTAGCCTTCAGATATATCCCAGCTATCTGACTAGTCTGCTGGCTAGTTTTTGTGGTTTTAATCACTTCCTGAAGTATGTTGTATACTTTCAATCTGGGCCACCAACATTTTTCTATCTTGGCATTAGGCAATAAGGGATTATTCCCCTGTGGAGGTGCAGGTGCAATGAGGAATTATCCTGAGTGCTTGCGGCTTTCTAAATCAAATGAGACAATCATAGAACATTGTACAAATCCACTAACAGCTGAGAACACCCCTAAAAATATCCATGCAAACATCTTACAAGAAGTGTTTCTCACATGGACCCCAAAAGAGAATTTTTTAAATCTGGAAGTTTCTTTTAAAACTCCATTTAAAACATTATCTTTGCTTCAGACTTTCTTGTCTTCTGCAGGACCCTCTAGCCCTGAAAACCTTTCTTCTCCACCTACACTCCACATTCAGCTTGCTCTTGATTACAGTTATTTTACCACTGTAAGAATTCTACTTCCAAAAATACATATGAAAGCTTTTATTTCTGTGCTATTCAGCAGAAAATAACCACAGCATGGAGGCCACAGAAAATTGTGGATCTTGTTTCCTGCCTACTTGCATTAAACAGCAAAGAACTGAGGCCACCAAACCATTTCCAGCCACCTCTCTGTGCATCTCCTCTGGAGATTTGACATGGAGCTTTCTGTCTCTAACCAGCCCTTCCACTTGACTTACAAAAGCTGGTCATCTCCACATTCCAAAACAACATTTTCTCTAATAACTCAGGCAACTCCAAACTGAATGTCTTTCACAACCACCTCCTGTGAAGGCCTGGTCCTGTTAGGAGGAAAGGAAAAAAAGGAAAAATGCAGTTCTGGATTTAAATCCCTTGCTTTCATAAACAAGATGGCGTAATAATTTAAAAATAAATCTTCTCTAGATAGCCAATCCTTTATTTGCAGTCATGGGGAGTGAACCTTGAGCCAGTCTTAAAACATTCATCAATACTGTCTGATTTGGTCAGTTCCCTAAATTTCCAGAGGAGACACTAATCCTGATCATTCTTCACTCTTTATTATTTTCCATTATTTATTTGAACTTTTTTTTCTTTTCCCTTCAGGAATCATATTTCTGGTTTAGCTGGTTGAGCAAGAAAGGGCAATGTTAGAGAGTTAGAGGAGACATTCCATATCCTTGATTTCCAGGGAGTTGTTATCACTAGCTCAAAATAAAGCAAGTGTTAATAACAGGACAATGGGTCAATAAATATATAGAACTTTAGTGATCTTGATTTTCCATTAGGTGATTTGGGTACACTTTAATAGAATTAGACTTACATATATATTGTGAAGGTGCTGTTAATATAACAAATGTAAGGAGAACAAAACTGCATAAAACTGGTGACATGTATGTAATGATTAATTTTTTTATAAAGTAGAGACACAGTCAGTGGTTATAAGGAGGATTTTTTGGCTATTCAACCAGCCCTGACAGCAAACGTATCTCTCTTAAAATTTTCAATGTAATGGCCTTTTGCAGCAGGAAAATGAAAGTGGTATTTTTCTCTATGCAGTTTAATTTTCAGCAGTTTCATAATAATGGTGAAAGTTTTCCCTCAACAATGATCCTGAGCATCACTGTAGCCCAGTTGTGAGTACAGGTTTGATTGGTGGAGATTGTGTAATATCATTTGTATGTTTCTACTTGAATAATTTTCAAATGTTCTCAGTTGTCCACCTTTGCAACGTGTTAAAGAGTTCCCCTTGTTCCTCAGCTGATGAGCAGCTTTTCCAGACAGTTCATTAACTCAGCAGCCTCACTCCAGCCCAGCAACTCTTCCCCAGCCATCAGAGTCCTTTCAGTGCACATTCACTGCTCTGTGTGGCACGAATTAACCCAAAGCCAAGGGTGTGATGGATGAGGCTCTCTCTGGACTCCACTTTTCTGGATGCTTTGTTCATCATTTTGGTGGAGTTAGAGATGTGAATTTATGTCAGAAGGTCATGTAATCTGATTTCTATAACTGTGCACGGAGATAGGTCTTTATCTAATTACTCCTGTGTAAGAGGAATGACTTTTTTTTTTATTATTATTAATAGTGTATTTTGGAAATCCACTCAGTCTGGGTTTAAAGATTTTAGGAAGTGAGAATGTACAAATTCACTCAATCGTTCTTTCCAGTGATTAATTGATGTTAATGTAACTTGTCATTGGGTTAGAAAAGGAAAAAAATATTCTGACATGACTATAATAGGAAAATTCTCAGCTTCAGAAATTATAGATATTTCATTGTGTTTCATTTTCCTTTCATTTATGAGTTACTGGAAATTTTCTGATAAACTGAATTGGAATTGGATGAGTTCTAGTAGCTCAAGTATTTAAAGAATGATAAATTCTGTTACCTCTTCTGTTTCTTACCTAAATAACACCAGAACAAGGAGGCTGTTGGGTGGGGTTTTTAATATACTATTTTTGTTTGGGTTTTATTTTCATTTTTGTTCCCTGTAACAGGAGTGATAGAAATAAGTGATATCTGTGGGTTTTTTTTTTTTTGCAATTTGTTACAATCTTGTAGATATATTTTCAATAGAAGGATGCACATAAACACCAACACAAGATGTATATTTAGGAAACAGCAGTTTCTGCACAGGAGAGTCCTCTGAGATTTCAAAATCTAACTGAGGTGTTTCAAGTAATGTTTAGGTTTTGAACTAAGTCAGAGTAAATTTCTCTGCCAGAGATGTGGAACTCCAGTGAACATCTGCGAGTGTTTAGTAAATAAAATTAAAAAAAGAAATCCTTATTGTGTCATTCGCAATTTGAAGGAAAAAAACCAGAATCAACCCACAGGGTCAGAAGAGTTTATTGCTCTAAACTTGATGACATCTTCCTTACAAACTGTTATTTTTTTTCATTTGAATGAAAAAATATCATGTATTCCCCCAATTCAAAACTTATGAGCCCAAGCAATTTTGTGGGTTTTCTTCATCTTTTTATCTCTTAATAATTTTCTTGCTGCTGCAGGGAAGATAGGATTATAATGGGCAAAACATTCTGGGGAAAGCATCTAAAATTTGAGATGGTGATACAAAACCCCTGAGGAAAAAATATTTCCATCACAAAGTGTTCCCTTTTCAAGGAATCTTTGAAGTCTGTCATAGGACTCTACATTCAAAAATCTTCCTGCTTTGTTTCTTTTTTAAATTAATCATTTGAACATTTTTTGGGGGCTTCAAATGTTTACTGGGTGCTTATTAAGACACTGAAGTGCTGAAGCAGACTCATGAGGCTACATATTTACTCTCATAGCCTTTTTATATTTTATTTTGACAAACCATCAATTGGAATTTTTAATTCAAACTATTCTCAAATGTTACAGCAATTTTTACACAGTATATTATCAAAGTATCAAGGCCTTTGATAAGGGTAATTAAACATGCCAAGTTTGTTTCCATAGCCCTAAGTCTGCAATTGCTTAGTCTTTCGTTCTGTTCCATGACTGACTTCAGCTCAGTCTATTTATTTACAGCAAAGCCAATGGTAAGGCTACATCCCCTTCTAAATGGTGGCATATTTATATCAGAATGTATGATAAACAGTTATTTTGGAATAGGTAATAAACCAGGGGATGTTAGACAGTGTAATCATGTATAAAAAAAGGGTCAATTTTATATTGATTTTTTGATGCGAGTTGTCCGGTTGGGACAAGAGTTTTATGTGTCCTTTATTTGGGATGATGGAAAAAGAAGAAATAAAAAAGGCATCTCTATTTGTTAGAAAATAATATTTGACTAAGTTACATGAAAAACTTAAATGTAGTATAAACTTTGTGCACTTTATTGTTTAAATGTAGTTTAAATGTTTGTGAGGGTTTACAAACTCCACTTGCTGCGAAGTAAGTGTTTGTTTTGAAAGGAATTATACTTTGAATTAGATCCCAAATGTTGTGCTTGTGGGATCGTTTTCCCTGTCCTTATGGTTGGCATTGAGTAAGGTGGTTTTTTTCTTTTTCCAGCCAGGGAATGATAAGAAAGTCTCCTAACAGTCTGTAATAGTCTTGGTTTCACAACAGAAGCTCTGTTTCTTGACACACACACTGGCTGATCCTTTTTATTTTCTTTCTCCCTGTCTGAGAGCGCTGAAATTTCCCACTGTTGTGCCCTTGATTTTGTCACTGGATTCATTCCTAGCAGGAATTTCAATTCACAGAGCATGGATTTGTGTAGAAGCTAACAAATTACAAGTATTTTAATAAAGGCAGTAGTGATAGCTCAGGAAGAAGGTTTATACTTAATGTCTGTGCCAGGGAGTACATTAACTCTGGGAAAAAATAAAAGCATGTGAAATGGCATACTACTGACATGAGCTGATTATGATAATGCCTTAGTACAAATTTTGGAAAATCAGATACTATAAAAATATACCATTAACTTTATGTTAATAAAATATTTTGCTCGATGCCTTTTAAATTATTCATTTGAAGTAGTCTAAAAATATAAAAGAACTCTTATTATCATTCAATTTACATGATTACTTTAAGTTCACTTTTTTGGTTTAACATAAACAGAGTATAAAATCCGCGTCGAGATTTTAGATATTTAAAATGTATCATTTTTATGCAAAAAATTGGAGCCTGTTATGATGTTAAGGTTGTCATTAGGATAAATATAACTCCAATTTCTGATTTGAAACTGTTTTACACATAGAAATTACTGCGTTTGCTGATTTGACTCATTATTTATGCTTTGATTATTCATGTCCTCTATTGAAAAACAAAGTTTTACAGAATGAAAACTAAAAAAAACTCTATCAATTGGCTTAATATTATTATGAGCTTTTCTTGTAAGTAGAGCAGGAATCAAAGTAGACATGGAAGGAGACATTTGGGTTATTGAATACAGGAGTTATTATTTTTTAGGTAAGCTGAGCTTGTATGGTCAGTGGCATCAATCCAAGTATGGGTAAGGCACGATAGGACTCCCCAAAGCAATTAAAGTGGAGCAAGGATGTTTTCCTGAGATGGAAGTCCCCATCAGCCAGAGCAGGGAGGCTGAGTAACCTCTCTGCATTATTTGCTGGTGGCTGAAATTTGGAGAAGGTGTTACCTGATCCTCTGCTGTCTGTGCCTGTGTGAGATCACAGATTCATACAGCTTTCTGACCTTTATCATCACTGTCATTTCCTAGAATTGGTGACAACTTCTAGAGCCTCCGATGATTTTTCTTTTTTTGTTTTCCCTTCATCTATTTCTATTTGACTGTAAAGTCTATTTCCTTTGACTGCAAAGAGAATTTTAACAGCCCAGACTTGTCAGACTTTCGAGTCTGAGTCAGTTGTTTCCGTGAACACTCAGTCACTCAAATACCAAGGCCCCCCTCAGTGAGATCCCCTGCCCCGACTCAGCAAGCACTGGGGAAAGGGTGGTGGTTGCAAAACTCAACTCTCAGCACTTAGTTTTGTGGGCATGAAGGGAATTTTATTTGGGATTTCCTACAGAGAGCCGTGTGCACAGAGGATTGCGAGACTGGGGAGATAAACCTTGGCAACTGGAATGAGGCCACAAAATGGATAAGCCAGCTTTGCAGTCATTCACAGGGGATACGGCCTGAAATCAACCCAGCCCTGAATTGCCATCAGCCAGCATATGCAGGGGATTCTCACAGCTGCTGTGCTCAAGCCTTGTTTATTGTGGGAGGTCACAGAAAATAGATGGTTTCATTTCTTATTTCTAAGAGTCATCTCAGTTCTCTGTGCTACAGACTTAATCCCCACCAAAGCCACTCTGGCTGGGAAGCACTAGACAATGTTATTTCCCTCTGATTAGCACTTTTTCCCAAATGGTTGTTTAATCTCCATATCTGGGTTAATTTGAAATAGCAACTGAGAACACAGAGACTTCCAAGAAGGAAGGAAATGTATTGTGCTGCTTCGCTGAAAATTGAGCTTCAGAACGTAAAGGCAGTTGGACGAGGGGTTTGCTATTAAAAAGCACTTTCTGTGGCTGATACCATTCACTATGCTCACACAAATTTACAGGCAGAGAAAATGTACTAATTCCTAATGGGAGAGTCAGAAGTGAGCTTCTGTAATATGTGAGTCACTGAAACTGATAAAGCCTGTTGGGGATCTTTCTTTCTTTAAACTGGTAAGTCACCTTAAGATGCATCACAGCAGTTCATGTCAGATAAACAGGGATATGGTTTAGTAATGGGCTTGGCAGTGCTGTGTTAACGTTTGGACTTGATGATCTTAAAGGTCTTTTCCAACCTAAAGGATTCTGTTATTATTTCCCATTGTACAGTTTGGTTCCATCAACGATTTTTTTAGAAATTGCCATCATAAGAAAAATGAAAAACCTTCAGCAAAGGAATTTAAGACCTATTTCCACATTCTCTTTTCATCTTTCATCTTGTCTTAGGTAAAAGTAAAAAATGCTAAATTTGGCTCTTATGCACTTAGTGCACTCTCTTGTATAGTACATAACCTTACTAGCTGGAGAGAAAGCAGGATGTTATGCAACAAAGACTGTTTTTACTTTGTGCATTAGTTTCTAGCTCCAGGGTTTTTTTAAAGTTTAATTTAGTTTCTTTTTTAGCTCTATTTTCTTAGCTCCTTTATTCTCCTTTTCCTTTGGTCTGCTCTCACAAGGCTCTCGCCAAGGTGTGAAACGTTCTGCATTGTTTTGCAGCCGCATTTGCCTCCCTGGGAGGAATCGGAGTTTGTTTCGCTGGCAACTCTGAAATCACCACTGGGTCTGTCATGTGGTTAAGCTGCAGATGGTTTGCATGAGTTGCTTGTTTGAACTGCATGAAATGTCCCTCTGGACTCTGCTGTGATTCTGAGGAATATATGCACTATCAGTCACATGAAAACCAATTCATGTTTTACTTTTCTGTGACATTAATCCTCACTAGCCATAGGTTTAGTTGTACAGTTCAGCTGCTTGTCCAGGTGAGGGAAGGGAGATGCACCAGTGGGATGCAATACTAAGCTATAACGAACCTTTCACAGGCATCCAGCAGCCTGGTTTAACCTCAGGAGATACCACTGCCGATAGCCAGGGATGGATGGGAAAGAAAATCCTCACACACAAGTTGATCTCAAGTATCATATCAGAAAGCAAAATTGTTTCTCCCTCAATGGACTGCCAATACAAGAAGGTTTCAAATAAATACAATAAGCAGTTTTCTCCATTATAGTAATTTTTAAAAGATACGTTCTCTTTTTCAGAGGTGGATAAATAAAACAGATGCTGTGGCGGTCAAGCTACTTTTCTTCGGCAATGTAACATTTTCAAATGCAGCCATGCTTGATGGGAGAGCCACGGGCAATGCTGCAGCTTGTTGTTGATGGTTTGTCACTCATCGAGTTTCCCTGGCACAATTTATGTATATGCAAATACAACTTCTTGTCATGCCTCTAGATATTTTAAATGTCAAAAAACTCTGGTTACCCTGTACAAGAGCAGAGGCTTCCAATGCCTGCCTGGCACTGTGGCTCAGAAAGAGATTACAGAGCAGCTGAAACGGTAGTAATATTTCACATCAAAGATACTGAATACATTGGGGAGGAGAGGTTATTGTTTCTATGAATTTAGGGCTCGTGAAAGGTTTTCAGTTATCACATCAACTTCAGCTCTAGTTATTGTTAACCTAACACATCAGGACATTGTGGTTAGAGACAGCAGGGCAGTGGTTTCAGAGAGTTTGTTATTATTAAATACTGAAAGGAGTGGACACACTTTCAAGTATTCTCATTATGTGAGATATTAACCACTTCTGAATTTCTGGATAGAAAAGCCAGAAGGGGAAACCAGGAGTGCTGAATCCTTCTGAAAATCTCCCATTTACCCTTATCAAACTTTAGAAATCTGAAAATATAGAATTTTGTTACTCAGATTCATTATTGAGATGGCTCACAGGTTTTTAAATTTAATATATTATATGCTGTTTTGAAAATGCTGAATAATATTTTAGATTCCAGAGGCTGACCCTCTAATTGAATATTTGGATCCTATTAAAATTGATTGTTTAATTTGACATAAAATTTGTAGATGGTCTGAACTGGAGGACAGAAAGTCAGACTGGTCAACCTCTAGGTAAATAAGATGATAAAGGAACTACAAATATATCTGAGGTTAATAGGCTTTGATATGTCAACCTCAAATTGTAGATGGCATGTAGAAGTGTATTACTAACAAGCTGGTTTAATGAAGAAGCAACAGCTTTGGAGTGAAAACCTGGAAGCCAACCTTGTTGTAACAGCTGGCTTTCCCACTTTGGAAGAAGTTTACTTTTATCTTGTGGCACAACACTCAAATTGTAATGCTGAGAGTCACTTTGCTCCTCAGATTCTCATGCAAAACCTAACCTGATGCATCAGTTGTCTGGATCAGAAGGCAAGCTGTGCTCAGTTGTCAGACCTCTGTGATGTTGTGGGGAGAGAACGTGAAACCACAGGCTGTAGCAAATCACAAGATATGAATGTTGCATCTTCCCTGTTTGCTCTTCTAGAAAGAGGAAGTTGCAAACTAAGGAGAAAAAAGAGCCTCTGCATTTTCTTGTGAAGTGAAAGTTCCTGACTTGAGCTCTTTAGTTTGTGAGAGGGGCGTGGGGTGTGGAAGTCACTTTGAAGTGTTAAGCTTTGCCTTCCCGGGGAGTAGCTGTGTGTAAGGGCAGAGCTGTGATATTGCCTTGCCGAGTGTCGCGGCACCTGCTCCCGTGTGAGTGACCCTGGGATTGTAGCGCAGGCACTCAGCAGCAGTCTGACACCTCCAGTCTGAAACTGTTTGCCCATGGCAGCTTTATTTTATTTGTGTGGAAGTTGCTCAGCTCTGACATTTACAGTATGATTGTTGCTCTGCTCGGATACTTCTCTGATCTATCGATCTGTGCTTTCTTCCCTACTGCAAAGTATTCCATCCTCGTGTATGAATCCTTGAAATTAGTGAAAGGCATCACCATAATTTTTTAGTGTAAATTGAAGATTCTCAGAGTGAAAGGCCATGATTCCTGTAGGAAAAAAACGTGCCCCAGCCCCCAGTCCTGGCATCATTCATCCAAAAGCAGAAGCACCTCACGTACAAGCTTAAAGTGCTGGCTCATTTTCTGAATTTGTTTTCCTCTCTCATTAGCAGGGTTGGAAAAATAGTCAGATTTGAGAAAGAGGTGTCTTGCATAGTGCTGGAGAATGCAGCTTTTGATGCCATCCCACACTCTTTTGGGTGTGAAATCCCAGAGGCTGGGAAATTATCCCACAGTACCTGTGTTCAGCTGCTAGGAGCCTCCTGTGCTGTGCAACCACTAAGCTCAGCATAGGTAGGTTTGAACTAAGGGTTCTTCCTTCCTCTGCACCACTACAGATTCCTTTTCTTTCTTTCTCTTTTAAACTATGACTGAATTTCTTACGGTTTATTCTTTATCCACTCCTAGTGCACTTCAATATTTTAATTTATATAAGGCTACTAAAGTTACTGACTTTCACAATATTCAGGATTTTTAGCTGTACACAGTGAACAAAAGTCTCTGCCTGAATATATAACTGACTATATACTGCTAAACCAGCAGCACTCAGATGAGTGTAATAGCCAAAAATGACTTGTGCTGTTACAGTTCATAAAGTCTTGCTCATCTGATGAGGAAACTTTCACCATGAGTTTAATACAAGTGGAATCTGAGCTGTTTAACATTCCTGGTTCCTTAAGTGCACTTTAAAACAGCATCTGATTCTTCAGCTGTCCTATAACCTGTACCAGACTTTAATAGCTACACTCAGCTGTGTTCAGTTTCTGCTTAATATTTTCACTCAGTATATTTGAATGTGGCTTTTATACATAGCAAATAAACTGTTTATCATTTATGGTCCTTTTGACTTTTTTTTTTTTTTGGTCCAATTTGAAGCTCTTAAGTGTGTTGAGGAAGAAAACTTTCTTAATGTGAACAGAGTCACTTTATTACACGTGCTGTTGTCATCTAGTTGTGTGCAAGTCAATTTGAAAGAACAGTAGTTTAACTGATAATTGAACTTTTTTAAACAGCTGTACATATGCTGGGTGTATGTAGGGAAAAAATCAAAGTCCTCATCCCAGTTCTGGGAGAACTCAATGTGTAAATCTTCATCTGATTCAGATGGCCAAATTTTTCACATGCAAAGATTCATCAGAAACCTCATGAAATCTCTAAGTTCCTCTGAAAAAGGTCAAAATTAATTCCTCTCAGGAAAACTTGCTGATCCAAATCAGTGTCTCAGCTATTTATCCCTAATAAAGGGACACTAAAAACTCCATGTTATTAAAATATTATGACTTGGGGGAGGAAAGGGTGATTATCTTAATGAGGAAAAGCAGAAAAACTATCCCCTGCTTCCATATTTGTTTTTCAGACTCTCTTTTTTTAGACAAAGTATTCTGCTCAGTTAAAAAAAAATCATTTTTCTAAAAATTGTAGGAAAGAAAGAAAATGGTCAGAACCCCAACTATTATTATGTGGTAGCTAGAGAGAGGGATCACATTTCTGAGTCCCAGAGTTTTTATTAAACTGCTGATGTCTTTTCTATTTAGATGCATAAAAAATAAACAATACAAATTTAATATATATATGTAATCGATTATCTGATAAAAACTGTAGCCTTTATTCCAAATTTATTAGCATTATTCTCATTTATAATTATACTGATGTTCTCCATTGTGAGACAAACACAATAGGAATCCTCATATTATTAAAAAAAAAGATATCAAATCTGGAGAACAATTATTCACTGTAGTTGCCCGTAATCTTCTAGAATCTTTTTTCTTTTTGTGTAGATACCTTCTTATAAGTACATTAATAAAGAGCAAATCTAAACAAGATAAGAAGAAAGAATTGGAAGCCATCTCAATACATTTTCTTCTCCACAGCAGGAATTACAAAATAATTTTGTTTCTTTTTTTCCAGTTCTTTGCTGTTGCCCAGCCAACACCTGAGGGATCACAAACAAACCTGGGAGTAAGTAATTAAAATTCAAAGCTTCAGCATTCAGATACTTTTTATACTTTCTTTTGCTTCCAACTAGCAAAGAATTTTCTAGACAAGCTTTTAATTAACAGGTGAGTTTAATTGATATGTGAATTTTCTGTAAATAGGAAGGATATCAGTGAGAAGTAGGGGACGACTCTTTCATACTCACAGTTTAAGACCGTTAGTTTATTTTTCACACTGATGAATCTGTTTTCTTTAGTGAGTAAATAAAACAGCAACTGCAAGTACTGGGAAGGGCTGAGGCAGAGTTAACTAGGATGATGCTGAATTTCATGGCACTTCTTCACAGGAAACTCTCCCTCAGCTCTCCCTGACAGAGATTAGCCTGTGGTCTCCAATGAAAAACAGGTGATGGAAATTCACAGACACCATGAGCAGTCTGTTGTGCTTAAACAAACTCTATTGATTTCATTAGGTTGGGACTAATTTCACCTAAGTTGACCATCTGAAATACAGGTGTCCATTTGACTTGTATTCCAGCCAGGGGAGAGTCAGAAGTGTTGTTGAATCCTCCTTAAAATGAGAAGAGTCACCTTCTGTAGGTTACTAAAAGTCTGGTATCAAAATGCCCTAATTTAGAGCACTCCAATATATAGTTCCTTTCAGGTAAAACTAAGGATATGGTTAAATAGGACACAATATTGGATTTGTAAGGAAAGACCAAGCCGTTTTCTGCTGCAGAAAATATCAGGTATACATTTTAGGAAAAATGTCAAGCTGTCTTTCCAAAGTTATTATTGTCCCTTAGAAACTTCATCTCTCCTTCCTCACAGGCAGTGAAAAGGAACAGTCTTTCCTGAGGGCTTTCTGGTGGGATGGAAACAGGAGAGAACTTTTGTCTGTGTGTTAATCAGTAGAGGGACAGTCACATATGCAGCACTTGGCCTCTCCTGGGATCATAATATTCTGGCTGTAGGGTGGCCTTTAGGTTGGTTGCAGTCAGCGTGTTGTAACTTTGTTGGTTATGTTTGACAGTGTGTGTGGGGGGGGTTGTCCCCTTTAGGAATTTTTAGGGGAGGTTGTTTGGTGTTTTTTTAGCATGCAGTTGAATCTGTGGATTACTTGGAATAGGCAAAGTGGAGATTTTTGTTATTTTCCATGGCAGACCTCTGAAATTCAGGTTTAGGATGTTGCCTTTCTCTCTTGATGGTTTATTTTGTTTGGTATCAATTGCTTTTTTTTTCTCCTGTTCAACATACTAAAAAAAAAACTAAAAAAGGCAAAGTGGTAGGAAAGGGCTGTGCAATGTAATCTGCTGGTGCTACTTAACTCCATCTCTTGGCATATGAAAACCTGCCTGCTTCAAGCACAGCTCATTGAATTAGACCCTCATTTCCACAAATCCCATAGTCCAAATGTATCCTCCTGTCAAATGGGCTTGGCTTTATAAGCTGCAATCCATCACAGCCATGATAGAGGAGGGGAAATTCTAGCTCGAGAAGCATTTTGTTCTGCTATTCCTAGTGCCTACCAAACCAGCGTCCATATTTTCTGTGTATTTATTTCTTTAGAATTAAACATGAGCAGTGATGGCTACAACATAGCTATACATGTATAATTGGGGTTGTATTTGAGTACATAAACTTAAATTTTGAGGTTCAGGCAAGAACTTGAGGATTCAACCACCCATCTCATTAGCAAATGCTCGTCCCCATGCACTGACCAGCCAGGGAACGCATCTCTCTTTCCTTCTAAAACAGATGGAGCTTTCAGTGTGCTGTAAGGTCACCAAATTCAAGCTGTTACAAACCAAAAACCAATTCCAAAGTTTTTCAGCTCTCAGAGATGGCTTTGCCAAGCAACCCACTCTGCTGTAATGTGGAGGAACCGGTGTAGCAGGCACAGAGGTGGCAGAATGTCACCGGGCGTCCGGGAGGCTGATCTAAGTCGCTGCTTGGGACCAATCCAAGGATCGGAGAGCAAAGGCTTAAAGCCACCTTTAACTTCCCAGGAGTTGAATTTGGCATCATAACACATAACCAAAGAGCTGGCTCAAAGCTTTATGAAATTGTAGAATATGTGAGAGCAAGCTGTGAAGACTTAATCCAGATAATATCACAGTGGTATAACGACGGGCTGGGGTAGCAACTGGGAGATTTGGCAGGGGCTGTGTTGTAAGATGGCCAGCATTTCCTTCTCCAGGGTTATTACTTCTTTGTTAAAATAAAAGATAGGTTGTTAAAACAAATATTTTCCAAGTATTCCACCGTATACTGAACAGTGAGCACCGCTGTACACTGAGAAACAAATTAATGAATCAAACATTGCAGCACTATCCACAGGGGCTCGTTTAAAAGCAAATGCATGACAGAGCTGGAAACCAGCTTAAATGCAAATGAGCCAATGTGATGAAATCTGTAATGTTTGATTCATTAATTTGTCTCTCATCGTACAGCAGTGATCATTGTTTAGTGTGTGCTACTAATGAAAGACCTTTGTAGACAAGGATTTCCAAATTTCTAGATGAGCTTTAATTTAAAGTAAAGTTCTGTCACAAAACCTTTCATGACCATGAGATTCTTGCATCTGTACTAATTAGTTTCATAAGAAAGTAATATTTAACATATATCATTTTCTTGCTATGTAGGCTAGCAGATGGAAAGAAGGAGAGCCAGCATCATCTGATCCTCTAGTTTTCCAAAGGCCACCAGCAGCTAATATGTTATAGTTAAAAGGAGAAAAACACCAGAAAAAATAAAATCTTGGCTATGTGATGAAACAGAAAAGCCCCCCTCCCAGTCTGTAGAAAGAGTCACATTCCAGGTTTTAATCTACAGTAGAATCACGACTGAATGCCCAAAAGGGGGGTGGAGGAGGGTGGTCAGTGTTGTTGTTCCCCTTTCATAGAAGTTAAGCTGTGAAATGTCAGTTTGATGGATATTCTGGTAATGTATATTCAGTTCTGCATAGCAGTGACATCAGCCTCTATTTTTCTGCTCCTTAACTCTCAGCCTGGAGTTGTGACTCTGTTCTCAGTTGTTCATATAACTGTAAGATTGGGGAAGACAGGACAGAAAAGGATTGTCAAATTTAATAGCCATTGTAAAGCATATAATAAAATGTATCAATTTGGGCTCTAATGGCAAAAAAATTCTACTTCAGTCTTAGCATTTACAGCCTTAACTACAGAAATTTTTACAGGGTGGGATTGTTTTGTTTTTTCATTGTTGTTGTTGTTTGGTTTTAGTTTTAGGTGATTTTTTTTGTTTGGATTCATCAGTATGATGATGGCTTTGATTAGGAAGGATCTCCATATGACATTTTAGAGAGATGAGTGGCATTAACCTCACAGCATACCAGAAAAAAAGAAAAAGAGAAGTCTTTTGTAGCATGTCAGCAGCACATAATAAAAAATTGGCTTGGTTAGAAATCACATTTCTGAGATTCTTGTTCCAAATCCAAGCATGCAGCAGGCCAATCTGTCTATTTATTTCTATTCTGTATTTACAGTGGGGTGACATTTAGGCAAGTACAGTGCTAATTGCCTTGCAGGTACCTCTCAGTATTGACATCTACAATTAATCACAAAGCAGGCACACTCTTGATTCAAACATACCCATTTTTATCACATCACCATAGAGATGTGAAATATTTACCAGCTTCTGAGGCCATTTTTTTTTTCTGACAGGACAGTTGCTGCTCTCTTGGCTTTTTCTGAGATTGCAAACTAAGATGTCAAATATTGTCTGCTACAAAGCAGCCAGGTCTTGAGGGCAACTAGAGAAGGTTGTAATGTCATTAGTAATGACATATAAAGGGTTTTTCTGTGAAAATGACTGCCTAAAATATCTAGAAAATCTGGTCCTGCTGTAAACAGAATTTGGTTTTCATGGCTCACTATATGCTGAAGCAAAACAAGGCACACTTTTTCAGTGGCTACCAAAATTACTTGAAAATGAGGATTGAAATAGGTGTTTAGAAATGTATGAATTATGTTTAATATCTCCTCAGTGAAGAGGGTCTGGAATCTTCTGTCCTTAGACATGGAGTGAGCTGTCAGAATGAAATTTTGGAAAACCAATGAACGAAGGAAAAAAATCCCATGTGCAAATATATTAGAAAGTAAATTTCATGAATATTTCATTTGTGTTTTCATCCAGCATTGAACATGTGTTAGACTTCAATTTTTTTGCTTAAATCTCTTTTTCTATATATAGCTTTTTCTTTGCTAGCCACTTAGTTTTTAGCTTCCCCAGCAGCATTTAAACTCCATTTCTGCCTACCGTCCTATCTTAGTTTGTCTCAATGGTGCTATTTATTCTCTTGGGATTCAAAATTATTTTGAAATTTCTAGGAAGAATATAGCTAATTTTTTAGTCCATTAATAGCTAGTTCTGTTCTGCTAAAGCCAGTGGCAAAAATCCTCCTTGTGTCAGTGATTCACAACCAAGAGCCAAGAATGCTGCTTTACCTACCTGTTTTCCTTTAATCCTGTTGAAAATAACTTTTGAATTACTTATTTCTGGTTTTGGATTTAGCAATCCAGTATTTTGTGTATTAGCCTCATCTTCTACCCTAGAACCAGTAGGACATTTAACTACCTATTCTGTGTCTCTCTTTTTGAATGCATTACCTTCTATTCTCTGTGATTACAAATATGATATCGAGTGGATTTTCCACCCAGATCACAATGATTTGTCTGGCTTCTCTCTGAAAAGACAGTTGTGCCTTTTCTGGGTAGGCATGGGAGCAGTGTGATGAAGAGCTGGGCAGGGGAGCTGTTGTGCCTTCCAGCCCAGAGGTGAAGTGCAGGTGTGCTGCTGGAGATACATCTGGGGGAACGCAGCACGAGGGTGGGAAAGGCAGGCCCAGCAGCTGGCTGGACACAGCCAATGGTCTTGGAACATTCATTTTCTTTAGTCACTCAACCGTTTGCACAGTTTTGGCACCAAAGGGTTAATACAGGAACAGCAGGGACAGAGACTAAGTTAATTTTGTGCATAGAGGGATTTTTTTTTTGGTCTCTCTTCTTTTGTGTTTTTTGTATTACTCATTTCTGTCTATTGTAGCAGAGTCTTTGAAGTCCTACCTAGCATGCTGGTTTTTTCTTCAAAAACAGTTTTGGCTTATTTTGAGATTCACAGCTTCGTTGTGGCTCTTATGTTGATGAAGCATTTTCTCATGGTCATGTTTATTTCCATTTGTGGATCTGTTGCTTCTCTCCTGAATGTTGTTCCATTTCTTAGCAGCCTCTTTTCACCATCTCCTTTAGCATGTCCAATCCTTTACATCAGTCTTTTGGAGGGTTTAATTCCTCAATTCTTCAGCTGATGGTATCAGACCTGTTTATGTTACTCGGCACAGCCAAAGAATTATAACTTGTATGCGCCGTTCCGCTTCATGCACATGTTTATTAGTAAGCCAGTAATGTTGTAAGAAGTTGCACCAGTCATTGCCTGATGCAGTGTGCAAAAATTACAGTAGAGTAATTCAAAAATGTGTTATCTCAAAAGAACTCTCTCTTCAAGCTACAGCAGGTGGTTTCAGCTAGTTAAAGAAAACTTTTTAAACTCCCCTTTTTTAGGGTACTTTGAGGTATTGTAAAAGTTTTACAAAATCAAAAGGTGTTATTGCAAAACAACTGAACGAACTACTTCACCAGACAATAGAGGTTTTATTTCAGCATTTTCCAAAGTGTTTCTTTCGAACAACAAAATGTTGCACTTTACTCACTAAACCATTCTGGTTTAATGTTATGTAAAGTAGCTTTCAGAAGGGACAGTCACTGCTTGTAGTCCACAGTCCAAAGATATTTTTAGTTTTTTCCATTAAGTGTTTAGGAAATGACTTTGTAGTTTATGTCTAGGCAAGAGAAAACAAAGAAACTCAAAACTAATACAAAAGTTGCCATTGTGTAAAAGTATTTCCAGGGTAACTGACCTGTATGTTTATGGAAACCATTGGGATGGTTTGAAGGCTCCAGCAAGGTGTGAACAGTTCCCTGGTTACTACACCACACCACAGACTGCTCTGTCTGAGGAGTGCAGAGATCTCTGAGCTCAGGAGCTGGGAGCATTCCTGGAAGGATTCCGGGCAGGGCTGCAGCTGCCTGAGTACAGCACTGTCTGGGTGCCACTGTGCCCTGGCTGATGTAAAAGAGATTCTCTAGGCTAATGCTGTTCCACAGAGTCCCACAAGGCAGAAAAGTTTATTAGTTTTATTCTTGTCCTCTTTTTTAAGGGTTCTGCTCTAAACAGACTGAAGTATATGACAGAAAGGTTGAATGAATAGTTTTCTTGGAGTATAAATAAAACTAGAACAAACTTTAACTTAAAAAGATTTTTTAATTGGAGCTGAGCTTGGAAAGATGATGAGTAACATCTACATTCTACTGAGAAATTCTGCTGTCATGGACACCTGCTCCATAACCATGGAGCCTTGACATAAAGAAAAAAATCTTTGCTCTAAGGGCAAAGCACTGGAGCAGGCTGCTCAGAGAGGTTGTGGAGTGTCCATCCTTGCGTTCTTTCAAGTCTGTGTCGATCTCAGAGTAGGGACAGACAACTTCCTGAGGTCTCATCCAGCCTCAGTTCTTGTCCGCTCCTCTGTTTGTAACCCCACATGGCATCATGCTAAAGACCCAAGAGGAATCTGCTGAAGCATGGTCCTGTGTCCATGGACTTCTCAGCAGGGCTGATTGGTTTGGAGGCAGGATCAGGCTGCCCCAGGCAGCCTGGTTCTGGTTCTGGCTACCTTGTTCTGGGCAACACAAGTCCTCTGCATCATACTCAGTTCTGTGTCCTGGACTTGCCTGCTGCTGTTCCGTGAGAGGGGTAATATAGTTTTGTGTTCATATCATAAAGAGGTTACTAGATTATTTTTTTTACTATACTTTACGGAAAGACTTCTGAGAAAACACAGAAGCCCAATCAATATTAAAATCTCCTGTCTGTCAGAGAAAGCACAGGAGCCAGGACTGGCCTCTGAACCAGCCATCTGAGAAGCTTAAAGTGTGTAAAAACCCCACAAAGCAAAGTCCATAAAACTAGATGAGCTGTAGCACCTTATCACAGCATCCTTAGTGCCTTCTAGATATTTCAGGAGAGTGCACAGGAGCTGCCTGTAACTGCTTCCACACCAAGTAAGTGCTCACAGCACACGTTATGATGAGTTATGTGTGGTGTGTAGTTCTTCTTACAGGCTGGTTCAACCCTTTGTGTAAGTTATGAGTGTTATTAGCAATAGAAATTGATCCCATGAAAGTAGAATAACATAAATAGATCAGTTCTGAAGACTCATTACCAGGATAAGTGAATACAATGTATTACGTTTTGTAATGGATTCTTTTATTTAATTTTTAAGTACCACATAGCTGATCAATCAAAAAGCACTAGTACTGTCCATTTTCCTCTTGTGCAAAATTTAATTTAATTCTTGTGAAGAATCTTTAAGAAATAATATCAGGAATTGCAGGAGAAGTTAGAAGACACTGTACATAAAAACCTCACAGACTTTCTGGTTAGTTAACTGGTCTTTCTTTGGATCTGAGTTTCCCCTCTTTGTGTTGTAAAACACATGACTAAACCAATTTGGTGTTTAATCCCCAGAATATGCTGTGAACCTTGCCTGCCTGTTTTTGTGTCAGTGCTTACTTGACTATGACTCCGGATGTGAAAAAAATGGAATAGTAATAAGTCTCTTGCTTATATTTGATATGTGATTTTTAGATGGTTTATGCTATTTCCATATATACGTTTGCTGAGAACTAGTCTTTAAAATGACTTTTTACTTATCTTCATGATTCTAGACTTTGAAGTAATACTTCAATGACAACTGAACTGAGACATTTTAACAGGGGCTGAGCAGACCTCTTGGTATTCTGTACCATGTTAAAGAACTCCTTCCCTCTTGAAAGTTTTATCATGTAGGAGGCTATTAAAGTTACGAGTTTAGGCTGAGGCATGAATAAATCCTGAGTCGTCCTGATGATGTCATTACAGTGGTCAATAAAATACATGGAAGCAAAGGCTTTCCATGTTACGAAGATCAGCCAACCAAATCAGGATACACGAGCAATTAACTCTTTAATTAAGATGAATGGGTGACATTAGCCCTCCTTAAACCCTGCTCGTCAGCATTTACAAATAGAAAAAGACGGATGTCTCCTTCCCAAGAAATCCAGCTTTTATTTTTCATTCTTTGACAGCATCTCATTCTTTCCACTTTGTAAACAAATTCGCCGACGAGCGCTGCCAACCACGGAGATTTAAACAGCCCAGTTCAATCAGTGCTGTTGCTCAGAGGTAATGTATATGGATTTAATTTATTTTCTCAGCAAGTTGCATTGAATCTATGTTTCTAATTAAGAAAAAATAAGGGGCTTTTGATGCCCAAATATATAAGATCATATGAATTCAATCAGCATGACATGTCAGAGGCCACATAATTAAGTACTATGAAACTTCTCGCCTTTGAAGTGGGTTATTAGTTCTGACAAAGGTGTGTGTGTAAATTGAAGGAATGAAGTCTCAGTTCTCTGTCCTTGCAAATCAGAATAATCTGTCTGGAAGCAGATAGATTATCTCTCCCTCCTTTTAATATGTATATTGCAGTATATTTTCAGAAACGTTCAAATTTCACAGTGATTGAGATGTTATTGCCCTTTTGTAATCTTAAAAAATTGGAGTTTTCCCATTAATACAGTCACTTTATTGCTACTTTCTGGTTTTAATAATATATGGTGGATATACAAATTCTGGAAAGGAGTAGTCTATTTTCCTACCACCTGTACTCAAATAGCATATCCCACATGTGCAGGACACAGGTTGGAATCAACATAACTGCTAAAAACAGGGGTTTAGTATTTGCACTAATAATTGCACTAATAATGTGTATAATGTTTCAGGTACAACTTTTATCTGTATTGATGTTACTGTTGGTAATTTTTAAGAAGCAGAATTTTGCAAGGCAATATTAGGATATAGCTTTTCTCTTCAGTAACAAGTTCCTTGTTGAGAGTCAGAAATGCTGAGCATGTATTTAAAGCCAGTCTCTCTGAAGAATAGAGAGAAAGGCTGTATCAACTTTCCTCTCATAGCTGAATTGTCAACTGGGGGAAAACCCAAGTTCACTGCATCTCTTGTTTCAGGTGCAGCAAAGAAACAGGGAAGTTTCTCTTTGAAAAAAAATTTTTGTATTGTGGCTGGTTTAACAGCAGTTAAGAATAATGATGGTTTCAGCTTTCATGTAAACTCTCTCTCTCATTAAAAGTAGTAGTTCAATTGTTTTCTTGAAATATCATCTCCCTGTCCTGACCCTAATGCCTCTATATCCTGCAGCTGGTGTCAGGTACATGGAATTATTCAGCTACTTTTCTTGTCCCTATTGTGCAAAGTTCTGTTAATCACAAGCCCCATCCACCAGATGATTCTTATGAGATGCTTTTCCAAGGCTATTTTAGTTTCTTTTTATTAAAAAAAATAGTTTAAGAATTGTGGAGACATCTATATAGGAATGAAGAGGGAAGTAGAAGGGTTAAAACTACATATATGATTTCACAACATGTGAAGGGTTAGGGTTAGGACCCTGTATTACGATGTGGAGAAGTTGGTGGAGGTGAGTGTCCTGGTGGCTTTATCCCAGAGATGTAGCAGAGGGACTTTCCATTCAGGAAGTCCTTAACGATCCAGACGCATCCAGGACTGGCTTTAACTTTGCTCAGCTACATCCAGAGAAGGAGAATTGAATTTTTGCCCCAATTTAAACAGCAGAAACAGAATAGCATGGCAGAATAAGAGTATTCATTAATCCCTTTTCTGGGTTCAAAAACTATGGAGACTTTTATGAAATCATGTGACTTTTTGATCTCTTGACGTGGTTACATGTAGTGAGGTTGGGTGGGATGTGGGGGAAGGACAAGGTTAGGGGGAGAAATGGTGTCATTTGCTACGTGTGAACAGAAGTTCCCATTTCTTTTGGGGTTATGGTTTCCCTCCTCTGCATAGGCAAGTTCTGGCTCCAGTGTTTTTCCTGCTGTGTGGCTGCTGCTATGCAAGACTGGAATGTGAGGACATAATCCCTGCAAGCTATTTTTGTCCTGCTGTACTCATGGCAGAAGGCCTGGGAGTACCTATGATATATATATGACACCATTGCTTGCAGTACCCACAGCCTGAGGCGTGTTACCCAGCAGTGCAGTCTGCAGCAGGACATTCATATACACAATTAAAACATCCTCACTTAGCAGCTTGTAGCTCTGTTCTCTGAAAAAAAAGAAGGTCCAAAAGCTTCCCTGTCTGGGAATACTGTTACAGAGAATGTGGTTGAAACGGTGAGATCAGCTGAGGAGGTGGATGATGACAGGGAAATAGCCATCTGTGTTTCAAGCAGATTTTTTGGATTCCTGACAGAAATTGGAATAATATGGCTGTTTGATCTGCCCCACAATTGTCTTACCCACAAGTCCAGTCAAGTGAGATATTCTTTCAAAAGCTTCACATGATACAAACCTACATGTACAGAGAAAGATGCAAGGATGTAATTAGAAAAAGGGCACAAGCCCAAACTACACAGATTTCTTAAGTGAACTCTTGCAGTTATTAAAATGTTTTGGCTTCGTAACAGAACACAAATCTGCAGTTTTGCCAAAGCCTGGATGTGAGGCCTCAGTGGAGGGGACAGTGAGCACTGGAGCAGGCTGCTCAGAGTTGGGCAGGGGGGTGCTGCTGCCTGGGCACAGCTGACGTGGGCAGAGACGTTTGTCTGTCTGGAGTTGGGGGGATATGGTGGGGGCAGGCATCATCCACATTCCTCTGTGTTTTCTTTTGTTGTGCCACTGGAATACAGACTGATGGATTTTCTAGCAAAATTTTAGAATGAGGGACGAAAACAATGTTTTATGAGCATTAGTAGCTTTACAGTGTATTGGTATAATTGGCTTTTCATACTTCTAATGCTTATTTATAGTTATACTTTTCACCAGGTTCCCATGTTTTGATTATAATTTTCATCACTTTGGGTTTAGAAGGCTCAAGAGGATTGCACTGGGGTGTGAGGGTGCTTTTAACCTCCAAGGCAGCTTTCCATGATGGCTCTTAACCTTCAGATTGCTCGTGGGTTGGGCAGGGCTATCCACGTAGGTTCAGCACCACTGAGTTGATAAGCTGACCACTGCCATGGAGCTGCAGTTATCTGTGCTCATATATTAGTTTTATCACTGATAGCTCAGATATAAATACAGTGAAGGCAGAGCAGCACAGGCTGGTGCAGAGCAACAACAACTCCCAGCAAGGAGCCCAGCTGTGTTGGCATCAGTTGGGGGACTCCCGCCAGGTCCAGGGGGCTCCGGGTGCTCCAGTGCTGCTGCTACCCACTTGTGCCATGAACATGGACAAAGGACTGATAGGGCAAAATAAACCTCTGTAGTTGTAACTTTGCTTCGAATATTAAGTGCCAGTCACTGTGTCTAAGAAGGACAATACCTCCAAGATGAGTTTGAAACATTTGGCCTCTATATCCACGCACTTGTGTACCCAGAGTGATCAGGTCAGTCACTTTTAGGGGCCAGGCTTGCAATTAGGTTCTAAATAACAATTTAACTCTTTGCTATCTCAATTTGAAGTCATTCTGCTCCTTGAAGTCTTAATAGGAAAACCATTGGAAATTTCATATGGAAACCTTCTTTAAGAGAATATCACTGCTGACAATTAAAGATGGGCATGGGACTGTCAAAGCCCAAGCAACTCAGATAGTAAACCTGTTCAGAAATGAATGTAATTTATGCATCTATATCCTAATAATTTTTGGCAATTCCATTACATTTTAAAGCAGGAGTATATTTATATATACCTAAGCATATGTTTCCATATAGAGATGTAGATACAAAAATATTTTCAAATTCATATATATATATGTAGTTATAGGGAAAAGAAACTGAACTGTTCAAATTTTGCATCCAGTTGGTTGGGAAATCAGTGCTTATAAAAAGGCAGCACTCACCACCTACATATTTGTAAAAAGGTAAAGTAGTGCAGTTTAAAAACGTAAGAGGACATTAGGATGGAAGATATGAAATAAATAAAAAGTTCATATAATGGAAATGGAGAATAAGCAGAAAGAAACTTGATTACTTCATTTTACAACTGACAGTTCAGTGAAGTTTCTGTTTTAATACTATGTGCAAGCCAAACTGCCAGGTTTTATTTATCATCTGAGATAACTCTAGCTCTGGTCCAGGGTACTGGAAAACCTCTCTTGTAGAGTTTTACCTCTTTAACCTCAAATGAAAACTGGCATTCCATCTGGAGAGTGTCCAATGTGTCACATTTTGGTAGTCATCAACCAGCTCGCCTTATAAGTCAAGAGCACTGATTAAATAATCAAGATTTTTGAAATGCCTTGAGGGAGCTGTACGTTTTTTGCATCAGTGATTAGTATTCAGTGGCAATACTGAAATCTATTTGAGCTGCAGATATAAAACTCCATTTTGCATACTAGGCATAATCAGAGAGATTATATTCAGAAAGTGTGCTTCCCTTAAGACAGCAGAAGGTTATGACTTTTGCCATGGCTCCATTGTTAGTTTAAGTGAGCTTTGTCCTTGCTGTTGTACAGCCCTCCATTCACCAGAATAAAATCTTTTCTGCAGCTGTATACTGGGAAAAATGAAAACTCTAGGTAATAACTTTCATAGGGCAGCTGGTTAAAGAAAACTGTAGCCCCTGAATGGAAAGCAATTTTAATTAAAGATCTTTTTAGTTATTAAAACTTAGTTTATATTGTGTCATTTCTTTTGTTGTTGCAAGTAAGCATTTTGTCATTTAAATCATTCCCCCAAATCACATATTACTTGTAGCAAGGGGGACTGCAGTTTACAAAAGAGACAATAGTTATTGGCTGCAAGAGAGACCGGCTAAGAAATAAGTTATTGTTCATATCAAAAAATAGAATCTAAGCCTTAAACTCAGTAATGAACTTATAAGAATTATAGCAATATAAATCAAAAAATTGCTTTCCTGAAAACCCATGTGCAAAACTTTGCAGGTTGTGTCAGTTGGTTTTACCTCTCTCCTCCTTTCTAATGGGTGGGTTCTGCACTTCCGGATCCCCCCGAGGACCTGAGGGATGAGAGCAAAGTGCATCAAAGGTAGCAGTGAGTGGATGCTCAGGTGTGTTCTCCACAGCCCTGAGCCAGCTGTGGAGTTTTCCTGGGAAACACTTAGCACTGTGACACCCTCCCTCCTTCCAGACTCATCTTCCCAGCTCCCAGCCAAGTGAAAGTGTATCTTGTTACCCTTATGAGGGCTGGAGAGAATGCCTTGGAGAGTGCTGTATTTCCCCAGGCTTGTTAGGATAGCATGCTCTGGTATTAAGCAATTATAATTAAATTGCCCTTACCTCAAAAATTTAAAAAGTAAAAAATAATCCTTGCAACTGTCAAAAGCATGTTTGTGCCTTGATGTGCAGCGTTGCCATACATCAATCCATATATTCCACGTAAGCTTGCAGTGTAATGTGTAATCACACTTAATACAGTCTGCATAAGTGGGCTTAATGCATGCTCATCACTGGCCTGGAGGTGATTAGAGATGATGATGTATAATCATTTGGAAAGGGGAAAGGAATGATGATCTGGGGCTGATCTGTCTCACTTCCCAGCCCTGTCCTTGATGGATACTCTGACAGCCCTTGGTATTCATTTGTAGCCCACTGGAAGGCAATGGCAGCAGTAACAATGCTCACCCTGCCTACCAACAAACCTCCAGACCTGGAAAAACTGGGTTTTTTGGTCTCACTGCTTCAGTTAGCCTTAGAAAGATGATAACTTCTTCTGAAAACTTTGCTTGTACCCTTAATTTATCATGACTACACCACCACCATTGCTTCAAAGAGAAGTTTCTCCCAGGAAATAGAGTGCAGGAGTTCATGGTCTTTTGCTCATATTATTCTCACACTCCACATGAAGTTCTGCTATGATGCAGAAGGGAATTCAAGCCTTCTTCCACAGGTGAGAAAGGGCACAAGAAGTAGCATGGACTCTGGCACAGGAAGCCCTTCCTTTCAGCTTTCTTATCTCTGCACCGGGTTTGTCTCTTATGTTAAATGGTCACTGGGTCAAAATGCATTATGTGAGGAGAGGGCTCTGTATTGTAAAGGAAATGGTGAACCTGGCATAGCACCATTCCCATGCATCCCTCTGGATTTCCTTAGAGCACAAACAGGCAGGGTGGGAAAAGGCTTTGCCCAGGGCTGACCCCTCAACTTCATGCAGGGGCTGGCTGGGGGGTGCTGACTTGGGCCAAAGGCACACTGAGGGTCATGTTAAACATGCTCAGGCCCCTGTGCCTGGCCCAAGTGTAACCTCTCCCCTCCTGTCCAGTGAAATCCTTACAAATCAGGCATGTAATTACTTCCCTGAATGAAGCCTTCAGGCAGAAAGCACCGTGGCACACACTGCTCTAGATGAGAGGCTTGAAGCATGTGAAATGTTTGCAGATTCCTGGATGAAAGGAAATGCATAACTGAATGGTGGTGTAGCTGCATTGTCTTGATAGATATAAACACATCAAAACCTTGTTACAGACACACACAAAATACTGGCTAAAGCCAGAAAAAGGCTTGAGAGAAAAGTTTGGCTCTCCCATGCCAGAGGTGGCATTGCCTAATCATTTTAGTTGTGGTCAAAATCATACAGTCATTAACATCCAGTTTGTAGAATACTCAAGCAGAACTTGACATTAGGTGAAAAAAGAAAGGATTAGGAAGTAAATGTAGATATTGTATAATTTTAAAGCAATTTTATTTTTTCCTAGGTCAAATTCATAGCTAATTCTGCTGGCATTTAATGGGATAGAGTATGTGGAATATGATCTCTCCATGTTCCAGCTGAATGCTTCTTCATTTCATACAGTAAATTGGAGATTAAAGTTGTTTGACCATAGTGTACTTGTTTGGGTATTTGATGAATATACATTCTTCAATTGCTTTTAGTCAGCTATCTGTTATTGATGCAGACTTTGCTCATCTTATTTTTACCCCCCCCCCATTTCTTCCTGATATTCAAAAATAAAGCAGCTGTATACTGGGAAGTTCAGCTGCTTACTTTTTAAGTTCATTATTATTCAGTGCTGGTAACTTCTAAACTACTGCAGTTACCAATTTACTGTTAATCAGTGCAGTATCTTCTAGTATGGCTAAATCCTCCTTATCTTTATTTTCATTAAATTAACACCAGAATATAGTTTTTCATTGACCCTTGTTTCATACTCCAGGTCCCTTTCCTTTTCTTTATTTAATCCTGATTCATACTGCTGGCATCAAGCAAAAGGTTTGGACCAAGAGCTTTATTAAAGATTTAATAAAACAATTTTTTGTTTTGTTTTGTTTTGCCCTAAACTGTGATATTTTCATTCTTTAGCTTTAATTGCTTGAATTACATCTTGGTACATATAAGAGGTACAATACATGGGCAGAGAGGATTCCTAAAAGAAGGAGGAGAGAAAGAAAGTTCTGTGTTTGATAGACAAAAGTCAACTTTAGAGATTTAAGGGCTCATTGACAGGGTACAATACATATTTAGCTGATCTTCTCAGGAAAATTCCCTGCTGAGGTTTGTGAGTGTTTTGGTGGGAGTGAGCAGGGAGTACTGAACAGAGCCCATTGACGTGGGTATTTTAGCTCAGCTTAATACAGAATGTTAAATTACTCTGCTGAATAATTAGGCATTTGTCAAGGAAAATAGATACTTATTAATGGATGATTTGCCATGTTTCATCCTCTCCACATACTATTCTAGTATTTAGACTGTAAAAAGTTCTCTGTATTCATCTACTGGGTTATGCACCTGAAATCCCATTCTCTTCCTGTTTGTATGTAGAAACTTCTGACCCTACTTTTCTTTTCTTTTTTCTTTACCTAGAAGTTCTCATAATTAACATACATTATGCTTTAGTTTATGTATTAGTGTGAATAAATGTTATCCTTGTAGTACTGGGAGTGCTGTGTCCCGTTCTGGGCTCCCCAGTACAAAAGAGATCTGGAGGTACTGGAGAGAATCCAACTAAGGGCCACTAAGGTGATGGAGGGACTGCAGAATCTCATGGAGGAGAAAAGGCTGGGAGAGCTGGGAATTTTCATTCTACTCAGCCTAGAGAAGAGGTTGTGGGGTGTCCATTCCTGGAGATACTCAGAAGCTGTGTGAGCATATTCCTGTGGGCAGCCAACTCTAAGGTGGCCTTTACTTGAGCAGGGGGTTTGGATGAGTTAAGTTCCAGAGGGTCCTGCCACCCTCAGCCATTCTGTGACTGTGTATGATGATGGTCCAACTGACCAGACATCAACAAATGTAACAAAAAAAAAACAGTGCCACCTTTCCATTGACAGGCATGGCTATATTGAGGGCCTGCAATTCTCAGGAAAATATGGCCACACTGCAGCAGTTAATTTAATATAATACCAGTTGCTAAAATAGCATTTCTGAAATGAACATAAGAGATGTGATGTATGGTAACTAAGAGCATGGGAAAGTCTTCCACAGTGATATCATAAATATTACTTGTTACTAGAAAATTACTTTTTTTTCTGATCCTAGTGACGGCAGAAGCAGGAGGAAGTAATAAACAGGATTTGAAAGAGTTGAAAAGGAAAAAAAAAAACAAAAATAAGTGGTCTGAGGTTTTCAAATTTTCTGTCTATTGGTGGTTACATGTAAAGAATTATCTAAGAAAAAATATATTCAGCAAGTGCCATAAGTAATTGAATTATACAAGGATTAAGTGCTCAGTTTTATCAAGGGTTGAACTCCATGCTCACTGAATGCAACAGCTGGACTCTCATGGGCTTTAGCTCAAACCTCAAATAAAACAGTTTGATTAGTGCTGTTTGACCAGTATAACAGCAAGTCTGTGTGAACTTAGTCTCATGCTGTGTTTTCAGCCTTCAGTCTAATAAAATCAGTGTATGGCAGTCTTAATTAGTGAAAGAGCCCTTTTTCACTTATTTTAAATATTGCTGGGTGTTTGGATCTCCTTTTCTGACTCAGCAATATTAATCTTTACCACCTTGCAAACCAGCGCTCTCAGCGATAACCTGACGAGGTGAGTTGTAAATCGGATGCAGTGGGACGTTTCTTGTCACAGATGCAGCTGCTCAGGGCATGTACAATTCCCAGCCATCCAATCCCTGGCAGAACCAGGAGAAAATTCTGTAGGTGGTACCCAGGCAGTAGCACTGAGTACCACACACACACCTTCAGCTGACACCGGTAAGAGGGGGAAAAGCCCCAACATCTGACAAAGTTTCTAGAAAGATTGTAGTGACACAAGGCTAAACTTTCTCTCTGTGCTCCATAAAGTGATCTAACATGTTTTTGTCTCCAAGAATCATTCCAGCAATAAAACACCATCCCATTTGGTGCACTAGTGCTCACTTAGCTTCGTTGTTTCTCCACACAGAGAGGAGGGATATCTCACCTCCCTCTCAGAACAACTGCACTCCAGCTGGCAAACACTGCTCGAGCTGAACAATTCTGACAAGTATTTATAATAAGCTATTGCAGCTGCTCCAGCTCATTCTTTGCTTTTGTATATCAGATTTTGCATTTAGTATTTTCTTTCATGATTTCATCTGCTATACCAGCTAGATTACTCACAGATTCACTCCAAATAGTAACAACAAATTATACTACCATTAACAGAATTGTATTATGTTTCTACTCATAATGAAATATTTTTCCACAATTTGGGCTGCATAAAGTGGAATAAACAGATATTCTGCTATTCCTTGGTGCCCTTGTTTCTTCTCTATAGGAGGCAGTGAGTCTTTCATTTCAGCTTGCTGTCCCCAAAGTTCCTGCTATTTGGAGGCTAAGCTGTGGATGACAAACTGCAAAGCTGACAGGAAAACATGCAGGGTTGATATATAAAACAAGCCACACAGCTCGTGCTTTGCCTGTCATCACTGCTTTCAGTAAAATAAATAATACTCCCTCAGTCTGTGTAAGGCTCCTTCAGAGTTCCTTCAGCTTACGTGGGGAATATTACAAATTTCTTCTGTGTAAATTTGGAACGTAAGAGCTCAGTTTCCTAAAACAAATTCAGAAAAAAAAAAATTTCAAATCAAATTCATAAAAGAAAAAAAAGCCTGTATAACTTGTTCCCAAACTGAACAAAGCTAACAGAAATTGATGGTCCCTTTCAAGAACTGTGAAAAATGCTGTGGATATTTCCCTGGTTTAACAACCAAACAAAAACACCACTTGCTCTGCAAATTTTGCTGCAAGCACCAACAGCTTTACACCAAGATGACCCAAAGGAATTTTCCATCAAAGCAGAAGTGTGCATCACACGAGCAGGTGAAAATGTGATGGAGAAAGGTGTGATGTCTCTGCGTTTGCTATAAGCTTAACCCATCTCAGCCTTCATCTAATGTGCAGTATTTTGTTTTATTTCCAAATTCCTGTGGATGTAGTAGTTGAACACTATTCTTGTGAGAAAGTGATTATTTGGCATTCATGTACCTAATGAGATCTTAATATATCCTTTAAAAAAAATCAGAATTCATCTCATCCTTTAACATGCTGCAAATTTTACATATAATAGAAAGAGATATTTAAAACATCTTTATTTCATTATCTCATTTATTATATTGTAGGTTGGCAACTAATTAGTATAGATATTTGAAGTTACAGATCGGGGAAACTAAATTAGTGAGCTATAATATAATTAATCAGAGAAAACTTTTGTTCAGCAGCTAATCTATTAGCTACTTCTCTTCTTGTTGATACTCATAGCTTTGATTAAGATTTTCGGTGCTTTATTTAACATCATAGCTTATTAATACAAAATTCAGTGAAGTATCTCCTGACTCTGGAATAACATTCCCAGAAAGAATTACAATGAAAATCCTCCTGGCTCTATACTTCAACAAGAAACAGCAGAGAGAAACCATACCCTGGAGAAGGAGGCCTCAGGGTACCAGACATGCCTTTCAGTTTTTCCCTTCCCTTCTCCCATGCTTTCAGCTGTTCCAGCCACTAAGTATTCCAGCCACAGGTGAAAGTGGTGGGAGAAAGCAGTAATCCAAACCAGGACTAAGATTCTTGCTTCAGAAACCTAAAGCAGAGACAGTACGAGGGCAGAACTCAGTGGTGTTTTGTGAGCACCCCTGAACTGCTCACAGGTACACGAGAGTGGGATAGGGTCTGCATTCTGCAATTAATAGAAGTTGGATACTTCCTCTTCTACTTTACTTCCTCTGCTATTCCTGTCCTTTCATTTACCTACAAAGATTACCTCTGAGAAGCAGAAATGTCCGGTAAGATTCCAGTATTATTATTCCCCTAATAAAGTTCCTGGGCATCATCCTGGCCATTTGTGGTGGAATGTCTGCATCAGTGGAACACGGGAAGGGCCATGCATGTCATTTATCTGGACTTCTGTAAAGCCTTTGACACGGTCCCCCACAACATCCTGCTCCCTGAATTGGAGAGAGATGGATTCAATGAGTGGACTGGTAGATTGGTTGGATTGTTCACATCCAGAGGGTAGCGGTCAACAGCTCAGAGTCCCAGTGGATATCAGTGGTAAGTGGTGTCCCTCAGGGGTGTGTTCTGGGACCAGTGCAATTTAATGTCTACATTAATGACACAGAAAATGGGACTGAGTGCACTCTCAGCAAATTTGCAGGTGACACCAAGCTGAGGGGTATGGTTGCCTCACCTGAAGGATGGGATGTCATCCGGGGGGCCTGGACAAGCTGGAGCAGTGGCCCAGGGGAATCTCATGGGGTTTAATAGGACCAAGGGCTGGTGCTGCACCTGGGTCAGGGCAACCCCCAGGATCAACCCATGCTGGGGATGAACAGTTCGAGAGCTGCCCTGGGGAGAAGGACTTGGGGGTGCTGCTGGGTGAGAGGCTGGACATGCCCCAGAAAGCCAAACATGTGCTGGGCTGCACCAAAAGCAGTGGGGGCAGCAGGGGAGAGGGGGATCCTGCCCTGCTCAGGTGAGACCCCACCTGCAGAGCTGCCTCCAGCTCCAGGGGCCAGCACAGGAAGGACATGGAGCTGTTGGAGCGAGTTCAGGTGAGGCACCAAGATGATCAGAGGGATGGAGCAGCTCTGTTGGGAGGGAAGGCTGGGAGAGTTGGGATTGTTCAGTCTGGGGTGACCTAATTGTGGCCTTGGGCCTGGAGCGACAGGACAAGTGGGAATGGCTTCAAACTGACCTGGAGTAGGTTTAAATTAGATATTAGGAAATAATTCTTCCATGTGAGGGTGGTGAGGCGCTGGCACAAGTTGCCCAGAGAAGTTGTGGATGCCAACCCTAAATAATCATTTTTAAAATAGTGCCTTTTGTTGGGGTAACATATTGGTAAACTTCTAACATTCCTATTTTTTTATTTCACTGAGTCTTTTGTGTGAGTCTTTCGGTGTAATTTGACACCAATGTAACCTATATTCATACTCTAACTGTGTATTTATGTTTGATAGTTATTTGCAATTCATGCCTCAGTGGTCATTTATAGAGTTTTACTTATCCTGTCAGCCAGCTCTGACATTATCACATGACTCCAATTTGTTATTTACTTTAACTAATAAATAGCAAATAGGCAAAGACTAAGCAAAACAAATAATAACAAACCATAAACTGATACAGTAGCAGTAAAATATGTATAGCAAACATCTTCTTTTAACCCAGACCCACTCACTGGATGTTTGTAAATAGGAGGAAAGAAAAGTTATTGGATAGATTGTCTGCTAAAGTAATATTTCCAGCCCAAATAATGAGATTGATATCACTGAACATGGAAATTTGTTATAGGAGATATGTATTTAGAAAGTAAAAACAGTTTTCCTCATTTTATTTTAGTAAGGGGATGGTATATTTTCTGGTATGTATTTCAAGGGTTTTTTTCCCCCAAATATCATTATACTGAATTTAATTATAGAAAAAAGTAGGAAATGTCACAGGAATAACAATTGTGTACTGGTGAACAGCTTCGGGTATCTTTCAGGATTTTATTTTGAAAATTTGATAATGAGGAAAAGCTGTTAAAACTCAACACCCAAAATATTTGTGAGAGCAGAAGGATATACGTAATATAAATGCAAGATTTTCCCTTCTGCATATTCAGATGGATTTTTAATTGCATTTTGTTATTATCCAAGACTGAGGTTTGATATTCCAAGTTTGTATGACACAGATTTCTTTAGACACCGGTTTTATATATGTACATATAACATAAAGTGCACGTGTGTGTAACAGTAGGCTCTGCTAAGTTGTAATACTTTATAGTTAGTGCTCCAGGATATTTAGATGGTAATTTACTAATTTTCTTATTTTCTTAATGTTGCTTGAAAGCAAAAAGCCAACTTTATCATTTTCTGAAGTAGGAAATAAACTCCTATTTACAGAGTCAGGAGTCAGAATCAGAAATGTGTGAGCTCTGAATTGTGGTCATATTGTGTGACACCGCTTGATTTCTTTGTAAAAATTTGTTTGACTTGCATGGAGATAATCTGTAAATCATTATGACTCAGCACATTAATGGACTTTTTCTTATCAAAATTCCCAGTGACATCACCAGTCCAGCCCTAGTGAGAGCTGTGGTGTGAATGTTAACATATAGCACAGTGCCACCCTATAGTGGTGCAAATCTCTAAAAAAACCCCACATTTTTTTAGATGTTACAAGTACAGCACCTGGGACTTTTCTGTTCCAGCTCTCTTTATTACTACGGAGAAGCTGCATCGGCAATACCAGTGGTGGGAAACAGGGAACAAAGAAATTCACTTTATGCGTTCCCGTTAGGAAATTAATATGCCTGTTCTCATCCTTGGGCCTTGATCTCACTGTGAAATTCAAAACATGCAAGTCATAATTCTACTTAAACACGTCTTTACTGACATAATTCATGGACAAATACCGTCAGTAATCATGCACAGGTATCATTACTGGGTATGGTCTCTTATAAATAAATCAATAGGAGTACAGGAATTACAGACTTCCAGCAGGAGCAGGGTTTCACAGAATCACCTGCTTGAGGGCCAAGGGGGATCATTAGATTGTGTAACCTGACCTTCTCTATAGCACATCATGTCATTTCATCCATTTACTCTGTACTGAGTCCAATAACTTATGTTTGACTAACGCAGCTCTTCTCTATTTGCCTTTATATTGAGTTTCTTGGCCAAAAATCCATTACCATTTTTGTCAGCTCTGCCATCACCTAAAGGAACTTTTGAGGATTTCTTCTACTCTATTAGAAACCTGTCATTGGGAACGTGGGGCTGTGTTCCTTTAAACTGCAGTGATTATCCTCGAGTCTGCAGTTGTGCATGATCAGTGGTGTTTGTGTTGGGCTTTGGGATCCTTCTGAGTGAAATATGCATCAATATATATTACTGCCTGCCCTAGTTTCTTATTTACAGGTTTTGTTACAAAGCATTAACCATCTTTTAAAGAAACTGGTCACATTAGTAAAAACCCAATGATTCTGCCATTTTCAAAAGAAACATTATACACTGAAAGCACATTCTGTCACCATGCAGACTCTTCCCCCCAATCTTGTTTTTTTATCTTATGTAATTCATAACAGCATCTGATATGTTCCTGCTAGCATTGAAGCACAGATGATTAGAGAAGGATTTTTAAACAGGAAAAGGGAGATTTGGGAAAAAATACATTTGGATTGTGTGGCTGTTGCTCCCAAGGTGGACATTGCCAGCATTCTTCAGCCTCCCAGATGTAAATTGGCTCATTGAAATCACAGTGTTGTGTTTAGAACAGCCATCTCCTCCAGGCTGTTAGAGATTTACATTCCCAGAATTTATTGTCCGTCTGTAGTCAACTGTTTTTTAATAGAAATTTAAAAGATGTGTCTTTGTATCACATATTCTTCTTCTTTTTTTTTTCCCCAGGGGAAATTCAAAGGTAAACAGAAATTATTTTGGATCACCAATATATGAAATTACTTTAAACTATTTCTGTGAATTTGACTTCCATAATATGCTCTTTAAGGTATTTTTTTTTATCTTCCCTGTAAGAAACCCACAAAATAATAAAGCAAAGAGCAGATACTCCTCTTGTAGATCTACTTGTAACTGAAGAGAGGAGGCTTTTATCCTGCTGGCTGTGTGAGACTCCCTGTAAAGGTAATGAAGACTCAAAATACAGCTGGATCTTTTAAATTAGGAGCCTTCTTCTGTTGCTCACAGTGTAGTTTGTGTTCCTGTAGATCCCTGAGCCCACTGGTGTGAGCACCTGTGTCCTGTGCTGTTTGTGGACTCAGTGTGAAATAAAGTCCATGAACTCGCACTTTTGCTGAATTCTTGTGCAATATTTTCAACAGCAATAAGGAAAATAAGGGCACCTTCATGCACAGACTGTGGAAAGCTTTATCTTCATAGATTAGCATGTAAGTTTTCAGTACCTTGTAAAATTAATTGGAGGGGAGCTCACAGTTCCTGAACAATTCTCATGCAGCCATCAGTTGTAAGATGTTGGTTTGTTACTTATTTAGAGGTGATCATGCCATTTGGGCAAACCTACTGCTTTCAGGTATTTTTAATAAATTCCCAGCACAAAGTGTCTGAAGTACAGAGATGTTTATAATGAGCAGCAAAAATGAGAGATGTTTTATTAGGCTGTGAAACGATCCCTTCCCGATTACTTTTAATTGGTGAAATAACAAATTGGTGGTTTATCTCTTTAAGCTTTTGACCTAATAACTGCACTGTTTTTCATGAAACATTCCCTTTGGATGTAGCTTAAGGCTTTCTCAGTGGTTTTGTTCACAAACTTATAAATTACTCTCTGGCATTAGTTGATAGAATCCTCGAATAGCTTGGATGGGAAGAGATTTTTAAAGGCCAACTCCCCTGCCATGAGCAGGGACATCTTCAACAGGGCAAGGCTGTATAGTTAATATACATTTCCAGTTGTGCACTTATGCACCATGCTGATGGTTCTTTTACAGCTTTTTGTGTGACTTTTCCAATGAAATAATGTGCTTCAACCAAGTGCTAAACACCACTTCATGCAGAAGCATTTGCATTATTATGATATATATTGTATTTTATAATATCTTATATCCCTGAGGGCAGTTGTCTCCAACAATCTGAGAAAAAACTAACTGATTGTTATCTTTTTTCTTAATTACTTGGGTTTTTTTTTTGGATCAAATGTATCACAGTGAAGTCAGAGGCCTACTGAGTTACTTCTTCAAAGTTTTTTCCCCTTCTCAGACTGTTAGACTATTTAAACAGAATTCTGTATATTTTCTGGCTTCTAAATGAGACCATTCTTATTCACAAGATATTTAATATGAAAAACTATCCTCTAAAATTGATTCCAGTATAAAAAGGTGCACATGTACACTGATCTCCTTTCTTTGAGCAAAACAGAAATTACCTTATTAATCACATTCAATTGTTATGGGTCTCCACTTTGAAAAAAGTTAGACCACATAGAAAACCAGGCTTCCTAGAATTGCCTTTACATAGATTTTCCTGACAGGAAAAAACCACAGCTGCCACAGTCCAAAAAGATTTTGATAGACCCAAGAAGAATGGTTTTTATTTGTAAAAAAACCACATGAAACCTTAAAAAAAGAGAATATCCTCAAAGACATTATTTTAGTCTATCAGAAGATTATTCTCTCTCTCTTTACCCAGTTAATCCCTAAAACTGGTGTAGAAGTTCTATAAACAGAGGGATTATAAACAAAGTTCAGGTGTCCTAACCCTAAAGCACCAATATCTGATTTTAGTCAAGTGTTTCAGATAATTTTAATTTATTTAATTAATTAATTAATTAACCGGTCCTTTGAAAGTGTCCTATGATTTTCTTGTGTTCATTTTGAGGGAAATAATGCATTAATTTGGAATCCATGTAGACATTACTTGGCTGATATTCTCTCAGTAGAACAGAAATATTAGGAGTAGCCAAAAAATTATAAAACTGTTTTATCAACTCACTTCTAAAGAATAAAATTAACAGAAAAGAACAGATATCTGGATATTAACCGAATATTTATTAACTCAAACCACCTTTCAACTTTTTACTGAAGTAATGATTAAGCACAAATTTCTGGTTTAATGAACGTAGGAAGGATTTTAAAAAAAACATTGGTTATCCTTTTTTTGCGTGTGTGGCTTTTTGAAATGAGAAACTGGTTTGTTGTTTTGTCAGAATCCATCACTCCTGATTGGTTGTCCCTTGCATGGCCAAATTCAGCCCTTGGGTGAGGGATACGGGTTCTTCCAAGTGAGGAGATTGCTCACTGATTTGTAGCTGCTCTCAGCTACACTGACCTGTTTCCAGCTACATGTGATGTTTAATCTGGAGACTAAAACATCTTATTGGACAGTAATGCAGACAAAAAGAATCACAGGAAAAATCCTATTATCAGATAAATATTTTTAGTAATGAGGGAGCAGGGTATAGTCATGCAAGATGCTTAATCTCAATGCCAACAACTCTTCAAATCACAATGCAGTTATAACATTTTCCATTTCCAAACAATGAGCAATTAAACATTAGCTAATTAAATGCTTTCACTGGTGAGAGAAAATATAAAAATACATGAAATTATCAAATAAGAAAACCAAGCAACTAATTTGTCAGCCTCAGCATCACTTTACAAATAGAGCAGCCAAGTTATCCCTACAACACATATCAATCAATTTTACTTTTTACAGCTGATAAGATATTCTCTAATTAAATTATGTTTTAATTGCCTTTGACTTTTAATGCAAGGAAAATGACAATATGCTTTCCATTAGAGTACTTCCTACTTTCTGTATACTGTGATTGTCATTATGCAGTGAACAGTTGTTCCACAGTGGTATCAAGACTCCACATTTTCTCTTGAAACCAGGATCCTGAAATAAATGTGGGACTATTTTCTATATGCTAATACAATTCTTCTAATTGTTGGCAATATTGAGGTCTGCCCATTTATTATTCTCAGAATTTTCCAGAACCATTTGATCCTCTGTGTGACTGAATTTACAATTAGAATGCTAGTCTGGAAAACACAAACTTCCTGTTTTCACACTGAATTACTTACTAATTACCTTTCAAAATATTTATTTTTTATAAGACTATCAAGAAATGCATAGATAGAAGACATATTCTTGCTTTAAGATATGATAATTAAAGTTAATTATAGTACAGAAATGTGTGTCAGTAGGAATGTGCCAGAATTAGGACAGGAGATCCAGCTCAGACTCTCAGCACAGGGAGGGTTGTCCTTGTACACCAGCAAGTGCACAAGGGTTGTTCTGATAAACAGACCAGATCCAAGATATCAAGGATAAAGAGGACTCTTCTCTGAGTATCTCTTCTGCACTTGCAAAGCAAATGTCTTGACTGTTCCTGTTCTTCAATTCTGAACACACAGGAGTGTTCTGGGTGCTGGTATTTTGGGCTATTCCAATCATGCTTCATCTTAATTCAGCTCAGAATTAAAGGAAGGCAAGCAACCCATAAACAGCTACTGCTGCAAGATATGAAAGCAAAACCAGAAAAACAATAAAGAAGGGACAACTTCTTTCTCTGGGCTTTGAGATAAGCAGGCTGAAGGAAAATTCGAAGTGCAGCCACACTGCATTTAGTTTACTGTCTCGCCCAAAAATTAATTTCTACACCAGCTGCAGAGAAAACATCTCAAGATTGTACATGAAGGCTTATGTCACACTGGGACACAATTACTCAACATTTAGCATTCACTCATTGCCATATGGGCCTAATACTATGCTCCTTATGCCTGATTTACAAATAAAGTCAGAAGTGCTGCAATTGTATTTTCCAGCAATTTCTTCAATGAACAGGTACTGGTACAGCCAGTGCTGAGATATTTGATGTAAGTAGTGGACATTTCAGTCGCTGCACGAGTTCTTAATCTCCCTAGGATCCACAGGAAGAAAATTATTTGATATGAGAACCTTTGATATTACAAGTTGTATTTAACATTTCAAGGCTCATTTGAATCAGCTCAGCTCACTGAACTGCTAAAGCACACAGGACAACACATCCTGTAGAGAGGAGAAACCTATAGATGTGTTTAGTAGCCTAAAGGTATATTACAAAAAAATGAGTTGCTGAAGATTAGGCCCAAAATTTTTTGGTGCTGTTCATTTCAGAAGGCTCATCTGAGAGCCAGGCCTGGTGCATTAGGGAACAGAAGGGTGGATGGATCAGCAGCAAAACATAGTACTGGGGTCCCTGTGATGTACTGGGGAACTTCTCATGACAGAAATTCTGTTATGATCCACAAAATACCTGTAGAAGATGAGTCAATTAAATTTCATGCAAAAAATACTGTATCATAATGCTGCATCCCGATTTCTTTTCCCCTGTTGTAACCCATTAGGCTGCTAGAAAACCTGAGTTTTTAGTAGAAATGTGAAGGCAGTAACATCTGCCTACTGTGCCCTGGCAATGTACTAATGGCTATTACAAAACACTTGCTGTAAGCATTCAGCCAGGTTTCTGCCCACAGCACAAATAAATGAATAAGTATGTTTTTACCCACTTGTGCTACCCAAGTTAACACAGTGTTTTGTAACCTCAGTATAAAGTAGAAAAAAGGGATTATGTATTTTGTGGTACACTGAAGATGGAATCGTAAACAGAAGGGTTATGCCATTAGAAAAGTGTATTTTTGTACTTCTCAAAGAGCTCTAACAGGAGTGTTTTCTGCAGATCTCTAACAGTGTGTGTGCTGACAATGGTGAACCCATCCCGAGGCTTTCTCAGTGACCCAGCGGGACAGATTTGGCTGGAGGGGTTGTTTCTGTTAACAGTCCTGAAGGGTTAAACTTGCATTTAGTTTCCAAGACCAGCACAGCTTTTCACAAGACCCTTATTTCTGTTGGTGGCATAAAGTCATTGCAAAGAAAAGACAGGAGACAATGTGCATATTCTCTTCTTGTGGAGTTTCTTAGAGTGCCAACAAGAGTCAGTGGTCAAAGGACCAAAATTTCACAAAATTCAGTGACAAAGAGATATATTTTTAGAGGAAATCACCTAGCCTGATGTATAACTTGTATTTGTAGAAAGAATAATTATACACAAGAGTGGTACCTCTTAGGAAGCACAAAAGGATACAGTGATACATCACCTCATTGCTGTAGGCTCTCGAAAGTCAGTAAAATTCTTTTTGTTAAATCAAATTGATTGTGGGTCATGTCCTAGATTTATAATAATTACAGTAAAAGTATTGTGATTAAAACCAAACCTAGCTTTTATAAATACAGTGGGAATTAACACTTACCTTATGAGGTTAATATGCATGGGTTTAATTTGTTTTCTTTTTTTTTTTTTTTTTTTTGGCAATTTCAATACACAA